>JAHSUH010005243.1:145000-746274 GCA_025388415.1 Cynanchum wilfordii
AGAGCCATTTGTTAGCAATTTATTCATCGAAATGTAAATAATGATGTCATAAATATTACATATATACTTAATATATATAAGAAAAATTTTAATATCTAGAGGTAGCTTTTTTATATGAATGATGAATATGTCTCCTTTATTCTTAGTAGAATTTATTATTTTATATAAACATTATATGCAATAATAATAATAATAATAATAATAATAATAATAAAATTAATGGATTTAAAGATTATTGAAACTTATATGTAATATGTAGTGAGATATTTCTAAATATATATATATATATATATATATATAGTGAGATATAGATATGTAAATATTAAATTGATGATCCAAAAATATTGAATATTATATAAGTTAATGGCAGAAGAGGGGATTGGACCTAATCAAAAGATTCTTACAGAACAGACTGAGTAATGCCACTCACTCACATGACCTTAAAAAACAAAACAAATGTATTTATTTATATTATATATATATATATATATATATATATTTAGGACACACTACTGTTAGTTGACTTTTCAGGTGAATTATAATTTATTTCATATTTATGATAATTATTATTATTTTTTAATTAGTACTATTTCTTTTTTTTTAAAAAAAATTAACTTGTTTAGTTTTTAACTTGTTCAATAGGTTATTAAGTATTTTTTTTTTTTACCTACATATGTTGGTTTAAGAGTGAAAAAAGTTTAGTTCTCCATTCGTAAGGTCTCGAGTTCAAATATTACCTTTAGAAAGACAAATATAGACATATTTTGCTTTAATAGAGATTCGACGCAATTCGATTGAAATTTATTTGGGGGTCTCATAAAATAATAATAATAAAAAAAACCATTTCTTTTGTGCAATTTGTAATTAGATTTTAAGCAAGATAGCTGTCATCTTCTTCTTTTCTAGAAGAAATAGTAATAATAATAATAATAATGAAAGAAAGATAGCTGTCCTCTTCTCTCTCTCTCTCTCACACACGCAGAACAAAGAAGGGCATGATTGCACAGCAGGTTTTGTCCCCTCTTTCACCATTAAAATTGTTTCAAAAGTTCACAATATGTTGTATCTTCCACATAACAATCAACAAAACCTTTTCAAACTCGATGTAATTACAATATGTTGTTGTTTTATTTACCAAAAAAAAATATGTTTTTGTTTTAATTTTTTTTAGGTGGATCTCGGACCTAGATTGTTTTAAATCTTATATATATACTAGTATGTACATCCCGCCCCCAGGGATGCATATATTATATATATTTTAATTTATGAAACTAATTATTTTTTAAAAGATAACATGTATTTTTGGGTAAAATAAAGATTTAAATTAAAAGATGATACCCCACTTACAACCCAAAAGAAAATAACAAGAAAATAACAATATAAACTAAATAGTCCGTGAAATAAAGAAAACAAAAAAAAAAAAACGAAAATAGACAAAAATAAAAAAGGACGAAACCACATCTTTGATCTAGATAATGTTTAAATTCTCATTCAATCTTCATCTTCCTTTTTTTTGGACTTGTTTGAGTTGTTTCTTCACACATCACCTCCTCTTGATCCACAATCCGCATTGTTATAACATTATACTTGTTTTGATATTTGTAATTGAAATCTTGGTTTGATTCTTTTACAAATACATATACAAATTTTTCTTCAATGGATTGCTTTAAGTCAAACATATCAATTTGGTCTTGAACATAACATTTATTATTATTAGTAGTAACAATGAAATTTTAAAATAGAAATAGTTATTTTGTTGAGACGTTATATTACCTTTTCAAGCTTGCTTTGGAATTGATTTACATCAAATGACATTAAGATTTCTCCTATTTTTCCTAAAAAGGCCATCCACAAGTTGTAGAATGTAAGAGTACCTAAATTTATAAATAGTGTTATAAAAAAATAATATAAACAAGATTGTTATAAGAATAATGAAGAATAATGTTTATAAGAATATATTAGTCATAAATACCTAGCTGTTATTGTAACATCTTTCTTGCAATTGTTACAATGCATTAGGTAACCCGAGTTTGATGATATCTTTCTAAAGCATTTTGGACAACATGTGTAACAAATTGGGTCCTCTACATGTCTTAATTCGAGTTTTCCTTTTACCCAATGAGGCCTTTTCGTGAAAATGTTAAAATAGAATTAAAATAGAATTAAAATAATTTTCAATGCTTAACTTTATTATTAATTTTGAAATTAATTTTTAATTTTAATTTATTTACCATCTTTTGTGATATAAGTTGTGCAATTGATACAAAATCTTGTTCTTGTGGTTCCGATAGCGGATTTCCGGATTAATGTATGTTTCATCCGCTATCATTTGATCCACTTCTTCTTGATTTTGTAAACACATACCAAGTGAGATTATATTTTTTATATAAAAAAATTAAATATTAGTGTCACAATATATTATTATTAAATATATTTAATGAAAATAAAATATAAGATATTATACCATGATTTCAATTCCTTTGCTTCTTGAATAGGCGGTTCTACCATTAAACATGTTGAAGCTTAGTTGATAAACTTAATGCTTCATTTAAGGAGATAAATCTATTAGTGAAAAGAATTATATATAACATTAAAATAAAAATATATTAAAAAGTATTTAAACAATATAACTAATAAATAAATGAATATAAAACTATATATTTTTTAAAATAAAATAAAAGTTAAATTAAATTAAATCCGACGACTTGGGAATATGGTCGGACAAAAAGACCCCCTTCAAAAAAAATAATTATCCGTAAAACAAATTAAATTAATTTATAATTGAAAAAGTCAAAACAAAATATAAGTTAGTTTTGGTAAACAAATCTACGGATCGTTTGTTTATGCCGAACTTTCCTTAAAGATCATTTGTTTATGTAAATAAAAATCTTCACAGAAACATATATATGATAATAAAAATAACACAGAAAAATATATTTATTTTTTTAATATCTAACAATATCTAATTATGTAAATTAAAAATATAAAATATTAATTTACATATATTACGTTAATTTATATAAAAATTAATATACTTTTATATATTAAATATCATAAAAGATTAATATCTAGAAGAAATATGTATGAAAATTTTCTTCAATTTTCCGGAATGTCATAATTACAAAATAAGACAAACTTGGAAATTTGCAATTTTATTTCATATGTTGTTAAGATAAACAAAAGAGAGATTTCTTACTCTTGTAGGAGCTTGATCGAGGCAATTCCCGCAACACTTGGATATGACTTAATACAATTCATGAAATTTTTTGCTTCGTTTGCTTGAAAATCTCCCTACAGTGTCAATATAATTGCTTTTTGATATTTTGTGAAAAATGAAAATATATTATTATTAAATGTACAACAATAGAATATTTATTATAAAATCGAAATACTTACTCTGTGGTAATAAGAACAAAGTCTTGTGTTGTTGTTGCACCCAAACTTGTAGTGATGTTTTTAGATTCAAAAAAATGCACTATTACACCAATTACATCTGTACAAAAAAATTATGTATTATTTATATATATTAATTAATATATATATTTTTATTCAATGAAAAAAATGTTAACTTACCGAGATTTTGTTCCGTGTCCATTCGTTGCCAAAATGTATTAAATTCTTGAAATTCATGGACATTTGGTAGAATCGGAGGCATATCTTCAATGATTGATTCACCTGGTGTCTCGATGATGATCCAATGTAACTCGCGGGTTTAGTTGCGTATCGAGGATCGTTTCTTTCACTTTTGCATTTGAGATTTCATATCGTTTTCCGGCTTTAAAACAATCATCGAAATGCTCTATTGTCTTTTCGAATAACATAACTATTATTGTGGTTCCCTACATAGAGATTGAAAATATGTAATATTGTGGTTTAATAATTATTGTACAAAATATATTTACTATGTTATTTGTGCTTACCTCCGAATCTATTAAGTAGATTCGTTGAAACTTTGCTTTCTTTGCAGATGTTATTGTCCCAGTTCTATCATAAACTTGGACTATTACTGTACAATTTCTTGTTGTGGGTGTTACTTCTACGATATTAATGTATCTTTTATCTATTTGTTTTAAAAAAAAAACACTTTAGGATAGAAAAACCAAAACTCACATCAATATGTATGCTAATTTACAGTAACATAGAAGAAGCCTAAATTTTTTTTTTTTAAAAAATAAAATTGATAAAGGAAGAAGTTAAAGAGCAAGCTATCAAGAAAGAAGTAACTAAATTCCTGCAAGCCGGATTGCATATATATAAGCATGATACAATATATACATATATATATATAAGATATACATAATTAATAATTGTATATAATGATTTGAAAGTGAGTTGAGAAAGAAAAGTAATGCCTACTTTTTCTACTTTCTTTCTACTTTTCCTAAAATAGAAAAACATGTGTCCAACTTGTTATATGCATTGTTCTATTAAGAAATATAATTTTTTTATTATATATTTGTTTTATTAAATTGTTTACCAAATTAAAATAAGTGTACTACCTATTGGACTAAAACAATTTGGGTTTAAGAAATATATGTGTGGATGTTGAGTAATTTTGTTAAAATTTATGTGAACAATGTTTCAATTCTTTTATAAAACCCAAAGAACATACCAAGATAAAAACCTCATATGTTTTTAGTTCCAACCCAAATACATTACCAAAAACAAAGCCCAAATAAATTTAACTCAAACCTAAATCTCTTACCCCGAATATTTTATCAACAACCCAATACTCCAACTTAAAATTAAGCCCAATAATTTCAAGGTTAACCCGATTATACTACCCAAATAGAGGATGAAAAACCAAAAGCATGTATGTATTTCCAAAAAAAAAAAAAAAAAAAAAAAAAAAAAAGTGTGTAAAACCAATTGTACCTTTTAAAATGGCACAAAATTACAAATTATGTGCCATCGGAAACTTAGAATCATATATATAATAGATATATATAGATAAGACCTCAACTTTTCGGGATTTTGGGTTTTGCATATAAACTTTTTTTTTTCTGCACCTTCGTCCAAACTCAAAATCCGTCTATTTTTCAGTCTTTGGCAAGATTCGAACCCAACATCACGGTAAATTTAAATACACTTTGCCACCGCACCAATATTTTAAATTGTATTATTTTTTACGGAAGTTTTATTTATTATCTTTAAAATTTTTTTTTATAAGCTTTCCCACTGTACCAATGTTCTAGACTGTATTATTCTTAATATGAGTTTTATCTATTAACTTTAAGGTGATTTTTATTTTATAAAAAAATTTTAATTTTTGCTGTTAGCAGGATTCGAACCCAACGCGTGCTGAAACTAAACGCGCTTTTCTACAATACCAATGTTTTAAATTCAATTATTTTTACAGGAGTGTTATTTATTTTATTTAAAAAGATTTTCTTTAATAAATAAAACTCTTGGAAAAAAAAGCAGCCGCCGACTCCTCCCTTCTCCTCCTCTCTTCTCTTCTTCTTCTCCTCCCCTCTTCTCTTCTGCCAGCCGCCACTTCTCTTTCTCCCTGGCCAAGGGAGAAATTTAGCTTTGGCTAAAACTTTTCCTTGGCCGGAATAATTTTCTGCTTTTTTGTGGTTTTTTTTTTTTGTTTTTTGTTTTGTTTTGTTTTTTTTCCATCTATTTCTTTGGTATTTTTGCTATTTTTTTCATCTCATATGCTTAGTCTCCTATTGATATTTAAATATCAGTTTTTTCTTCTTTTGTTAAGAAGAAAAAAATTTTAAACCCGGATTATATCCTGGCCCCTTTGTTCGTATTCGTATTTGGTTTTCCTTTTTAGGTATTCTATGAAATCTTTGATGCGCCCGGGATGGATTAGACTACTGTTGAAAAAGAAGACAAAATCGAAATCCCTTCGCAAATGGGTTTGAAATCGAAAGTATGAAGATCTTAGATTTAGATAGAATATTTGTTTTTTTTTTTTTTTGTATTTTCGTATTTATTTTCTGCTTTCTCCGACTCACCTAATTTTTTTAGGTTGAGTTTGCTCCCCGCGCCACTTAGTTTAAGTTGGTGCTTTGTTTGCTCCACCTAGTTTTAGGTTGATGCTTTGTATTTCCGTGAATAATTTTAGTCATTCACTTTTGTATCGTTTTTATTTTAATGAATATTCCACTTATCAAAAAAAAAAAAAACTCTTGGAAAAAAATACAATCTAGGTCATTGGTGCAGTGACAAAGCACGCTTATTTGAGAGCGTGCGGTTTGAGGTTCAGGATATAAAATATATAATTTTTATATATCAATAAATATTTTTAAAGATAATAAATAAAATTCCTGTAAAAAATTATATAATTTACAATATTGGTGTAGTGGCAAAGTGTGTTTAAATTCATTGTGATGCTTTGGGTTCGAATCTAACCAACAACAAAAATAATTAATTTTTATAAAAAAAATTTTTTGGGCGTTGACAAAACACTTCCTGTGCGGGTTAGGTGCAAAACCCTTACCGAGATAATTTACCCTTACAATTATTATGTACCTTCATTTTAATATATTTTTGCAGCCTCTCCATCTTAATCTAATATCTCTTGTACACTAAATCTAATATCCTTCAACCTTTCCTCATATAGTTCCAATGTTATTCAGAATATCTAAATACCTTAGCATTTTTAGTAACTATCTCAGCATCGAGGGCATAAGGTAATTCAATAATCTAAATTGGAATAGTTACATATAATACTCGATTAATCATATCCCTAAGAGTTATGAACCATGCTTTGATACTACTAAATGTCATGCCCCAAATCCGAACCTAATTTAAAAGTTAGAAAATTCCAAATCTGACATCATAACACAACTGCATTCTCTAAATTTTCATTCAAAGAATAAATTTCAAATTCATATGAATGAAAGTATCCAAAAGTCCAATATCAAAAATAAAGGTATACCAAAAGTTCCAAAAAAAAAAAAAAAAAAAAAACACATGAAGTTCAATATTTCAAAAACTTTAATAATTCTTAGGAATAATATATCTTACATTCAATATTATTCTAACTACAACAAAATCAGATACCCATAACTTATAACCTTAATCCACTAGCTAAAAAATTCTAAAAGTACAAGATATACTCATCGATCTATCAATACTTGCAAAAGAATTTAAGTACTGTTGTTATGAACTATAAAACCTAGTAAGTAATTCGATCCTTTTTAGAAAAATTTTAGACATTTAAAATCATATTCAAAAATTATATATGATATAAAAAACTTTAAAAAATTAACGGATAAAATTATTTAACAATTATTTAACTTTAAATTGAAAAATAAAAAATTTTCATGTATACTTTAAAAACAGAACAAAAAGGGACAAGAATCCCAATTCAAATTTCTTATTCTTTTTCAAAGGGGTTTAAGCAAGTATGATTGGTTTAATCGAAATCGACAGAACTATTTATCCCACTAGGAAAGCTAGAACTTATAATATTAAAACTTTTTCACCATGTTCAATATATTCAGAACTTAAAAGAAAAACTTTAGGAAAAAATAAATTAAATAAATAAATATTGTTAGGAAACTTGAAATTTTTTATCAAAATAATAATAAATAGAGAACTTTAGAAAGCTAAAAATCAATTGGGAGACTTTATGTACATTTAACAAAACAAATTATCTTCCAAAATAAAGTTTAAGAAACAAAAAATTAATAAAAATTTTTCAAAAAATAAAGATCAATTAAAATAATTTAAAATACACCAATAGTATGTATAAATAAACTAAGAAAATATTAAAAACATACAAGAAGTAGACTTCTAGAAAAAATCAAATTAACAGTACTAATAACATTGGCAAATCAATCAATTTTGTAAAATACTATTCAAAATAATAAAATTAATTTCTTTTTTCAAAATACAATAATTATATACCTTAAAAAACATTTTGTTCAAAACACAGTGAAAAATGTCAAAATAGTAAGTCAAACCACTTTTCTCCATTTTAAAAATATAAAAATCCATAAACTAGAAAAATTCAGATCTTATAACGGTTCTTTACATACAATCATTCCATCGTAATTATAAAATTTACAAACTTAATAAATCTAATTATCAACTTAATTTTGTTCGGAAAAATCTTCATTCTAACTCTTTTTTAGCCTTTATAACAACTATCAAATTAAATTAGTTAAAACAATGATTTTGAATACCAGATAATTTAACAAATTATTTTTTTCAAAATCACTAGACAATCACTATATATATATATATTTAAATTTTCAATTCAAATATGATTCAATTTTTCTTAAAATAAGCGCATTAAAAATGTTACATAAATACAATCATAATTACTCAAAGAAGTGTACTTTTCCACATTAGAAAACTAATATATATATATATATATATATATAAACCTTGAATGAAAAATTACACAAAATTAATTTATGTAAAGTGGATAATATGAAAAAAATCTCTTCACCATTGCAAAACATTCTTTAGGCTGGTATGATGGAGCTGTGTGTCCTGCACCCCAAAAATGAAATGAAATAAATTTCAAATTTTTTTCATTACATAAGATAATACATATTTTATGTACATTACATAGATATATATATAGATATATAGATATATATATAGATATATATGCATATATTGGTTAATTTGAATATTTTACCTTTACAGTTGCAAAAGTGATATTAAATTGACCTTTGCCATTTGTGTATCTTTTAGTGTACCTACATACTCACCATTTGTTAGCATATATTGTTTAGCAAATATTTAGGTTTCTTTTGAGGTAAATAGATTTCAAAGTATTAAAAAAAAAAAAAAAAACTTTAAATCTAGTACTTCTTCACAAATAAATTCTTAATGTCATGACTTGTACTCACAACCTGGTATTGTGATAATAGACCTAACAATACCCACAATCAATTATATGCGATTATCCTCACTATAAAAAAATATTTGAAATTGACAATAAGTATTAACCGTATTTAGATTTAAGTTATATACATTTAATATAGTGTATATCATACTACTTATATAATATAGGTGATGTATAACACATATATATGAAATATATATATATATATATATATATATATATATATATATATATATATAAAAGAACAAATTTTAATTCTTGATCTTTTTATTCTTGACAACTTATATCCAATCATTTATTTCTATTTATTTTAATCTTTTATAAATTAATGACTATATATGAAAATTTTTTATTTTTTGTGTGAAAAAATATAATTATTAAAATAAGTTATCTCATATATATATATATATATATATATATATATATATATATATATATTGACTCGATTGTAAATTAGTGGGTGTTAAGACATCAAAACAAATTAAAGAAAAATGAAAGGAAAAGGAAAGGAAAGAAGGTACCCAGCAATTTGAGCATCAACAATCCATGGCCTCCAATCATCATCAAGAGTTAGATTCAGTTGTCTTATCCATTCCATTGTTCCAATGTATGGAAATACCAAATCATGGTCACCACTGTGTAAAGAGAAAGAGGAAGAGGAAAAATATCATCATCCACACACACACATATAAGAAAATATTAATTATCATAATTACACACACACACACACACATATATATATATATAAATTTTTTAAGGTCACCACTTTGTAAGGAGGAGGAGAAATATCATCATCCACATATATATACATAAAGACAACATTAATTATCATCATCCACACAAATATATAATATATATATATATATATATATATATATATATATATATATGTATATGTATATATACATATAAAAGATAACATTAATTTTCAATAGAGTTTGCTTAATTAACCATTTGATAGGAATATTAACCTTAGTTTTTCTTTTTAACTTAATCTTTATATACAAAAATATATATATATATATATATATATATATATATATATTAAATCTTCATTTGTTACATGTTTAATTTTTTTAAATTAGAAAAGTAAAATTTTATTTATTTTGTATGATATTATTATTATTATTTTAAATAAAAAGATGAGATATAAAACAAATACATATATGCAATTAATATAAAGATGAAGGAAAAAAAAATAAAAAAATTGATGATCTAAGTGGTCACATAAAAATAAAAAATTTATTTTCAGTACTTCAAAGCAAACCTATATAGACATGATAATTGTTCATCACAATTCATTAAATTGAAGTATATATACATACCTATATGCCAACGCTTGATATTGTTTGTTGCTGAGAAGTTTATGATAATAAACAACGCTTTCTTTATTCTGTACAAAAGGTGTATTCTTATTGCACCTTTTCCACTCTTTGATTGTGCCCTAATCGGTTAAATATATAAACAATATTAGAAATAGAATTCTAAACCAATCATATTGTCCAAATTAAATTAAGATTGTAAGAATCCAAACAATCTCTACTTTGACTTGTACTCTACGATCAATCTTTGACTTATCTCAAGATTTTTTCTCCCACTCATCTTCATATACATACTTGTCTCATTTAATTCTTGAATGCACATATATTTATTTCTATAACTTTAAGGTAAAATCTCACTACTAAAAGTGCAAAATCAAGTATCATAAATTAAGATTATAAGGTGACCAAGCATCCATATATTAGAGATGATGAGTATATCTCTATATATGTTTGAATCTATCATGTTACTATGAATATATCCACATATTTCGAATTCCCCATTGATGTTTTGGTCCATAACTTGTGCAATCAAAACATAAAAATTGGTCAAGTGAGTGCTGGCCGAGTGGTCAGCACCCACACTCCCAACCTTAAGGTTGGGAGTTCGACACCCATTACCAGCCTTAGTGCTGCCAAACCAGCAATTATGCTTTGTCGGATCCGGGTGTGGATTATTCGGGTCAACCAGGACACAAAAAAAAAAAAAAACATAAAAATTGTGTAAGACATGCCCCATTAATAAAGCCTATTAACCAATATGACATTCTCAATAAATATTTGTATTTCTACAATTACTCCTTAAACTATTCTTCTAATTGAATTTCACATCTAAAAAATTTCAATATTCAAGAATGACAACCACATGATTCTAATAACAATCATGAAACAATTGGGGGGAAAACATGGAGAATAAAAATTGATATAAAAGATTTACATGATTTGACTTATCATATTAGAAAATTGAGAGCACAAGTTATATACATACTTCCATTTCATTTTTCTTCTATGTAAATTTACTTAGCAATAAAAAGTCTCAAAATTTTGAAAAATAAAATCATTAGTATAATAGAAATTTGAGTAAATTCCATCAAAATAATCAGGGGAGACTAATAAAAATGAATTTATAATTTGAGTTTTACTTACTTTTCGAATATAAAGAGCTTCTTGAACCATTGGGTCATTTATCCACAAACGACATAGAAGTTCAAAATCATCCTAAAAAAAAAAAAATAAAAACAATATCACATTTTGTGTCATAAATAATTTATTGATTTTGATCCTTATTTAAATTTATAAGAATAAAAAGACTTAGTTAACAAATGTCTTTAAAACATCAACCTTATTGTTTAAAAATAAAATTAATTAAGAAAAATTATCATTAGACAAAAACTTATGTTATTTTCATTTTATTTTTTTTGATACATTGGGGAAGGGGTGTCGAACCCTGAAAGGGCCGGTTGGTGGGGTGGCAACATGCCACTCGGCTATCCAACCTTTGACAAAAAAAACCTTATGTTATTAAGCATCAAATCAATGAATTATCCAAATATAATATATAAAATTTATCTTTAGAGATCTTACCTGACAATGGAATACTTGATTTGACGATTGAGTCATTCTTATTATTTTCTCGGACTCAGATTCGCAGAGAGGCTCCAAAACATGAAATGGGGATAAGTTGACTGTACACTGCATGCAAAATATATATATATATATATACTATTATTTTAAACCTTTTAATATCAGCTTTCAACTCAAACTAATCTCCAGAAAATTAAGGTTGTTTTTTTTCACTTAAACTTAATTTGAGAAACGTTTGAATTTAACTCAAAATGGAAAAAAAAAGAAAAAGAAAAGGTGCCTACAAGTTTTAATTTATTACCTCTTGGTAATGTTTCATAGCAAGACGACATTCGACATTTTCTTGATTAGGATTCACATAATTTCCATGACAATGATCCTTTGCCATCTGAATTTGTTTTTTCCATTAATCAAATATTGAACAAATTAAAAATAAAGAATATAAATATATGTATGTATATATATATATATATATATATATATATATGTATGTATGTAACCTGGTAATATTTGTCTGATAAAAGAGCCAATCGATGAGCAAATTCCAGCCTTGAATTGAGATCAATGTTTAGATCTGTTAAAGGGTTACCAATTATGTAACCCTTCATAAAAATTTCCAAAACAAAAATTTCAAGATTTTGCATAGAAATCACAAATATAATATTAAATAATTGGTCAATTTAGTCCTTAATTTGTTTTTCATTTCATTTTTAACTTTTGTTCATTCTTAAACATCATGCTTATATTATGTTCTTTTCAAATGAATACAAATATTCAATTATTTACCTCAAGAGTCACTTTGGGCTCAATTTCTTCATTATTTTCTGTTCAAAATTCCAAAAGAATTAGCATCGATCTGCACATATTCAATTGAAACTCAAATGAATTAAGAAATCTCAAGAAAGAATTTAATTAACCTTCTGATATTTTCCAGGCAATCATCGGAACCCACTTGCCAGCATATGAATCTCCGGCAATGTAACTTCATGAATTTTGGATGTTTCGAAAACCACTGCATTTTGTTATATTTTAAGATTAGAGCATTTTTAAATGACTCAATTTTGGGTATAAGTGCGTAAAGTCGTCCACCACTCTCCTTTCCCGGGGCGCTAAGGGCTTTATACGTACATTTTTGCTTTGAAACGTTTAATATGAACACCTTCCAGTAGCTTCAATATCCTCGAAACATGGTGTTTTTAAATTAAAACTATTTATTTACATATGACAATATTTTCGTATCATGACGCTCTACAAATGAAACTATAGCAACAACTTTTAATCATTGAGATACGAGTCGATAATGTATATGTTGAGGTTAATAATTCATTATATTAGGATAGTTGTGGTTTATCCTCTGGACAATAGATTCTAACTCTTCTATACGAAGATAATGCAGCTTGTATAGATCAATTGAAAGGAGGATATACAAAGGAGAAGGACAAAACACATTTTACCTAAATTTTTCTTTACTCATGAACTTCAAAAGTGCTTCAAATTTGGTCATGTGATTTTCTTGTAGATTTATTCACTAAGTTCTTCCCAATTTAATCTTTGAGAGCTTAAAATATAAAATTGGTTTGCATCGATCCAAAGATCTCGAGAGGTCATCTTATCAATGGGAGAAATTTATGCATAAAGAATAGTGTACTCTTTTTCCTTTACTAGATTTTTTTTTCCATTGGATTTTTATCTAGTAAGGTTTTAATGAGGCATATTATTTATGTAATGTACATCCAAGGGGGAGTGTTATGAATCTCGTAGATTCATCTAATTCAAAGATGCATCAAATTTAGTAGATGTCCATTGAATAGTTGTTATGATCCTTTGAAGGTGACACATGTCACCTATGATACTTATTTCTAACCTTGAAATATAGTAAGATTAATGAGACATATTTCCTATAAAATGGATATTCAAGAGAGAGTGTTATATATCTATTTATTACGTGGTTATCCATTGAAGATTCCTATATCCTTTCTACTTCTAATTTAATCTTCTAGTCTCTATAGTTGTATCTTTATAAATATAGAGTTTCATAGAATGATTATATATAAGTCTCGTACAAGAGTAAAACAATAAAATTACTGTCTATTCTCTCTCTATCTTGGCTCTATTTTCTCCTTATTATTATTAGTTTTATTACACGTTACTCATTTTTTTTTATATTAGAGTTAGAATAATATGACAAACATGCACAACTCTATTAGTAATGATTGTTGGAGAAAACATACCAATGGGATTCCTACACACTTAGCTGAATAATTGAGGAGAAAATAACAAGTAATCAAAACACAAAAATAAACACAAGAACGTGTAAACATGGCAGTTAGCAATCTATTAGGCATGAGAAATATGGAGTAGCATAATTAAAGGGTTTATGTATAGATAGAAGAATGCATAATTGTAGGGATTGGTTTGTGAATAGATAGAAAGATTGGATTGTATAGAATCATGAAGATATATTATGGTGTAAAACCCTAACATGTAACATTGTTTATATAATGAGAAAGACACCCACAAGGGATTTGTGTGGCTAATTTTATATTTTCACTTGGTATCAAAGCTAAGATCCCATGTCTTCCTCCGAACTTGCTTCTACCGGTGGTGGTTTAATCTCCTCCATGGGTGCTTCCATTATGACCACCACGTCTTCCTCCTTTGCTAATGCCATCACGTGTAGGTTAACCCGCACCAATTTTCTTTTATGGAAGGCCCAAGTAGTCCCCATTCTTCGAGGGATCCAACTTTGGCTCTCGACGGGGGGGGGGCCCCGCCACACACTCCAGCGCCAACCCCCGGGAGCGAAGAAAGAGGCAAAACCTCCAAGGGGGGGAAAAACCAGCACGCATCCAAGGAAAAAAAAAAAAAAAAAAAAAAAAAAAAAAAAAAAAAAAAAAAAAAAAAAAAAAAAAAAAAAAAAAAAAAAAAAAAAAAAAAAAAAAAAAAAAAAAAAAAAAAAAAAAAAAAAAAAAAAAAAAAAAAAAAAAAAAAAAAAAAAAAAAAAAAAAAAAAAAAAAAAAAAAAAAAAAAAAAAAAAAAAAAAAAAAAAAAAAAAAAAAAAAAAAAAAAAAAAAAAAAAAAAAAAAAAAAAAAAAAAAAAAAAAAAAAAAAAAAAAAAAAAAAAAAAAAAAAAAAAAAAAAAAAAAAAAAAAAAAAAAAAAAAAAAAAAAAAAAAAAAAAAAAAAAAAAAAAAAAAAAAAAAAAAAAAAAAAAAAAAAAAAAAAAAAAAAAAAAAAAAAAAAAAAAAAAAAAAAAAAAAAAAAAAAAAAAAAAAAAAAAAAAAAAAAAAAAAAAAAAAAAAAAAAAAAAAAAAAAAAAAAAAAAAAAAAAAAAAAAAAAAAAAAAAAAAAAAAAAAACCACCTCGCTATCAAGTAGTGGTATCTATGGACATGTATCTTTGAACTCATCAAATAGATCACCATGCGTATCACCCAGGAGTCCCCACCCCAAGGAAAAGCGCCACAAGTGGAGGAGGCCACAATATTTCAAATATGGTATCTTGACAAGGTGCAAAAGATCATTTGACAAGTGATCCGATCGTTTGATTGTTCAGGAGCGCTATCATGGCAAGGATCGGGTTCAAGTAGCCAACGGCGCGGTTTATATTCACATATTGCTCCATTCCAAATTCCCTTGTTCGTTTCTCTTGCTCTTAAAATCTTCATGTTCCTAACATAAATAAGCATCTCCTTTCCGCACACAAACTTGTTTCGATAACAATGTTTTCATCGAATTTCATGCCGATGCTTTCTTTTTTAAGGACAAAGTCACGAAGAAACTCCTTCTACACGGTAAAAGCAACAAGGGTCTTTTCCCGTGCCGTTTGGTCACTCGGCATTACCTACTCTTCATCACGCTTCATCCGGTGTCATGGTGTCGCCCTCTCGGTGGCATCAACGACTTGGTCATCCTACTTCAACTATTGTTAAGTCTATATTGAAATCCAATAAATTAAAATGTTCCTTTAAACAAGAGTCGTTAATTTGTGATGCATGTCAATGTGCAAAAAGTCATCAACTTCCTTATAACACTTCGTTCGTGTCACAACCTCCCCTCTTGAACTTATTCACTCGGATGTACGGGGTCCCGCCCAAACTCGTTGGAGGATTCCAGTACTATGTAAGTTTTTTGGATGATTATAGTCGTTACACTTTGATTTATCTTATTAAACATAAATTAGATGTTGAGCAAATCTTTTATGTCTTTCAAAAACATGTTGAGCACCTTTTGAATTCCAAAATTTGCACAATTCAAACCGATTGGGGAGGAGAGTATCGTCGTCTTCATCGGTATTTTCAGCGTTGTGGTATTTCTCATCGTGTCTCATGTCCTCATACTTGTCCACAAAATGGTGTCGCCGAACGCAAACATAAACACATTGTAGAAACCGGCCTTGCTCTCTTAGCTCACTCATTTGTTCCTCTTAAATTTTGGGATGAGGCTTTCTTGACAAGCATGCTATTTAATTAATCGTATGCCCGGTCGTATCATAAATTATTCTACTCCTATTACATGCCTCCTTCGTATTTTCGGTTGTGCATGTTGGCCTAGTCTTCGAAAATATAACTCTCATAAGTTACAATTTCGTTCCAAAATGTGTGTCTTCTTAGGATATAGTTCCATGCATAAGAGCTATAAATGTCTTGACAAAAGCACAGGTCGGTGTACATCTCAGGGTTTTGATGAATCGGTTTTTACCTTTTCCACTTCTTCTCGGTCGGTCATACCTTCCTCCGATGTTGTTTGTTTTCCTTAGTTTGAGCCGGTACTTATGCATGACCATATGCGCAACTATGATTTATCTCTTTTGCTGTCTAATCCCTCCGATGCGGCTATAGTTCCATCATGTCCCGTGCCTTCACCGGACGTTCAGCCTGCTCCCACGATCAACGTTCCCGGTGCATGCGGTCCTGGGTCTGCTCCTTTGCCTTCGATACAGGTTCTCCTTCGGCGTCCCTTGCACTTGAGTCCGCGCCGGATACCTCTCCACTAGGTTCCGTATCTCCCGATGTGTCCTCACCTCCGCATGCTCCGGTTCGACCTCCAGCCCGCACCCGTTGCTCTTTCTCCTACTGCTCCTCCCGTACATCGGATGCTCACTCGCCTTAGCACTAATAAATCTTTTTCCAAGCGGTTCACCGATGGCACTGTTCGATACAATCCGAATTGTCGTGCTTTCTTTGCCGAGCCTACCTCTCACAAGGATGCTCTCTCGGATCCCGCTTGGCGCTTAGCTATGAAGGAGGAGTTTGCCGCTCTTCACAAAAATTGCACTTGGACACCGGTGCCTCGTCAATCTGGTGTTAACATTGTTGGCGGTAAGTGGGTATTCAAGCTTAAGCGGCGACCAAATGGATCTATGATAAACATAAGGTACGCCTGGTTGCTCGGGGGTTCACACAGCAGTATGGTGTTGATTATCGGGACACGTTCAGCCCCGTTGTTAAGCCGGCCATTGTGCGTTTGGTTCTTTCTTTGGCTGTTTCTCGGGGCCGGCATCTTCGTCAAATCGATGTGAGTAATACTTTCCTTCATGGTTGTCTAGATGAGGTTGTGTATATGCAGCAGCTTCCGGGTTTTGAGGATTCTCGGCATCCCTCCTATGTGTGCAAACTTCAGAAAGCTCTTTATGGCCTCAAATAGTCCCCCCCTCCCGCTTGGTTTTCTCGTCTTAGCGAACGCCTACATTAGCTAGGTTTTCAATCCTCTAAGGCCGATACCTCACTTTTTATGTTTCACCATGACACTATCATCATTTATATGCTTGTGTACGTCGACGATATTGTTCTTGCTTGGTTCCTCCAAGCAAACTATTGATCATTTGTTGTGTGCTCTCTCTTCTTCTTTCTCGATCAAAGATCTTGGTCTCCCGCACTACTTTCTTGGGATTGAGGCCGTCTACAATTCCGGGGGAATCACTTTGCCGCAGAGTATGACTCCGATCTTCTTCATCGAGCTCACATGGAGAATTGTAAGAGCGTCTCAACCCCCATGTCTGTTACAACCAAGCTTACACGTGATTGTGGTACGCTTCTTGGTGATGATGATGCTTTCCATTATCGCGGTATGGTTGGGGGTCCGCAATATCTCACGTTAACAAGGCCGGACATCTCTTTTGCCGTAAATAAGGTCCGCCAATATCTTTCTAAGCCCACCGATGTGCATTGGGAGGCGGTCAAACGTATCTTAAGATACATCAAGGGTACACCTACCGTGGGACTCAACATTCAACGTTCTAGTTCCACTCTCTTGAGTGTGTTCACCGATGCAGATTGGGCCGGTTGCATAGACGATCGCAGGTCTACAGGAGGATTTGCAATATTCTTAGGTCCTAATCGATTTCATGGAGTTCTCGCAAACAACCTACGG
Organism: Cynanchum wilfordii; assembly: GCA_025388415.1. NCBI lineage: Eukaryota > Viridiplantae > Streptophyta > Magnoliopsida > Gentianales > Apocynaceae > Cynanchum > Cynanchum wilfordii. The sequence goes on from JAHSUH010005243.1 coordinate 163,095, forward strand.
TATCCCGGTCTAGTACTGAAGCGGAATACAAGGCCTTGGCAAATGGCACTGCTGAAGCAACATGGATACAATCTTTGCTCGAAAGAATCGGGCGTATGTCGGCCGCGACCTCCAGTCTTATGTTGTGATAATCTTGGAGCTACCTTCCTAACCGCGAATCCTGTTTTCCATGCGCGAACAAAGCATATAGAAGTGGATTTCCACTTCGTTCGTGAGAAAGTTGCAATGGGTGCACTTGATGTTCGTTTTGTATCTTCCAAGGATCGGGTAGCGGATGGATTCACCAAACCCGCTACACGCTACATGCTTGATCGCCAGCGACACAATCCGAACCTTGTCTTGGTTCGGATTGAGGGGGAATGTAAACATGGCGGTTAGCAATCTATTAGGCGTGAGAATTATGGAGTAGCATAATTAAAGGGATTGATTTATGTATAGATAGAAGAATGCATAATTGTAGAGATTGGTTTGTGAATAGATAGAATGATTGGATTGTATAGAATCATGAAGATATATTCGGTGTAAAACCCTAACATGTAACATTGCTTATATAATGAGAAAGACACCCACAAGGGATTTGTGTGGCCAATTTTATTTTCACCGAACGCAAGGCTTTTAACTCGGAAAACCTTTTTAAATTGAAAATGGAAAAACCATGAGACTATTAAGTCTACCAAAATAATTTCTAATAAATGAGAGAGTTACTAACCAACCTAAGTTCTTACAAAGAGTACACAACTCCTATTCCAATACCAAAAAAATCTAACTTGGAAGATAGAAGAGAAGAAAATTAAAAATACTTCACCTAAACGTCACTACGGATTAAAATTAGTAAGATCAAACAATGCAAACACTTCGATCGTTGTCCTCAAAATTGCTAGACAAACTAGAATCACGATAGCCCTTTCTCTATTGTTTCTCTATCTAAATAGAACACCTTTTTCTATTTTTCTTCTTCATCTATGCTCTGTATATTTTTCTCATATGTTGCCTCTATTTATAGGCACAACTAGGATTAAGACAAATACTATTTGACTCCAAAACCAACTAAGATTAGGATTCTTTCATAAAGTTTCTCACTAAGACTTGTTATTCATCTCCTTCTTTGATTAAGATTCGGAATGTGACACCGCCCTGGGTCACACTACTCGGCCCACTGACAAATCATGACAATTGTGTCACATAGCTCTAACCTATTATTTTAAGGTCTATGAATTTGAGTTTAGCTCCTCCACATATGAGGAATATCTAACAATCCCCACATATGGCATAATGAGTTCGAATCCTTGAATTTTAAAGCCATGAAGTTTTTTTTTTTTTTTTTTAAAAAACATAATATTTTACCAAATAATAATAATAATAATAATAAAAGAATATAATACAACGTTTCAAGATTTCCTAAGACATCAGAATTTCAAAAAGAAAGGAAAAATGTTCAATGGGTACCTGTTGAAGAAAAGAATAAATATCATCTACTATTTGAGTGTCTGAGGAATTGTATCCTTCTTGAGTTGTTGCATAGGAGAATCCAGCTCCTACTGGTGCATCCAAAAATATAATGCTTGCAACCTGATATACATACATACACATATAGATATATATATATATATATATATATAGATATTATATTATATTTTCTAGGCAATTTTAAAATGATATTATTTTTGATTAATATATTAATATATAATATTAATCCTATAATACTTTTATTTTATATTCATATTTAAAAAATTAAATTTATCTTTGAAAAATAAAATTGTAACACATACATTTCGCACGAGGGTGGAGAATGTACCACTAGTATATATATATATATATATATATAGAGAAGAGAGAGTTTTCTTTTTTGAATTGTGTAGGCAAATTAAAGGCAATTATATATATATATATACACACATAGAAGATAATTAATTAATTAAATTCTTTAATTTACATATTTTTAACCAACTGAATTCCTCATTTTCATTTTAGGCGATAAAATTCCTTCACACACACACACATATATATATATATATATATATATATATATATGTGTGTGTATTTATATTTGTACATATATTAAAGCAAAAGGGTAATTTAATTTGCTTCAATACCTTTGTCCATGAATATGGATTCAAAAGCAAGGATGGTAACAGTCTCCCGTCAAATGCTTCGAAATTGAAATTCAATGGACCTATAAATATAAACATATATATATATATATATATATATATATATATATATAATTATATAAAAAGAAAAGGGTTATAGTCTAAATAATTTAATTTTTTTAAGAAGATTCTTACTTCTTTCTCAGGTTTTCTTGGTATTTTGCTTCAAAAAATTACATTTTGGAAGACAATAACTTAAGTTTCTTTTTTAAATAACTTCGTTTGAAGTCACTATTTCAAATAATTCAAATTAAAAAGGTGATTAAAATGACGACAGTGATGCACTTTCTCATTGATATTTACGTCACTACCTGTAAATTATGATATTTATGTCATATAGCATTTTGTACTTATAATTTTGACACTAAAAAAAAAGGACTTACATGATTCTTGGTACATATGAGATCATAAGAAGCAATAAAATTACCTATTTCAAAAACAAAACCGGTAAAGGCAGAGCAACCAGGTCCTCCGTTAAGCCAAAGGAGAAGAGGGTCTTTTTCAGGATCACTTTCCGACTCAACAAAGTAGTAAAAAAATAGCTTCCCATCTTTATCAAATGCATCTTCAACACCAATGTATCTAATTTATAAATTATACTAAACTAAATTAAACACAGAGATATATGTATATAAATATATATATAGAGAAAGAGAGAAATTTACCCAGTTTCAAGTTTGAAGGGAAGGGTTCCAGAAAATCCAGGCAGTGTCTGAACTATGGTTTGTGTTCGTACTGTGGTGGTGAAGAAGAAGAAGAAGAAGAAGAAGAAGAGTGTAGAAAGAAGATACTTCGTCCATTGGATTACTGAACAATGGTCTGCCATTTAATTAATCTTGGGTACCTTTTTCTAGAGAGAGAAAGATTATGATCAGAATATATATATATACAGTCTCTACTGCTATATATATATATATATATGTGCGATGCATTAACCTACAAAATTATTACTGATGAATATACAAGTGGAGAAGCATCACTTAATGATGATTTTTCAGCTTTTGAACTGTAGCTACAACCGACGCTTAGTTTTATTCATATCCACAAACGTTTCAGGAATAAAGAAAAGTCAACATCATTCACCAAAAAAAAAAAAAAAAAGAAAAGTCAACATAAAAAAAAAACAAAAAAAAAAAAAATTTGGCATGAAACCACCGATAAAACATCAAAAATCATAAATTGGTATAATAACTCAATAATATTGTCTGTTTTGGTTCACTTCAGGGTAGACTTCATGAATTTAAAACGTCTCATTGAGTAAAAAGTTTCAAACTATGCTCAAAAATCTCCTAAACGAGTTATATGAGATTTTATGTCACAACATATGTATTTCACATTTTGAGTTATTTGTTACTCTAATACAACTCAAACTCACAATCTTTTATGATATTTATAAATGAAATTGTGTGATTACTCGAACAATATATCATTTTCAGTTGTCATTATATATTTATATATATATATATATAATAACATCAAAATCACGTGTGTATATATATATATATTTAAAATAAATTACCTAAAAATAATATATATATAAAAAAAAATTCATAATCTTTTAGATTATAATTGAGGTGGTGTTATGGACCAATGCGTCAATGTCAAAATGTCACAATATATATATAATATGTGTGTGTTGGTTGGTCCTTCATTCGTATGCCATGTGCCATAAATTCACTTTCTGCCATGGGCCATATATGTGGTGGATGTTGGATCTGATTTTTTATCAGAATTACAATATATTTTTATATATATATATATATATATTAATTTTGAGTCTCTTTTAACCTTTAATATAATATAACTTCAATTTCATAATTACGAATTAAGTTATATATTCTTATTTTGTTAAAAATTATAATACTACTCACACTAAAAAAATTTAAGAGAATATATATATATATATAATATATTTTTTAATTTTTTTCTTACTAATGAATTAAAATAAAATTGGATCAAGTTATATAAATACTAGTCAGATACAGGTATAATAGTACACATGAAATTTGTCTAATATATTTCTAAAAATTGATTACATATTTCTATATATTTTTATAAGTTTTTCCACGAGTTAAAAAAAAAAAATTACAAAATTGAAGTGTTTTCTTTTTTTTTTTTTTTTTTTTTAAAATATTAAAATATTTTTTAGCTCATAATTTTTTATAAAGAATATTTATTGATCAAAAAGTATTTTTTTAAAAAAAAAAAAAAGGAAAAAAGACATCAATAATTTTCATTTGAATATTTATATTGAGAATGAAATGTTAGACAAGTCATTAGATAATTGATCAATATTATTGGATCATATTGTATACAATATTTTATTTTATTTCTTATAAAATTTAAAATTACAAGAAATACAAATTGAATACAACAATTATATAATAAAAAAGATTACGGATCCAATATTTATGGATTCGTTGATTCGATCAGTTGGGGATTGGAGAGGCGTTTTGGGCCCGATCTTGATTCAATTGATTTGATTTCTTTCGAGAGGCGTTTTGGGTTGGATCTCATAATGGATTCGATGTCGAGGGCCTTTAGGCCTAATCTTGATCTGTCGAACAATGGACTTGGAGAGGAAGAAAGGGTTGACTTCAACAGAGGTTCGATATCCTTCGAATATTTCTCAACTTCGACTTGAGCTTCTTAAATGTGTGCATGTGTGTAACCTCTTTTTTTTAGGGAATTTGTGTTCTATTTATAAATGGAGTAAGTGACAATCAATGGTTATGAAGTTGTCACGTGTCATTCATCTAAGGAGTGAATTTTCCAAAATCTTAATATTTAAAATATATAAATGGTTTTTAATTATATATTTAAATATATAAATAAAATTTATATATCTACACATTTATATATAATAATATATTATAAAATTTTTTTTTTTTTATCTATAATAATTTTTTTTATTGATTTGTCAATTATTTTTTCTTTATAAATTTTATATAAATATTATAATATTTAAAATATATTATTTAATTATAAAAATTAATAAAATACTAAAAAATATCAAAAAAAAATTAAAATACTATTATATAAAATGTTGTAATCTTACATTAAAAAATTATCATTAAAGTAGAAAAACAAAGGTAAAAAAATCTATACAATGATAAAAAAATTACAAAATTTACATTAATTACGCTAACGCAATTAAATAAAATCTTTTAGAATATAATTTTTTGCTCATGAAATTTATTTTAAAAATTTAAATAGAAAAAATATTAAAAGATAATAGATTATAAAATGTATTTAATTTCTTTTTACCATTTGAATTTTTTTTAAAAAAAATATTAATATAAATTAAAGAGAAAATAGTTTATAAATTTAAACATAATATAAATTTTTAAATAGTTTATTCCACTTCACTAATTCACGATTGAAGTTCGAACAAAGAATCCCAACAAGACGACATCGTACCTCCTTCTAGTTTCTGTCGATTTAGTAGCCTTGATTTTATGTAAGTAGTGGCCTAGCCATAGCCATGGACATGGACATGGACATGGACAGTAAAAACATGCAAAGTAAGAGTAGTAATAACAATAAAAGATTTGACTTGAAGGAGGAAGAGATTGTTTAAAGACAATTGGAAGAGGAGAGGATATATATGGGCATATATATATATAGAAAGAGAGAGAGAGCATGCATGGAAAAGGGCATTTGGAGCGTTGGAGAAATTTTGGGATGGGATCGAGGAGGTAGAAAGATGAACTTAATTAATTATCTTTGACGTGAATCAAAGAGTGATTAACCTTTGAGAAGTCGAACTTATCGAGTATCTTGTGACGTTAAATCATGGACTTATCATTCACAATCCTCTCTTTTCTTGACTGTGGCGTCCCAATATCTTTCTTTTTTGTTTCTTTTCTTTATAACTTGATTTATAGACAATCCTAGGGATCATCATCCTTGGTTCCAATCTGTTTTGGGTCTCATTATTCTTATTGGGGTTCAAGGCGATTTTGAATCACATCATTTGGTATTAGAGCATAAGGTTTTTAAATTAATTTTTTTTTATCTATTCTTATTCTTATTCTTATATCTTAGTTTTTATTTCATTTTAATTCCATCTTATCAAAATCTGATAATAAAAAAAAAATTAGAATTTCTTCAGTAAAAAAAAAAAAGAAATTCTTATGTTTTCCTTCTTTCCTTTTTGTTATTCACCTTCTCCCAAGCTGTTTCGTTTTTTTTTTTTTTTTTTTTTATCATCTCCTTCCTTTGTGTTATTTTTTGTCTTTTGATCTCCTTTCTTTAAAAAAAAAAAAAAAAAAAAAAAATCTGAATTTCTTCTTCATTTCTTGTGTTCTTGATGTGGTGTTTGGTTACTATATAAAATGCATAGATTATGATTAAGATTAAATTAAGTGTAGCAAATAAGAGCAAGTAGATTGTCACTCAATTAACCAAACTCTAAGGCAGAGTACCTATCGATGCAGATAGTAACATGGTAGTACCAACGATTTTACATTTATATTATCATATTGTCCCAAGAACGTTGGTTACGGCTTAATAACGGTTACCAATTATGAAAAGGCTTAGTTAAGAGAAATTAGTCCTTAAGTTCAATTCAATGCATTAAGAAGGTGTTTCTATAATCTAGGAATTGAAATGACAAGTGAAGTAGATTAGAATCCGAATTTAGTTTCCTCGAATTAATTGGGTTGACCTATGTTCGAAGATTACTTATAAGTGGATCTAAGACAATTATGAATCCAATTCATCTTACTACCGTACCCGAGTTATCTAAGGTGATTACCTCAATATGGTGGTTGCAAGAAATCCTAAACCTTTTTAGACTAGTTATTGAGGCGTCAATTTAACAACATAATCTTAAGATTTGCATTGGTTCCAAACCCGAGATTATTAGGCTGTCTAACCTCGGTATGGTCGCCACAAGTTATTACACCTAATTCGGCAATTCATTAACTCTCCTATGGTTGGGACTCATTAACAAACCGTCAATTAATTAATTATTCCAATTACATACTCAACTAGATGCAAATCTAAGTTTCATGGCATAAATTGAATAAGAAACTAATTGAAAACGCAAGATAAAATAAACTCATAATGGAAATGATAAACAATATCCTCCCGGGAATTTATAAATTAAGAATATCAAATAAATTCACAACTTTCTCGAAAAGTAGTAAAATAAGATTCTAATGACACAGAAATCACAACTAATAAAGAAAACGAAATACGGAAATAAAAAAGACAAGGAGAAAGTAAGTTTTTCCGTTTTCATTGTCACGTCTCCAACGGAAAAGACTCGTTCCTTCAAATTTACTCGACTCTGGTCCCCCAAATTCCTATATCGATCAAAAGAGATCTCAACCACACCTCTCAAACTCCTACTAGCGTGCTCGACCTTATGGTCGAGGCTCGAACACGAAGTCTAAACTCGAGAAAATATTAAATTGAAACTCGAATAGAGCTTATCGTGAAATTTCTATTAGCTAGAAACTCGAAAGGGCTCTTGTTCCGAGTGATTCTGGTGTGTTGAACAACCGAGGGAGTGCCTCTATTTATAGGAGTGAAGCTGGGGGCTTTCTGGACCATTTTCGGTGAAAAATCTCTAAAATAGCGCATCTAGACGGCACTACACTCGTATTGGCCTCACTACGCCCGTGGTAGATCCTCTTTTCACGGACTACAGTCGTAGCAGAGGTCACTACGGCCGTAGTAGCACATGACCGTTGTCATCTTAGTATGGCCGTACTAAAATTCTTCAGAAATTGCATTTATGTCCTTGAATTATTCCTTTCTTCAATTTTGGTCCCTGAAACTTATGAATTCGAAAATAGAAAGAATTTGCGTAATTTCTCATCAATTAAGTCCAATTACTCCTCAAATTGAGCACATAAATTCACATAAAATATGATATAATTTAGACATATTAGTTCTCATTTATCCTAAAGTGTCTTCCTTTTGTTTTTCCTTTCAGCAAATTCTTGAGTATCTTGAATTTTTCGTGAGTATAGTTGAATTTCTCAGTTTATAAAAAAAAAAAATAAAATAAAATAAAATAAAAATTTTAAAAAATTAAAAAGGAAAAGGAGAAGAACAAGAAAAAGAAGATTTGATGACAAATCTTTTTGGAGAGTGAGGGAATGGCGTGAATCAAGGAGACATACTAAAAGAGAATTTCAAATTCAATTGGGCAAATGACAAGAAAAAAGAGCTAGAAGATACAAGAAGCACTTAATGGACAATATGAGCCGGTCAACCTCAAAAAACGTGTCTTTGAAGTTTGAAAGAGTAATGAGCACATAATTATGTTTTATTTATATTTTCTAGAAGTCTAATGTAATTAGAATTGAAGGGTCTTGGTCAACATTGAAGCATGTACCAATTTAATGCTTTAAATATAATTTTTCCTAGTCTTGGAGGGTTGTTCCAAGTATAAATTGAGGTATGCACGAAAATGCAAATAAGAATTCAGAATAATCATATTTGATAGTGTGTTTTCTCTTTAGTTCTTCAATGAACGTTTTGGAACTTATCAAGATGTGAATTTTCTGACGTTCAAACCCATGACTTATCAAAGGAGTGATTAACCTTTGTGGCATCGAACTTATCGAGTTTCTTGTGGCGTTCTAATTATGGACTTATCACTCACAATCCTCTCTTTTCTTGAGTGTGGCGTCCCAATATTATTCTTTTTTGGTTTCTTTTCGTTATAACCTGATTTTTAGACTATCCAAGGCATCATCATATGTTGTTCTAATCTGTTTTAGGTCTCATTATTCTTTTTTTTTTTTTTTTTTGTTTCTTTTCGTTCAGACCTGATTTTTAGAAAATTCGAGGTATCATTCTTGGTTCCAATCTGTTTTGGATTAGAAATCACATCAATCTTTATATAAATGAAAAACTACAATTAAGACATTAGCTCCTAAAAGGATAGTAAAAACTACTATTATACAATATAGGTAATAAATAATTAATACTTTCTTATCATTTATTATTCATAGAATAAAATATATTATAAAAAAAAATAAACATTTAAAGAAAAAAAATATTGTAATTAAAACATAAGGAGAGAAGAAAATCAAGGGACAATAGTAAAATTGGATTTAGCTTATAAAAATTACAAAATTGCCATTACACAAACTACAAGAAAACCAAAAATATATTTAATTATTACACAATGGTCATTAAAGAAAAGTTTGGATGTAATTTTATATATATCTCTTATATTATATTTAAAGTGAAATAATACATAATTTGCATGGACATTGATAGAACTACCTCATCCACGATCTCATAATAAAGCCTTTTTTTTTTCATAGACCATCTGGTAACCAAAGTCATCACGACTTCAATTAATCCAAATTCGACTTGGGTTGTACCCACAAAGTCTAACTCTTACTTGAGAGAATGTCTCATCTTGGCTCTTATATGAGAAGACTCACCTTGGCTCTTATGTGTCGAACCCTCGACCTCGTGTAGCATTCACAATGCGTTTTTTCATTATGTCAAGCTAAGAACGTCTCCTTAATTGTTCTTTATCAACCTAGTCATGCCATATATTTTATGAAAAAATAGGATATATATAATTTCATTTTTTTTTTTTGGTAAATGGATGGTTAGTCATTGCATTCATCTTCCACAAAAGTTACAGTAGTGTCCTCCCCCTCACAAAAAATACCTGGGGGAGGATGATCGACATTAAGAACACCACAAAAATTATGAATTTTAGCCCATCTAGCAAGATTGTGGGCATAAAAGTTGAATTTCCTAGGTACATGATCTACAAACCAGAGCGGGTGAGATTTCAAAAAAGAACGACTACAACCAATCTTATCTCCAGCTTTCCAGTCTTCAAAACCTTTACATCCTTTAATGGCCAAAATAACAGATAAAGAGTCCCCCTTCAAATACAGCTCTATTCACTGATAATTGCTCCCCCACTTCAAAACCAAATATTGCAGCAGATAATTCAGCGTAGAACACATTAAGAGCATGAAAACTGCAAGTCCATGCACCCAAAATAGTCCTTGCGTGATTCCTTTGAACAACCCCTGCATAAGCTTGATGATTGCAATAAGCCACATCAAAGTTAAACTTAACTTCCCCGAGCAGAGGAGGGATCCATTCAGTCTGCATCCCTATCCTTTTCCTATGCAATAGTCTATGTTGAGCAGCCTTCCAATAAATGAAGGAATGATTAGGAAGAGATTTCACCCAAACTGTCTAGTCTAGAGGATCACCTCCAAGACATATACGATTACGTTCCATCCATAATCTTTCCAGCATAGTAACAGCAAAATGTAGGATTTTATCCCTATCAATGTTATCCATAGGAAGTCTATTTGACTGTTTAACCCCTCAAACCAATCAGGGATGTTCAGATCATTAAAATTTTGAAGGGGACAGAACCCTTTCTTTCCAACCAGCCAATTTACCCGCAAGCTTTTCTGCTAAATTCCTGAAGACTGCCTTTTTATTTCCTGTCTCACAGAAGTGGTTTCCCAGGTAGGGGCTGATGTGATTACACTCTTTCATCGATAATAATTGGCATAGAATTCTTCTTTCCTGACTGCAAACATTTCAAAAGTTGTGTCATCAAGACTTTTGTAATATTTTGAATAAAAAGTATTTTCTAGACTTTTGTAGAATTTATGATTATGGTTCTAGTGGTACACTTCGCTCCCAGAAGTGTACTAAAAAGTTAGCTTAAAAAGTATATAATATTTTGTTTCTATATAGAGGATATAAAAAATTTTATTATTAAAATTTTAGATCTTTACTTATTTTGCTATAATTTTTTATTATTTATATACATAACATTCATTATATGTTTAAACTTTATGAATATATACATAATATACATCTATACTAACTATTAAATTAATATAAAAATTATTTCACCCTAAAAAAAATCAATCTTAAATCAACAAATGAAATAATTAAAAGTTAGAAATAATTAAGAGATAATATTTTAAAAGTTATAATAAAAAATAAATTAATCAAAGTTAAAAATATTAATATAAAAAAAAAAAAAAAAAAAAAAAAATATAATAAATAAAAATAGATTAAGAGTTGAAATAATTAAAAGAATACCATAAAAAATCAACTATTTTAACAAATAAAATTAGATAATTGGTTGACAAAATATAAAAAAATTGAAATAAAAATGTTTAAAAATAATATTAAAAAATATAAAATTAAGATAAAATGTAGTAAAAAGTTAATAAATAAATTAAAAATCAATAAAATAATTAAAATTTATTAAGTATTCCTTTTTCGACATTGACACGAAGAACCATTCTAGCAACATTTTTGAATAAAAATTGAGAATTAAATAAAAAACTCTAAAAGTTTAATTTAGTTACAATTATGTCAATAAAATAAAAAAGTTTTAAAAAATTTTATTAAGCATTAATTGAAAGAAAGAATTTTTTTAAAAAAAAAACCCAATAGTTTAAATTAATTACATTGATGTCATTAGAAACTTGTAATCTTATATATAATAGATATAAAATAAGATATAATTGAAATAAAAAATAATATTAAACAAATAGAAAATAGGAAAAAAAAAAGGAAGGGAGAGTATCAGAATTCACGTGGTTTAGTGCAATTTGGACAGCCAGCAAAGCGAAGCGCAGTACGACGTCGAAGCCATGATTCCATTTCGTATGTCCATATTTTTTCAAAATTTTTGTTAAATTTTCTTTGTATAAAATAAAAAATTAAACTTATTAGTTTATTCTTTTTAATTAGAAATTTTATAAATGAAATTATTTATCATTGATATGCGCGTTTTATTACCAAATTGACTTCATTCTTTTATCTGAACACAACAATAATTTTTTTTTTTTTTTTTTTTTTTTTTTTTTTGACAAGCAATTACAACAAAGTCCTCCATGGAAGGAGCACCTACAGAATTACAAACAGACTTAGGGTACAAGGTAGAAAGCATGTAATGTAAAAGTTGGTGGAGTAAGGAAAGTAGTAAAAGGTGCACCGGAGATATTTTCTTTCTTGGCCATCCACCTACCACCTTTGTCTTTTCTCTCCAACAGTGATTAAACCTGAACTCACGTAGCTGAGATAGGACTATCTACAATCATTCAAAATAGAAGAGCTAGAGATTAGTGGAGGATCATGTTTAGAAATAGACTGAAAGAGTACATGTGAGTCAGTATTTATTTCAAGCTTTTGAACACCAAGATTGATAGCAATTTGGACTTTGGAGTCCTGTCTTCAGCACAGAAAATTCAGCTTGGTTTCTTGAAAAACGGAAGAGTCCTTGCATATATCCCATAATCCAATTTCCATGATGATCTCTAAGAACCCCAGCAAAGACTTCCACGGGACAGTCACAGTAAAGGCCATCAATATTAAGTTTTAAGGAATGGGGGAGAAGAAGAGTGCCACTTAATATAGACAGATTGTTTACTCATAGAAGTTGAATTAGTGGGTTTAGCGTGATTTATGAATTCTACTGAAAGATTCAGTATGAAATGGAAGGATAGAAACCGAGGTATCTCATTCTTGTTGGTACGTTTATTTCTATTCTTCCAGAGGTGCTAACAGCAAAAACTAAACAAAGTATTCCAGGGAATATTTATAAAGATTATTAGGCTGTCGTTTGTGAGGTTTATGTTAAACCAGGTGTTAAAAGGTAAATTATTAGAGAAGAATGATGTAATGGATTCAATAAAGAAGGGTACAAATTGGTTTCATAAATCCAAAGCGTGTGAGCAGAACCTTGAGAGGTGTTCAGGGTCTTCTTGAGCAGCACAGAGCAAATGCAAATGGGGTCTATGGGGAGTCCTAGGTTAGGTAGATGCAGATTAGTTTTTAGTCGATTCATGCCAACAAAGCCACAAAAATATTTTTATTTTGTGGGGCACAACAATATTCCAAATCCATTTAAGGTTTGTTTGGGGTCGAAATGTGTTATGGTCCAGCCCAAAATTGCAATATATTGATCTTGTATTGTTTTGTTATATTTTTTTTTGTGAGCTTTTTATTGTGGATTTTTATTGTCATTTACTTTGGCCCATCTTTTAGCTCTTGTGTTAAGGTTTTTTTTGCCTTAATGATTCTGCCGTAAAAGAACAAGAGAAAAAATACAGAGAGGGGGGTGTTCTCGGTTTCACAGAGGCAGCAGAGATCAAGTGATCCGATCATGTCATGACAATTGGTATCGGAGCGAGTAGTCGGTTCGGACTATGAGAACTAAGTGCTACAACCGAGGGGTGAGAGCCACCTCTAGAATCTCGGATGTCTATTTTAATTGATTAATTTATGAGACATTTATAGGATGAACATTTAAGATTATATAACATGCAATTAAAATGTGACATAAGATTGTATTTAATATGAATCGAATTTTAGGAGAAGTTAATACTTAATAAGTTAACTGAAAATATCTAAGTAAGGAAAACAATGTTAATCGAACTAACACTTTATTTTCAAGTGATTTTTGTTTTGATATATATTAATAATTAATTTTTTTTATCGAAATTTATTTTTATTTTTGAATGCATTTGAATTATATTTTTAATTGTGACTTTTTTTTATTTAAGTGTCTTTACTGAACTTGTCAAGAAAGAGATTTTGAATTTGACTCGGGTTAATGACGACTTTGTACCATATTTTCAATTATTATGGAGGATTACTCAATTAAGTGTACATTTGAATCGTAGAAAACTAATATATATATATATATATATATTAAAAACCTTGAATGAAAAATCATACAAAATTAATATATTTAAAGTGGATAATATGACAAAAATCTCTTCACCATTGCAAAACATTCTTTACCCTTGTATTCTGGAGCTGTGTGGCCTGCACCCTACAGAAAGGAAATTAAAGAATTATTTTACTCCTTTTTTTTTTTTTCATTACATGATATAATATATATATATATATATATATATATATATATGTATGTATATGTTGGTTAATTTAAACATTTTACCTTTACAGTTGCAAAAGTGATATTAAATTGACCTTTTTCATTTGTATATCTTTCAGTGTACCTGCATATATGTATAACACACACACCTGTTGTTAGCATATATTCTTGGGTAAACTATACTAGCAACATCTAAACTATCTTAAAATCCAAATTTAACACCTAAACTATTTTTATCGTTCTAGTTACACTCATACGTTAAAAACGTTCCACAACCTGCACCTCCGGCCAATTTGAGCCGTTAGGCCTATAATTTTCAGTTAAATCTCCTTTTTCACTGTAACGGGTTGGGACATTTTTGTCTGCCCACACATGATTGTGCATTTTTTTTTCCCAATAAAAGGTATTTTTATGGGCAATAAGAAACCAAAAATCAATTGGCTTTCAACTAAAACACAGAGAAACAATCTTTCCCTCTTTTTTCTCTTGTATTCTTCCACAAAATCAAAGTATTAATCATTGCCCACAAGCTATTCTTCAACAAATCCAAAGTAATAAACAATGTCCAGAAACTGCAACCCATTATTACCCGTTGTTGAATGATTCCAACTCATGTTTTCTCAATCGAATCAACAAACCAACCTAACCTTACTCTGTTTTCCTGAATAATATTAAATCTCTCCAATCGAAAGACAAAGGAAGACTTAAACAAGAAAAGATAATGAAATAAATTATCTTTTTGCACATATATATATATATATATATATTTACTACAAATTAGTGGGAGTTGAAAGATAAAACAATTTAAAGAAAAAGGAAAGGAAAGAAGGTACCCAGCAATTTGAGCATCAACAATCCATGGCCTCCAATCACCATCAGGAGTTAGATTCAGTTGTCTTATCCATTCCATTGTTCCAATGTATGGAACTATCATATCATGGTCACCACTGTGTAACGAGGAGGAAGAGGAAAAATATCATCACACACACACACACATATATACATACATACATACTATATATATATATACATACTTCTCTTTTTTTTCTCTTATATATATATATATATATATGACAACATTAATTTTAAACAGATTTTGCTTAATTAACCATTTGAATAAGAATATTATCATGTTTAGTCCTTAATTTTTCTTTTTAACTTAAATCTATATATATTTAATCCTTTATGTTTTAAAAAAAATTAAAAATAGTAAAATTTTATTCACTTTTTATATTATTATTATTTTAGATAAAAAGACAAGATATAAAACAAATACATATATGCAATTAATAAAATGATAAAAACAAATTTATCTATATATATACAAACCTATATATAAATTGTTCAAATCAAGAACTCAGTTTCTCATCCATATATATATACAAACCTATATAGACATGATAATTGTTCATCACAATTCATTAAAA
Source organism: Cynanchum wilfordii (assembly GCA_025388415.1). NCBI lineage: Eukaryota > Viridiplantae > Streptophyta > Magnoliopsida > Gentianales > Apocynaceae > Cynanchum > Cynanchum wilfordii. The sequence goes on from JAHSUH010005243.1 coordinate 178,547, forward strand.
TGAAGTAATAACACAATATATATATATATATATATATATATATATATATGAATATGTATACCTATAGGCCAACGCTTGATATTGTTTGTTGCTGAGAAGTTTATGATAATAAACAACGCTTTCTTTATTCTGTGCAAATGGTAAATTTCTGTCGCATCTTTTCCACTCTTTGATTGTGCCCTAATCCATTAAATATATAAAATATTCAAATTTTACATATTAACTTTTATCAAAATTAAATAATAGATGATAATATAAACTATAAATAAAAAAGTATAAGAATTTATGTTATTCGATCAATATAACTTACTTTACAAGAAAAAAGAAAGATATTATTATTTTGTGAAAAAAAAAAATTGGAATCGAGAGTAAAAGTTATATTTTTAAAATCATAATATACATATACACACCATATATACTTTGACCTAATGAAAAAAACCCTTCACTGAATAGAGAAAAACCATTTGTCAAAATCCAAGGATTTCACTATTTACGATCATTTTTTTTTTTTTTTTTGTTTAAAATCGAATCAGGTATATATATAGATACTTCAAGATCAAAAGGATTTACAAATGATCATATGAAGTGTCAATCAGCCCAATCTATACAAATGAGTCGTTAGCCTATCTAAGGTCAACCTATGATGTTCGAGCCCCAAGTAGTAAGATGATCCAGTGACATTTTTGGAGCATCATACTACTAGGGCTCAGAGGTCATGCAAGAAGTTGGATAAAATACAATGCTATTCAATATCAATAAAAAGCAAATACAATACTTCTAAACTTGGTAGAAATCATCACTTATATTAGTTACATGAACCTCTCTAGCAAATCTCAATCTCTTTTGGATGAAGTACAAATTGTAATTCTTCATAGAAATACCCAAAAGGAATAATAAGAAAGGAACCATGGTCAAATTGCAATTTTCCAAAAGATAAAGAAAAACTTATCACTCTCCCTATCCTCCAAAACAAGTTAGAATAATTTCGAGATATAAATAATATATGTGCAGTTACTTATTATATCATAATCTTAATTTTCTAATAACTCTATTATAAATAGAACTCTAAACCAATCATATTATCCAAATTCAATTAAGATTGCAAAAATCCAAACAATCTCTACCTTGACTTGTATTCTATAGTCAATCTTTGATTTATCTTAGGATTTTTTCTCTTACTCATCATCCATAAATAACTATCTTCATTTATATTTGTCTCATTTAATTCTTGAATGCACAAATATTTAATTTCCATAACTTTAAGGCAAAATCACACGACCTAAAGTACAAAATCAAGTATCATAAATTAAGATTATTTTATAGTATTCCTACTTATCTAACCTATACCAAAAATGTCTTTTTTTCGTAGATTAAGAGATATAATTGGTTTAGTCTAGAGTTCTATTCTTAATAGGGTTATTAATCAGTTCATATGGAGAGTTTTCCCTGTAGGGGTCCGACGCGGCTCGAATTCGATTTACTTATGGTCCAAAGTGACTATCGAACACAAATAAATTAAAAAAAAAAAAAAAAAAAGTAGATCTTTTGTGCCAAACTTTTGTTCTTCAAGTTCCAACTTTCAACATTCTTCAATTATTTCATCATTAAATTTACAAAACAAAAATTGAAAGGGAAAAAAAAAAAAAAAGGAAGAATTTATATGGTTGGATCAAAGTGACCTACTTTACAAGTAAAGTGGTCGATATTCTTATCATGTTAGAAAATTGAGAGCACAAGTTACATGCATACTTCCATTTTTTCTTGAAAAAAAAAATAATAAAAAAAAAATCTTAAAATGACCATATTATAATCAAATAGAATCATATAAATTCACTTTGCAATGAAAAGTCTCAAAATTTATTTTTTTAAAAAATCATCAATATAATAAAAATTATAGAATTTAAGATTTACTTACTTTTCGAATATGAAGGGCTTCTTGTACCATTGGATCATTTGCCCACAAAGTAGTGAAGGTAAAGATCGTCCTAAAAAAATGAACAATGTCATATTTTGTGTCATAAATAATTTATCGATTTGATCTTTAATTACATAAATTGACTTAGTTAACAAAATTTCTTTGGTTAAAAATAAAATCATGAAAGCTTATAATTATCCTAATATATATATATATATATATATATATATAATATATATATAATTTCTTTTTGAATGTATTACCCGACATTGGAATACTTGATTTGACGATTGCATTATCCTTATTGTTTTCTCGGACTCGGATACGCACATAGGTTCCAAAACATGATTTGGGAATATGTTGTCTGTACACTGCATGCAGAAAAATACTATTATCAGAAAATAATTATATCATTATTTTGGTTAGACCATCTGGTAATTGGAGTCATCACGACTCTGACTAATCTAGATTCTGTCAGGGCTGCGCTCACAGAGTTCTACTCTTACTCGCGAGAAAGCCTTACCCTAGCTCTTTCCTGTATTATCGATTTCTTGTATCATTCACAATGCGTTTTCCCATTTTGTCTAACCAAGAGCTTAACCGTATCATTATTATATTATAAAAATCGACTTTTATCAAAATAAAATCTTATTAAATTAACTATTTATCATAATCTTTTTTCTTTTCATCCTCGATAAAGTGAATTATAATTTCATAAAAATTAAAAAAAAAAAAAAAAGAAAAGAAAAGGCTCCCTAAATACACCTTACAATTTTTAACTTGTTACCTCTTCGTATTGTTTGATAGCAAAACGGCACTCGGCATTTTCTTGATTTGGATTCACATAATTTCCACGACAATGGACCTTTGCCATCTAAAATTTTTTCCATTAATCAAATATTGAAAAAAATTAAAAACAAAGCTAATTAATTAATATATATATATATATATATATATATATATATATATATGTATGTATATAACTGATAGATATTTGTCGGTATATAACCTGATAATATTTGTCGGATAAAAGAGCCAATCGATGAGCAAATGTCATCCTTGAATTGAGATCAATATTCGAATCTGTTAAAGGGTTACCAATTATGTAACCCTTCATATAACAATTTCCAAAACAAAAAATTTCAAGATTTTGCAAATTATCCAAACATTAATTGATAATTAAGAATCAAAGAAACAAATTACGAGAATTCTCTGGTTCAATCCATCCTAACAATTTATATTTTACCATATAAATCTTTAATTTTAAATAAATTAATTATTTATCTTTTTTTTTATTATTTAAAAAATTAGTCCTTCCGATAAAAATTAGTCAATATTCAACTACTTTTTAGCACTTGATCTGTATACTCATTAAATCTTTTTTTCTCATTTCATATCTAATTTTTTTTTTTTAATTAGTCTTTCCGATAAAAATTGGTCAATATTCGGTAACTTTTTAACATGTATTCTATACACTCATTAAATTTAAAAGGTCTTTTTGTCATTTCATATTCTTTCAAATTCTGTTATTATAATTAAAGATATTTATTATGTTAATTTTGAATTCAAATACTTGAAAAAGACATGAAAATAATAATTATATTTTGTGCGAGAAGCACATGAAATGACAAAAATGTCATTTATGTTTAATGAGTGTATTGATTATGTGCCAAAATGTGGACAAATTGGAATGACCAATATGAAATGAAAAATAGATAAAAGATTAATTTGTTTGAAATTAAAAATTTATAAAGAATTTGAATATATATATATATAAAAATAGTTAAGAAGACTGAATCAATTTTTTTTCAAATGAATGCAAATATTCAAGTTTTTACCTCAAGAGTCATTTTGGGTTCAAATTCCTCATTTGTTTTTGATATTTTCCAGGCGATCATCGGAACCCACTTGCCGCCATATGAATCTCCGGCAATGTAAAGACGATTCTTCATGAATTTCGGATGCTTCAAAAACCACTGCATTTTGTTATAGTTATATTTTAGGATTAGAGCATTTTTAAATGCCTCAATTTTGGTGGTATAAGCACGTAAAGCCGTTTTCTACTCTCATCCCAGAGCTATAAGGGTATTTCTTGCTTTAAGGCATTTAATATGAACACATCAACTCTAACCGCCTCAATAGACTCGAGACGAGACGTAAAGTTTTTAAATTAAAACTATTTTAGACATTTTATAATCTATTAAGACACTTGTCTAAATATTTATTTATTATTATTATTTTTTTATATACATAATAGAAGACTTTTAATTCTAAAATACTTCAATACCTCATTTTATCATATTAGAGTTAACCATGCACAACTCTATTGGTAATGACTACATATGGCGTAATAATTTTGAATCCTCGAAGGCAAAAGTGGGCTACTCCCGTCCTACATCGATAAGTGATGTGAATGTGTAATGATATATAAGAATAGACCTAAGTACTCATAATCAACTCATAATATCACTTTTATTATAGTGAAGGACAATATCAAGCAGTTGAGGACAATATCAAGCAGCTGAATGTATGTGCTTGTCAAGCCCATATTCACGGCACGAGCTTGTAGGTCCAGATCGTGACAGTTGGTATCAGAGCGGGTAGTCAGCCCAAACTATGAGAACTAAGTCCTACACATGAAGGTGGGAACCACCTTTAGAATCCCAGACGTTCATTGGTATATAAGAATGATCTTATATGCACTAGTTGACCGTGAAGTCTGTTAGGCCAATAGTCGCTACACAAACTTACAAGTTCAAGTTGTGACAAAAAACCATGAAGTTTAAAATAATAACAATAATAATATTTACCAAATTAAATATATATATATAAAAATATATATATATATATATTTATTTATATAGAATATAATAGAACGACTTGGAATTTCATAAAACAATCAAAATGCCACGTATAAGTTAAAAAGAAAAGAAAAAGATTCATGGGTACCTGTTGAAGAAAAGAATAAATATCATCTACTGTTTGAGTGTCTGAGGAATTGTATCCTTCTTGAGTTGTTGCATAGGAAAATCCAGTTCCTACTGGTGCATCCAAAAATATAACGCTTGCAATCTGATATATATACATACATATATATATATATAGATATAGATATAGATATATAGAGAGAGTGAGAGAGAGATTTCTTTTGAATTGTGTAAGCAAATTAAAGGGCAATGATATATTTAAACACAAAGAGTATAATTAATCAAGATAATTTTTTTAAGCTGCAAGAAAAGATTGAATTATTTTATACCTAATAACTCTCAACAGGTCAAATATCTATCTTTTATCATATACCGTCGCAGGTGCAAAGTGCAAGTATGTAAGACTTCTTATCCTAAAGGGAATTTACGTATCCCGGTTGCACAGTACAGAGGGCAAATTTAGTCTAAAATAAAGTGGTTCAGACACACGATTACAAGCAATTAAAGGAAAAGGGTAATTTAATTTGCTTGAATACCTTTGTCCATGAATATGGATTCAAAAGCAAGGATGGTAATAGTCTCCCATCAAATGCTTCGAAATTGAAATTCAATGGACCTGAAAATATAAACATATATAAGAAAAAGGGCTATAGTCTAAATAATTTAATTGTTTTTTTACCCCTTGTTTTAAGAAGATTCTTACTTCTTTCCCATAATTTTTTAGTAATTTGCTTCAAAATAAACTACATTTTGGTACACAATGACTTAATTTTTTTCTTTTTGTTAGAGCATCTCGTATTTGAAGCACTATTTCGACTAATTTGGATTTAGTCTTGGACTTTTACATGGTTATCTAAAAGAGGATCAAACATGTTTCTCATTATTCCTCTACCAAAACTCTAACTCTTACTATCGAATTTTACATATTTCTCACTTATTAGTTTTTTGTTACACTCTTCATATTTTTTTTTTTACATGTAAATTACGACATTATGTCATATTACATCATAAATGTTATGTAAGATTACGATTTTGACACAAAAAAAAAAAGGAACTTGATCCCTCCATAAAATGAATAAAACAAAAGTTTTATATTTATAAAATTTACAAATAACATTGTACTCTACATGATTCTTGTTACATATGAGATCATGAGAAGCAATAAAGTTACCTATTTCATAAACAAGACCGGAAAAGCCAGAGCAACCAGGTCCTCCGGTTAGCCAAAGGAGAAGAGGGTCTTTTTCAGGATCACTTTCCGACTCAACAAAGTAGTAAAATAGCTTCACATCTTTATCAAATTCATCTCCCACACCAATGTATCTAATTTATAAATTATGCAAAACTAAATTAAACACAGAGACATATGTATAAATATATAGAGAGAGAAAGAAATTTACCCAGTTTCAAGTTTGAAGGGAAGGGTTCCAGAAAATCCAGGCAGTGTCTGAACTAGGGTTTGTGTTCGTACTGCGGTGGTGAAGAGGTAGAAGAAGAAGAAGAGTGTAGAAAGAAGATATTTCATCCATTGGAGTACTGAACAATGATCTGCCATTTAATTAATCTTGGGTACCTTTTTCTAGAGAGAGAAAGATTATGATCAAAATATATATATATATACAGTTTCTACTGCTATATATATATATATATATATATATATATATGCGATGAATTAATCTACAAAATAATTAATGAATATGCAAATGAGAAACATCAATTAGTGATGATTTTCCCACTTTTGAACGGTAGCTACAACCAACAAGCAATAAAGAAAAGTCAACATAAAACTTCCAAAAAAGGAAAATTTTGACATGAAACCACCGAAAACATCAAATTGTTGTTATAAATAACTCAATGATACTATCCGCTTTAATCCACTTCAAATGGGTTTCATGGATTTAAAAAACATTATTGAGTAAATGACTTCAAGCCCTACTTAATAACCACTCAAATATCTCTTAAGTGAATTATGTGTTACTCCAAGTCACATTTTGAGTTATTTGTTACTCCACTATGGGCGCCGTCCCCCCCCCCCTTGGTGAGACTAATCCGGACTCGGCCCTGCGACGCTCTCGCAGAGTCCAACTCTTACTCGAGGGGGGCCCCGCCCAGGCTTTTAACATGGCACTTTCTATCCCGGGAGATTCGAAACTTCGATCATCCACCCTGGGTGAAGTATTAGGAGTCCGCGGACCAACTCCCCCCAAGCTACTGGGTTATTTGTTACTCCAATACAACTCAAACTCACAATCTTCTATGATTATAAATGAAGTTGTGTTATTACTCGAACAATGTCTTCTTGTTAGTTGTCCTTATATATATTCAAAATCATATGTTGTATTTATTTTAATAAATCATGTGGGCTTATGTGTCAATTATATATTTAAGACTATCATATTTTATTAAACCCTACTAAAGTGATCTAATAAAGTTTATTGTGTTAATGTGCATCAAGAATAAGACATATTTAGATACTTTTATTCTTAAATTGTGATGGGTTGGCTACGAATAACATTTATATTGGTTATGGTCCACGGGAGACTACCGATTATTGTCTTTTGTATATCATGTCAGTAGAAAGAACTATAGACTCCGATAGATCTTTTGAAAGATCGTAATGCCTTTTTTATATAGGATTCCAAAAATATCAAAGATTGAAGATCCTCAAAGGTTAAAGACTCAAGAACTTCAAAATTAGTTCAAATACATTTTTACAAACTTAATTAGTTGATTAATTCTTTACTAATATGACATATTAGATCTTGAATTTGTTTAAAAAATAAATTTATAATCTATATATATTTCCAAAAATATATATAATATTTAAAATTTGAGTTATTTTTGCTCCAATACAATTTAAATTCACAACCTTTTACGATTATAGATGAGAGTGTATCTTTTAGTTAGTAAGTGAAGCGTGCGTCATTGTCAAATATTTGTCACTAGATATACATACATATATATATATATAGCATATGGTGGTTGGTCCCTCATTCACATGCATGCATTCACTTTCATCCACCAACCATGCACGTGGCAGCTGAAACCATCTCTCTGCACGTATGCCATTTGCTGAGGCTCTTTTCTTGTCTTGTCTTGTTTTAACTCGTTAGTTCATAATTAGCCATATATATGCATGTGGGGGATGTTGGATCTTTAACATTTGGGTCTGATTTTGTATCGGAATTACAATAATATATAGGCAAACTATCACACTTCGAGTTCAAAATCTAAATTTAGCACCTAAGGAATTTTTCGTTCACAATATGTCATTCAGGTTTTAAAAAGTCTCATTACATGCCCTTCCGTCAATTCTGTCCGTTAGGGTAGATATTTGACCGTTAGTCAACCTATTTTACTATTTTGGACAGGGGCATTTTTGTTCAAAAACTTTAATTTTTGTATAAAGGGTAATTTTGTAATTTTTAGTATAATAAAATCTAAAAACCCTAAATTTTTTCTCTCTCTCCTCCTTCTTCTTCTTCTTCTTCTTCCACCAACTATACACCTACAACAATGGTGGCGGCGTCTATTGCTAACGTCGCGAGCAGCAGATAAGAGCTAACTCTATAATTAAAGACGTTAAGACAAATCAAAGAAAGAGTGGGGCCACAACGATGGCGGGGGGGTGGACTGGGTGACGACACAAGCGCCCCCGGCGGCAGGACGACACAAAGAAGCCCAGGGAGACGACACAATGGCTGCGGCAACGAAGACAGAGTGGCGGCGGCAACGACGGCACAGTGGCAATAACAACATCACAATAGCTTAATTTTTTTTCCCCAAATTTTATTTTCTTATATCTATTGTTGTTAGGGTTTTTTTTGACATTGTTGTTAGGGTTTCTTTTTAATGGAATAGTATGTTTATTTTTTGAATTATATTAATTTGTTATGGGTTTGTGCCGCCACCACTGTTTTTCTTCCGTGTCGCCGCCGTCAACACGGTTGTGATGTCATTGGTGGAGTTGCCACCATGGGTAGAAGAAGAAGAATGGGATGAATAATTGTACTTTGTTTTTTTTGTTTAATTTTGTATTATTTTATATCATTTGAATTTTAATTAATCTATTTTTTTCTGAATTTTTGGGCAATTTTATTTTCAAATATCAAAACCAGCTGTTGTGCATTAATTACATGCTAAAAGAAGCCTTAAAATTGTAGAGGTGAACCGAGAAGAAATATAAATTTTGGAAGAAGCTATAAATATAAAAGATATAAATTTTGGAAGAAAATATAATAATTTTTGTAAAAAGATTTGAACTTTAAAAAAAAAAAATTGAATTTTAAAAGAAAATGTGAATTTTGGAAGAAGATATAATAAATTTTGGAAAAAGATTTGAATTTTGAAAAAAAATATATGAATTTTGGAAAAAGATATAATAAATTTTGGAATAAAGATTTGAATTTTGAAAAAAAAAAAAAATGAATTTTGAAAAAAAAAATATGAATTTTGGAACAACTAGTGAAGAATGTGTGGAAGAAGAAGAATAGGATAGAGAAAAATTAAGGTTTTAGAGTTTATTTTTATTAAAATTACAAAACTACCCTTTACTAAAAAAAGAGTTTTTTTAAAAAAAATTCTAGACAAAAATGCTCCTGCCCAAAACAAGTAAAATGGGTTGACTAACGGTCAAATATCTATCCTAACGGACAAAATTGACCGAAGGGCATGGTAGTGAGACTTTTTAAAACCCGAATGACACCTTGGGAAAAAAAAATTCCTTGGCTTGCTAAACTTGGATTTTGAACTCAAAGAAGTGTAACCTAATAGTATAATATATATATATATATATATATATATATATATATATATATATATTAATTTTGAGGCTTTTATAGCTTTTAATATAATATAACTTCAACTTACAAAATAATTATCAATTAAGTTATATCCTCTTATGTTATTAAAATTACAATACTACTCGCATTAAAAAAATAATGTAACATTAAAGGTTTGAATCTTAAATGTATATAGCTGTTTAAAATTTAGAGTCATAACTTTCTTCCACAACAAATTAACCCGATTCGAATGAGATTAATCTAAATATGAATTGATTTAAAGGTGGTCTCCCATAATTAAAACTCATCTAAGAATAAACAAAAAACAACAACAACCAAAAAAAAACCTTAAGAGTAGGGTAATTAACGAATGTTTTTATTTATAAAAAATAAATTAAAGAGAATATATATATAAAATCTTTTTAATTTTTTCTTAAAAATGAATTAAATTAAAATCAGATATAGTATATAATAGTACACATGAAATTTATCTAATATATTGCTAAAGATTGATCAAATATTTCTATTTTTATTTGTTACTATATAAATTTTTGCACGAGCTATAAAATACAAAATTGTAGTATTTTCTTTTTTTTTAAAAAAAAAAATATTAAAATATTTTTGTGCTCATAATTTTTTATAAGGAACATTTGTTAATTAAAAAATTATTTTAAAAAAGAAGAAAAAAAAATAATTTTCATTTGAAATTAGAATGCTCTCCACTATACCAGCTGGACAAAGTTTAAGTAGAAGTATCATGATCAATACTAACAGTTATAGCTTTTAGCAAAGTTGGTATCAGAGCTAAACTTAAGTTTTTGTTGCCTCGTAAGATCCCGGGTTCAACTCCTACGAAAGGATGTTTGGGCTCGATGGGCGCACGCACATGCGGAGCGTGTTCACATTTTATGAATATATACATAATATACATACGTATTAACTATTAAATTAATATTATGAAATTATTGAATCATATCGTGGTTTAATAGGTATAAAAATAAAAAATTTTTAAAAAAATTAAAAGAATAAATGATGAAGAACATTACTTGTAGTTATTGAATCGATTAAAAAATGTATATCTCTAAAATCAACAATAAATTAATTTTTAATAATTTCTTTAACCATCATTTTTAAGAATTTTTTAATAATTTTTTTTTAAAAAAAATGAGTTGGAGATTTATGAGAAATTTATATAAAAAAAGTGATAATTTTTTTTTATTAAAGATAATATTTAAAAAATTGTAGAGATATACAATAAATTTATTAAAGTTAAAAATATTAATATAAGAAAATAAAAGGTTGAAAAATACTTTTTAAAAAAACTTAGAGTTAAGCATAATTACAAGAGTGTCATAAGAAAAAAATGAACTTTTGCAATCTTAATAATAATAATAATAATAATAATAATAATAATAATAATTGGTTACAAATAATAAAAAATTGAAATAAAAAGGTTAAAAATAATATTAATATAAAATTAAGATAAAAAATGGATGTGAAAAAAATCAATAAATAAATTAATTAAAAAAAAATAAAAGTCATGAAGCATTTAATTGAGAATAAAAGACCAAAAAAACCTTAAAAGTTCAATTTAATTACAATGATTCCAATAAAATAAAAAGTTAAAAAAAAAATTAAAAATTATTAAGCATTAATTGAGAATAAAAGATAAAAAAACCCTAAAAATTTAATTTAATTACAATGATGTCATTAGAAACTTGTAATCTTATATATAATAGATATATATAAATATATATTTAAAGTGAAATAATATATAATTTGCATGGTACATTAGGTTTAGATAATATAACTTATGCATTGTGCTCAATATGGATAATTTATTAAACACTAAGTTTCAAATTCTAACATTACCATTACATTAAGCTCTTGATTTGACATAATAAAAAATAGCATTTTGAATGTTACACGCGGTCGAGAGTTCGACATTCGCTGTGAGCGCCATGTAAGAGTCAAAGTAAGGCCTCTCTCGAGTAAGAGTTCGACTCTGTGGGTGCAACTCGAGTTGAATCCGAATTAGTTAGAGTCGTGATAGCTCCGAATATCAGATGGTCTAACAAAAATACCATTACTATTACATTTATTTTGGCAAAAAAACTTGCCAATTTATAGATTAAATAATAATAATAATAATAATAATAATAATAAATGATTATATTTCTCCATAAATCAACAATGCAATCCTCTATTTACTATCTTCCTTATTAGATGGAGATAACGAGTTAGCAAACGTATATTACATTAGAACGAAAAAAACTTATTAGGATCATACATAATTTTTTTTTTTTCAAATTTTTTTTTTCAAAATATATGTCAAAGTACAATGTGACACTACTCTATATCCGGACATGACTAACCCGGATTTGGCCCAAGTTGTTCTCACAGAGTCTAATTCTTATTCGGGGAAAGGTCTCACTCTAACTCTTACATAACACTCACATTGAGTATCAAATCATCGATCTCATATAACATTCACAACGCGTTTTCTCATTGTGTCAGGCCAAAACTTTTTCAAAAAGATATTAATTTCAAAGATAGGCGGCTATTAGCAGTTAACATCATAAACATAAATCATCTTGAAATCAAAAGCTTTATGTTAAAATCATCTTGGTATAATCTTCAGATTGACTTGCTAGAAATGACTATTTGGGGTTGTCCTCTAATGAAGCTATAGATTAGAAATGACTACTTGCTACCACCAAAGAAGCTCTTTGACCAATCAAATCTACTATCTTGGCCATCTCTTTCATTTATAAATAAAAAATCAAGAGGAAGCATTTAGAGAGGTGGAATATATCAAGAAGAAAAGAAACTCCGACGATTTTCTTCAAGATCGTCAATAGTTTTAGTAGCCCTAGCACATCCTCCCTTCAAAATTAAGCCTCAAGACTTCGAAGTCAAATTCATTTTGAGATCAAGTCCAAAGAGCCTAGAAGAAATCAAATCAAATGATCAATATCAAGCCCCATGGCCCTCGAGGTCAAATCCATTTCGATATCAAGTCCAAAGATCCTTGGAAAAATGAAATAAAATACAGACAATTCAAGATCAAGCCCCAAGACCTTTAAAGTTAAATCTATCTCTTGCCATCAAGTATAAAGGTCATAGGAGAAATCAAATCAAATGTTGATAGATCGAGATCAAGTGAAGCAAACATCGAAGTCAAATCCAATACTAGATCAAGCCCATAACCCTTGAAGAAATCAAATCATATGACAGATCAAGTTCAAGCCAAAGAGTCTCTTGAATCCATGACGAAAAAAATCAACCAAAGATATACAAAGATTGAAACCCAACATCAAATATCAAAAGAGATATATATTATATATTATTCTCTATCCCATATATTTTCAGCTAGTTTGCCCTATTATTTTTAAATTATATATATTTGTAGACATTGATAAAAAATCTTGTTGCCAATATCTTAAATAAATTAAATTTTAGTAGTTTTGATCCTTTTAGATAAAAAAATATAAGGATCCTTTCAAAAAAAAAATAATAAAATATAAGGATAATTAACAATTAAAAATTATTATGCATTTATCTTTATTTAGGTCATTTTTCGTCTTAAAGGATCGTTATTACCAATACATACTATTTATGATCTAAAACATCAAAATAAATATTTTGCACCAAATATATTAGAATTTTATATATTTGGAATTATATTCATTACTTTCTCAATGTTATAAATATAATAAATAAATTTTAAAATTTTAAAAGTTATAACAAAAAAGTCAAATTTTTAAAAAATAATTTTTTTAAAGAAAGATAATTAGTGTAAAAAAATCCACCATAATAATGTTTCTTAGTACTTTTATCTACAATGAAAATTTCTTGGTTTCTTATATTTTTTGTGACCCGATATCCTCATCCCATTCCTATTATATGTCAAACTCACGTCCCTCATTTGGCAAGTCAAGTGAGACACTAAAGTAAGGAAAACCAAACCAACTAAACTATCACATTTTCACTTCTTGGTTTTTTATAATATTTTGAGTTTGAATTTTGGGTATTAAGAAATAAGGGTTAAAGAAGATTTTTTTCAAAAAAAATATTGAGAATTTTGAGAAGAAAAAATTGTTTTAGTATTTTGGTAGGGTTTTAGAATTACGCAATTGTTGTCAAATCGGCTAAAATTGCAAGATTAATTCAATTAAATCAATGGGCGCTTTGGGTGGTTCCCGGCCCCTTTCCGAAGAAATTTAATCGAAATCAATTAATAAGAGAATATAAAGAAGAATTAGATAAATTATAAACAATAATAATTAATAAAAAACAGTCAATAACATTGGGTCATGTTTTAATCCAAGTTCTTCCTCTTTCCTTAATAATTTTCTGAATTTTAAAACTAATTCCTTGATTGAATACTAAATGAAATCCCTAATTAGCATTTCGTATCACCTATTAACAACATTAAAATTCCATTAAACAACAAAAGCATATCATAGACGATCGTCCAATCAATCAATCAAAGTTTAATCTAAGACCCGTGATAATATCAAGGCAATTCGTCAATCAACAAAATTGTCCAAAATTAAAATCATTCGCAAATAATAAAATCTCAACTTAATCCAATCAATAATCATCAAAAGAATCAAGTAAAAACACATCTTCAATATTTAGTCAATTGATCTAAAAATTGAATTGTTTAAAGTTTTGAATTCGAAATTGAAAATTAGCTTAAAACTCGGAATTTGTTTGGATCATGAACTCGGGACTTGACTTGAAGTCGTCCTCCAAACCGAATTGAAGCTTAGGCACCCATTGCGATCTCCATCTCTCCTCTTTCTAAATCTAAAAAATTTGCTAACAACAAATGAATGACGACTGCCTTCTTTTAACCCTAATTAGCGGCTGTTTTTTTTAAGATATTGGCTGAAAAATAAGAGTAATAATGACCACAATTAGCTTAATAATATAATATAATAAATACAAATTTATTATAATAATCAAAATAAAAAATAAAAGTCCAATAATAATAAGAGATTAAATATGAAGTATAAGAGATTAAAAATATGTAAATTCGTATTTGATCTACTTTAATTTTATTTATTTATTTTATGGGAATATGGCAAAGTTGATTTATATGGATAATTCTATAGAAAAAGAAAAAAGAAAGAAAAAAAGAACTGTATTATAGAATCCTCCCACCGAAATGGAATCTTGAATTTCTTAATATATTCCTCTCCTTCTACCGCCCAAAATCGGACCAAAAGTTATCCCGAAATTGAGAGACTCCAAAAAAAAAAAAAATTTAAGTAGAAGAGGTAACCTAAAATACAGGCTCCGCATTCTCATTATCTTCTTTCCCTCTTGCGTTTTAAACCAGGTAAAAATTCTCCAATGCTCATGTAATCTTACTTGTTATTTGTGCTAGAAGTATAATTTCTTGATGTTTTAATGATAATTGTGTTTTTTTCCATGGTTTCTGTGTTTCTTTCTTTCTGGGCTCTTCATTTTTATTCTGTTCGATCAAGCAAGAAACTAAAAATCTGTTCAAAGAATCACAATAGATGAAAATCAGCTGTCAAAGAGTTGATTTGCCCTGCCTACATTAAGCAGCATTGTTGTAGCTAGTGTATTGTTTAGTCAATGTTCACCACTTCGGTTAGAACTCTGTAATTCTTTTTATTATTGTGCATTCTTTTTGTTTTTGGGTGGGGTTTCTTTTTCCTTTTTATCTTAGACGTGGAAACGAGAAATTTTATTACTGTATTTACTCGAAGTGTTCAAACCTTGGTGCACTGGACATGAACCAGATTTTAAGCTCTTGTTGTATAGAAGTATTTATTTTTCTAATCTTTACAATTTATTGGAAAAATTCCTGAATATGTTGGAAAATTAACACTAAATACTAGATGAATGGCTATGCCTATATCTAGCATTGGGAAATTGTTAATTTCAGTTTCCCTGTTATTAATTTTTCATGATTTCGATCATTTTTCTGTTATTTGGTACTTTTTATCCCTATATTGTTTATTTTTGAGTAACTATTTTGTTGTGCCTATGATAGTATTTTGATTGAATAAGTTAGATACATTGAGAAAGCAAGTTAGGAATTGTTACAAGATTTACTAACTTGATCGAGAATAGCTATCAAAAAAAAAAAAAAAAGTTACCAAAATAAAATATGGGATAAAAAAGGATAAAAAAAAAAAAAAATAAAAAATAAAATGTCCAAAACCGTAAAAAAATTAATAAAAAAACATGGACTTAAATGGTCAATTTTCCATCTATTAAATAAAATAAAATGTTAGAGGTTAAGGTAGGCTTGATAACGTGATTGAAGCTGCCTACCACATTTTCTTGAAGTGCAGATGGATATGTTCTTCAAATTAAATTTCTAGTTAATGTTATCATGATTTTCACTACAGAAGTTTCTACAATTATGATCATCAAAGGCCCTAAGAATTATGGAATTCACCTAACATGTAAAAAAGGTTGATTAAATATGCGAGATGTTGTCGATTTGTGTTAATATTGTCCAAATGCTATGTTATTTCATAAGCTTAGTGGAGTACTAATAAGAGAAAAAAGTGCAAAGAATTAGTTGCCAGTGTTCTACTTCTTTCATGTTCATTTGTAGATTTAGCAAAAACTATTTCTGTACTTGGAAATGCTATTACAGAGATATGCAAATTTGAGATGTTTACAAATCTGTGATATAAGTTTGAGAAATTTAGATCACAAAATCTTTTGTAGGTACAATCTCGGAAAATTGCAGAATTGTTTATTAGAAAAAGTAACTTATTGTCATAGTAGTTCTCTCCTACAGAATCTGTATTTCTTCTCTGTCTAATCGTAATCTGAACAGTTACCGAGCGTTGAATAATTTTTGCCTTTTCCATTACTTTTCTTTTACATGCATACTTAACTGAAATTTTCATTTTTGAAGTTTCTGATTGCATGGGAAAGTCAGACTATTCTCGGAGATGGCTGTGGGATTAGTATCATTCTGGCACATTTTTTGTTTAAGCAAAATGTTAATTGTAAACTGGATTTTTGTTGTTATATCTTCATCACAGTACATGCCATTGATACAATAAGTAAAAGTGAAACTTGGTTAAATTAATTCCCTTTTGGTTTACATAAATAAGTTTTTTTGGCATAATACTATTGTAGTTGAAAGTGAATCATGGAAAATGTTGTTTATTAATTCTCTTTTGTGCAACAAAGTAGTTCAATAAATAGGTTACTTTTTATTTGTCAAGATTTAAAGTCTAAATTACCAATATGCAAGATCAAATCTAATTGAAAGAATGGGAAAAAAAATAGAAGCATAAGGTATTAAACTGCAGAGTTACTTATCTCCTTTGAATATTTCCCAATATTTTTGATAATCTCTCTACTATCATGGTTATATTGGTTGCAGTTTATGTTTCATAGAACTTCCGGTTGATTCTTGGTATCTTCTATTATTTTTCCAACAGAAAGAGTTAATTTTCTGCTCGTCTAAGTGCAAAGTTGGACCATTTGGGATTTCTTAATATCGCATAGCATTTGCCTGCTGCAGATATGAATAATCCTAGGCGTCTGATCCTCACCAAACAAAATCCTAGATTTTCCATAAAATGCAATTAGAGAGATGACTTGCTAATTGAAATTGTAGCTTCTGATAAGGGGAATGTTCTCGACCTGCTAAAGTTAAGCTGAGAGTTAAAAATTTTGTTTGCGATCAGTTGACTTGGCCAATATGACTCGGAGTCAGAAAAGGAGGCGTAAATGTTCAAAGGATAATGCCTCTGCTTGTGCCATGGATTCTAGACCTGCTTCACAGGGTAATGATGTTGTTTCTGCCATGGATTCTACAACTGCTTCAGCTTCTGTGGTGGATTCTAGACCTGCTTCATGGGATAAAGGTGCTGCTTCTGCTGTAGATTCTACACCTGTTTCAAAGGATAACGGTGCTGCTTCTGTTGTAGATTCTAGACCTGCAGCAAAGGAAAATGGCGCTGCTTCTGCTATTGTTTCTAGACCTGATTCAAAGGAGGATGCCTCTGCTTCTGCCTTTCTATCTAGACCTGTGTTGTCCTTTGAATTTTCTGTTACTTCAGAAAATGGGTTAAACCTTTATGTAGATATGAATTCCAGTTTGGTGGATTGGCATAAAAGATTGGAAAATGGTATGTGTATATGTCGGTGTGTAGAAGAAAGCAAGTCTCCAAGTTTTCGTGAACAGCTACTGTACATGGGGAATAGCCGTAAACGAGCACAGGATTCTTTTGGCCAGAAATCTGAGAATAGAATGAAGGATAGCAATTCAAGTTTTGTTTCTTCTCCAAATTCACTCAACAAAAAGGGGGATAATGGATTCCTTAGTCACCGTGATGCAGAAAATTGGCCTTTTGAAATTTTTGCAGCAGCAGCATGCAGTTCTGCTCAAGAAGATTCAAATTGTGTGGAAGAACATAAAGAACAGCCAGCTTCTATTTCATCTAACTCGGGTGCAACATTATGTACAAGACCTGGTAAGAAAGAGAGTATGGATCCAAATGCTTTTCTTGTTCCCCAGGGTAAGACTGCTTATAATTCAATGGAATCATTAACCTCTGACGGACCACAAAACCCTCTGAGCAATCAGAAACTTTATGGTGGAAATTTCTACACGTGCAAAGATAAAGATGGAGCGGAATAAAAAGGATGTTACACCTTTACATGTTTCTTTAGAGATTACTGCTATTGGATCACAGTTACCAGAAGTTAGTTGTCTGGGAAAAAATCCAGCATTTTTGTCTCTTTCAGATAATTCTTCACATAATTTGATTGATGCTGATCATAGCATGGAAACAGGAGCTCAAGAACTAGATAAATCTTCTGCAAATGAATCTCATACTCATTCGAATATCTTACCTGCAAAAGGAAAGGTATAATGTCATTCATGAGTTACTGTTTTTATTTATTTATTTATTTCTAAGAGAAGAGGATAACTATTAGTTTCTTTTTCAGCTTGTTTCAATGTCTTTGTGTACTCCTTATCACTTCCTTTTTTGCTCTTCTCTGTGTAAAGAGTTCTGAAAGCCAGGATTTTTTCACTATCATTCTTGAAATTCTCCAGAAGTTTAAGTCCAGATATTGTTTTTTTTTTTTTTTTTTTTTTTTTTTTTTTTAGGTAATTGATGGACCTGCTAATGAAACAGAATCTCCATGGTAATCTGTCTTTCCTGAAATTCCTTTATGATTTATATTGATTTTTAACATTGTCAACTAATCACAATTGTCATTCCATTTGAATTGTTATTCGCTAGCAAATCAGGGAAAGGGAAGGTCATGTCTGATGGTGGACATAAACGAAAGATATATAAGAGCCAGCTTGACAAGGTTTCTCCACAATTTAGCGGGAGAGTTTTAAGGAGTACATTGCGCCCAAGACGATCACGCCGCTTGTTCTCTAAGGTTTGTCTTTAGTTACCTTTGCTGGTGCTTACCTCCTATTTAGTTGTTACTCATAGGATCTCAAACATGACATGCTTTTCTAGAATCGGCTTTAGTACCACATTGACTTCAACTTGAATCTGTATCTGGGTGCAAAGTTATTTTCTGATTTTACAACAACTTGGTTATATTTTCAGCATTTTTTCAGTTTCATCAAGTCTCCTATCTTAGAATGTTTCTTCTGAATTTTGCCAACTGTGCTCCCATTTGGACAAGTAACTTTCTCATGTTTAGACTCTAATCATTCCCAAGTGAGGAGTCATTTCATTTTGAAGATAAGAACCTTTTTGTGAACCTGCCCACATGGAGTAGGAACTGTTGAATTGTCACATGTTCTAAAAACTCTCCCTCGCATTCCCTCACCTGTAGGTTGAACACAAATTTTCACGACAAGGCTCAACAGGTGAACAATAATCAATAACATGTTTAATTTGATAGAAAAAAAGCGTCAGATTTAACCACTTAAATAGAAACAAATGAGAAAACTGCTACATTGGCCGAATTCGGTGGACTGAATATCATTTCCTATCAAGAATATACATGCATGGAGAAACCTGAATAATATGAAGTCAGTCTAGTCAGCCAGAGCATGCAGATTGTTAGGTTTTACCATATGATGAACATTTCGCAACACAATCCTCTCCACTTTCTAGTAGATTTCTGGCACTCTTCCAAGAATAGACTGTTTTATAACATCATTTTGTCTTACAAGGAAATGGATACGCTTACAAAGGAGCATTGAATGAAACACACATCCTAAATCATGTCATCATCTTTCAAAATTCCTTGTCTGAAAATTCTCTGATATTTATGTGCCTTTTCAAGTTGTCCCATTTCATATTAACATATTTAGAACAATGGTTCTCATATTTTTCTTTCCATATTGTACATCATTATAGAAAGAAGTAACATTAATATCAAGTTAAGCTTTTAGAGCTAGTGAAAATTTAACGTCTTGAATTCAATTCTTGTCTTTGTATGCATTCATTGATTATTGTTTACATGTTAATCCTTATTACAAACATTTATGTTAGACACATATTTAAGGATGTGTTGTTAGGTTTAAATTTCAATTTAAGACTTTAAATTGAGTCAAATTGTCATCTACTCTTAAACTAAGTTAATAGAGAGATTAAATTATCCTCTTTGTCTCCTCACAGGTGGACAAATCACAAATTTTCATATAGATATCCAATAGATGAACAATAATCAATATGTAGGATAATAACAGGAATTCTAAATTAAGGCCTTCTACTCTAATACCATGTTTTAAACTGAGTTAAATTATCACTTTCTTAATTATGAATTTTCACCCTAGAGCTCATCTGTTGCACCCTTTGCCTTTTCTCTTTCAAAAAAACAAATTATTCATCAGCATTCTAACAGAACATTGTTGACGTATATTCTCTCTTTCTTTCCCATTTCAGGGTGTCACTCCATGAGAAGTGGTGTGTATAAATATAAATATATATATATATATATATATATATATATATATGTATAATATACACACATTTGGAGCAATGGTACGAGAATTATGGAAAACAGAATCCTACAATTTTCCTCTTAACACGAATGTCATAGTTGGTTTAGGGTTTTAAAATTACAATCAAACTGGTTTCTCCATATGTGATCTTCAATGTGGATGGAACACCATTTTTAAGCATAAGTATTGTTGCGGAAGGAACCCCTAGCAGGAGTAGTAGTGTTGGAGGATACAAATGCAGGCATTCATTACATAAAATGATCAGATTCTTGTGTTTAGTTATATCCTTTGATGCAATTGAATTATTGCTAAATTCAAATTAGCCGATGTAGTGTGGTAGATTCTATCCCATATCAGAATATAAAGATGGTTAAGATATAGTTATACATATATATATGATGATAACTAAAAAATGCATTTCACAACTCGTCCTTAGTCCAAGTCCAAGTGGAAGGAGTTTACTTTAAATAAAATCTTTTGAGTTTGGATCTTGCTTATAGAGAAAACATAGGTGTTATTAAGAGAATTTTCTCCAGAAAAAAGAGTTAACACAATTTGATTCCTAATTAATTGGACTAAAAGTCAAGATTGGAAGTTAAACCAAAAAAAAATGCAACCTTGCTTCTCGGGATAATGATGACATAAAAATGTTCTATGGGTCAATATATATATATATATATATATATATATGGTGGGGAAAAAATAAAGTTGTGGGGTTATATTATATTTTATATACATATTGTAAATTCTACAGAATTAAATGGAAAAATTATTATTTTAATTATACTTTCATTGTTATAAAATGTGGTCCAAAACCTTTCATTTCCTGGAATTATTGGTTTTCTTTTTTTAAAAAAAAAGATGCCCACAATGCTTTATTGTAATTATTAGTGATATTTCCAACTTTCTATCTTCTTCTTTTTTCTTTTAGGTACAAATCAAAATAAAGAACTAAAATATAATTGGTGTTAGGAAGAACGTTTGGTTAAAATATAATCAGTTGCAAAATATATATATATTCTAATAACACGGAAGTATGAATAGTTTATTCGTGTTCGGTAGTAATTTTGGATCTCAACTAAATCGAATTTGAGCTGCGAAACTCTTCTTACACCTATCTCAAAAGGTTCGAACTCGAGATTTTACGGATATGAAATTAAGTTCCTTCTACTTTGACCAACAAGTGTGGGTTAGGTGAGAATTAGTACATGCTTATGTTGTCTTATACTTTCTTTCCATTTTTACCAATTGGCTTTCATAAGCAATGAACAAAATTTAATAAATCATTAAAGTAAAGTTAATGCTGAATAATTTCATAAATTCAAAGTTTTTCCCATACCATTGTTAAAAATATTCAAGAAAAGAATTCTTGTGAAAAAAATCTATGTTTCCTATTCGCAAAAAAAGTCTAATGAGCTTAATTAATATAAATTCATTGATTAATATTCTACTAAATCTCTATAATATCCTACTGCATATATATTTCCTTAATTATCAAATCAGCTCCGGCCTCCAATTTTGCTTTGTCCCTCGTTGATTTCTTCAAATTGTTTGATTTCCAAGATACCGGAATGATCTTTTGCACTTATCTTTTTCAAAACTGCTGCTAGGATGTAAACAAATTTGGGACAAGCTCGTGTTTGTAATGCAGCCATGAAGTTGCTATCAAATATTCTTCCGGCAAGTTTCAGGCGACGGCGAGATTATTATCATTTGTAATGCTTTGACCAGTGCTTCGATTTGAGGTTTGAACCTTTTAGTGTATATCACACGGATGAGCTTAGCAGGTGTACAGTTCATCACAATACAGATTTTGTACGCAATCGGAATCGCATGCATGCATACCAGTGTAAGACAAATGTATATCGTACAGAAAATTTTGGACCCCATTAATAATGATTCCACCATTAGCGTTATAAAGATACCTATACAAGGTCATCTTGAAGAGATGAGAGATAGAGAAGCTATCGTGGATATGTTTGAGCACAGTACTCGATAGTACAATTCCTCTTACGGGGATCTTCTTCTTGGCATAAAACTTGTGATATCCGTTTTGAATACGTGCCCACGATTTTGCAAAGCTCTCAACTGATTTAGTAAACATTCTCAAAATAGATGCAGCTAAAAATGCATAAGCTTGAGCATTTTGGTGTTCATCAGCTGATTCTTGAATTTCTCGAGCTGTTTTTCTTCCTCCTACATTCTCTATTATAGAATCATCAAAGTGCTTCCAATTCTAAATCACTGGGTAATGCGAGTTCATCTGTCTGTCGGAGGAAGAAGCTTACCATTACCAGCAGCAGGAGATAACAATTGAAATGCAAGTACAGATATTCGAAATTTTTTTAAAAAGAAAGTTCTATCTAATCACCTATTAGATTTCTTATTAGTCAAAGTATTCGTAATTTTATTTGTAATTTATAAGAAATAACTTGAATGCTAATCAAAAAAAAGATACCAGTTACATTTCTATTAGTATAGCGGAAGTATAATTAGATTTATATATATATATATATATATATATATATATATATATATATATATATATATATGTGTGTGTATATGTATATGAGGCTTTGATAATGAAGTGCATGCGTAATTAAAATTATTTTTCAATCACTTTCAATGAAGATTATATGGATTCTTTCGGCATTTCGTATCAAAAAAAATAATCCCATAAAAGGGTGAGGTTTGTCGGGCAAATCGGCATTCAAATAATTTTGTTAACAGAAAGGATTAAAAAACAAAACCAGACGAAAATGATTTCGCTAATTATATATATATATATCCTTATAATAAGTTAAACAAAATCTTATTATCTTCATGTGAAGAAATTTGCTATAATCCGACATTATACATAGGACAAAATATGGCCCCTTGTATAAATAATATATTATATTCTCAAACTTTCTTATTTGTCACATTAAAAAAAATTAAACTACATTTATTAATTTTTTTATCAAAAAAGTTTTTTTTTTTAAAAAAAAAAAAAAAAATAGAGTCAAAATTTATTTTAGTCTTTTCAATTAAAATACACATAACTTTTTATATTTTTTTAAATATAATTTTTTTTTAATTTATAAATAAAATCGTTACTAACTAAGTTTCACATTTTTATCATAATATTATAAAGTGTGTCAAACTAATAATAATAAAATTAAACCTAAGAGAAAATATGCTTAGAGTAAAAAAAGAAACCCTTAAACTTTTGACTTTGGCACAATGGAAAAGTGCATTAGTAAGAGGTTGAAGGTTCGACACTCATTGAGTGCTATATAAGAGTCGGGGTGAGGTCTTTCTCCAAGTAAGAGTTGGACTCTGCAGGTACAATTCGGACTGAATCTAGATTAGTCGGAGTTGTGATGACTCCAAATACCGGATAAAAAAAAAAAAAAAAACCCTACCAGCACTGCCTTGTTGTTAAAAAAGTTGCATGCAAAAAACAAGATTACTCAAGGTTGTAGAGAGATTCTGTCCTCTTGCTGGTATATAATAAGAACCAAATGGCCTAAAATATTTATACTATATATATATATATATATACACATATAATTAGTTAATTATAGTTTCACATGAAAAACTGTTAGTTAGGGTTTAGTTCATTTTTTTATGATGCATGGAAGATTGTGTTGGACTCTTCATGTCCTGAAAAGAGGGGCCAATGTATATATATATATATATATATATATATATATATATATATTATATATATATATATATATTGAATCTTTTTATATATATATTGAATCCTAGTTAGTTGAGATGTGTTTAGTTTTTTTTTTTTTTCATATTTAAAAATTAATATATATTTATAGAATTTTTTTAATAACTTAATAATTAATAGTTTAGAATTCATATTAATGAATTATTTTTATCCAAAAAAATAAAGTTAAAGGGTATTTTAGTATTTTCAACTAAAAAATACATCAATTTTTATGTTTTCTTATAGTGTATTTTGTTGTAGGTGGAAAAAAATGTTCTTGACTAGATATAATGGAAAAACACGTTGTAAATGTTATATAATATTACTGAGTTTGACATTCATTACAAAGGTCATGTAAG
Source organism: Cynanchum wilfordii (assembly GCA_025388415.1). Lineage (NCBI taxonomy): Eukaryota > Viridiplantae > Streptophyta > Magnoliopsida > Gentianales > Apocynaceae > Cynanchum > Cynanchum wilfordii. The sequence continues at coordinate 203,171 of JAHSUH010005243.1, forward strand.
AGTTAGAGTGTGATTTACTTGGACCGAGCCAAATTCAAATTAATCAAATTAGTTATTTAAGAGATCAGATCTAACTTAAAAAAATAAAAAATAAATAAAAATAAAAAATGGAAAGAGGGAGATTACCCTATGACACTAAAGTCAAAATTTGTAAAAACCTAAGAAGCAAAGGCCTCATGACACACAAATCCATGAAAACACTTCATATACTAAGTTGTAGTAACATAGCATTTAATGAGAAGAAGATGACAAAAATTGTAACCAAGATATGATTAATAAATGTTATGTGTAAAGAAAGCTAGCTAGTTAATATTGATTTTATATAATATATATATATATATATTCTCCCACTTGCATATATATAATTAAGTGATTTCCTTCCATGCGTCTAAACTAAGTATTTTACTATGAATATTATATATAATTACCTTCTAATATATATATATATATATATATATATACATATATATTAAAAATTTTAAAATATATTATCTCTAACATGTCTGGAATTCATAATTTTTTTTTGTAAAAAATTATATTTTGTTGTGATTTGAAGTCTCACATTGCTCACATAGAAGATCTATGAGCGGTTATTAAGTAAGAACATAAAGCCTTTTACTCAGTCACGCGTTTTAAACGTGTAAAATTCACCTAAAGTGAGTCAAAACAGATAATATTATTAAGTTGTTTCATATCTTAAATGAATTGTTTATTTATTTAAGTTTCTTTTTCTTTTACCTTCCATTTTGTGCATTTTAACCATTTTCTTTTTATTTTTATAATGAAACTTAAAAGTAATTTTGTTGCCCATTTTTTTAAATAATAAATAGTAGTATTTTCTTGAATGGAGTTAAATTATTTTTTATTTTCAAAACAAATTTTTCTAAGATATATTAATTTTTTTTATTACTTAAATCAACATATTTTTGTTACTATTTGGAAAATTTGATGATTTATAAAAGGTAAGGAAGATGTGGAAATTTTTTTTTTTTTTTTTTTTTTTTGTAAATAAGGAAGATGTGGACATATTCTAGTCTATATATATATATATATATATTCATACACACACTACAAGAATGGGAAGATATAAAGTCTATTAGAACAAGAACATGCAATTTCCTATGGAATCGTGATGTGGAAATTCTTTAAATGCATGAGGGTATGGTTGGAAATTAACTTCTTCTAGTTGGATTTTGATCTTTTTTACCACCAATGATGCAACACTATTCCTTTTCTTTATACTCACTTGGAGCACCCAGTATCCCCACTTTATTTGATGAGATTAATCCGGACTCAACCTGCAGAGCGCTCGCAGAGTTCAACTCTTACTCAAGAGTGATGCAACACTATTCCCATCTCGAAATAATATTGCAAAAATTTATTTTTGTTTAATTAATTCATTGAATTGTACATATATATATATATATATATATATATATATGTATATATACATTTAGGATGTATAAGTTTAAGTATTTTATAATGCTTTCTCCATCAATTCTTTCCAAATTTACCCTTTAGAAATAATGAATTTTTCTCTCTTTTCCTACCATATAGATTAGATATTTTCTCTTTCCCAAATCCTTTACATGCATTGTATTATTATTATTATTATTATTATTATTTTTTAACTTATGACACGAGCTGTTTTAGAAGAATTCGAATTATGGACGATGTTTTTAAAGTTATATTTATATTTAGAGTAAATTATGTTCGTGTTAGGAAGGTACTTTGCAAAAGGTTCGTTCTAAATTAAGTTTTAAATCGATTAGATACGGGAGCGCAATTCAAGCTTATAACGTCATGCAAGTCACGACAACCACTTTATTGACGTACCTACACTCTAGGGTTCATTATATTTAAATTTGTTTGAATAAAAAAATTGATTTAATCTAAAATTTAAAATAAAACTAGTTGTCATATTAAAAAATTAAAATTAATTAATTACTCTTTTAAAATAATAAAAGAAAAAAATGTTTTAGTGTTTCAAATTGAAAGATATCTCAACTTATATCACTATAGTAAATAATTTTTCTTTTCAAAAAAATAGAGAAAATATTTTGCATAAGGGTAAATTTGAAATATATATATAAAATACATTATTAATTTCTCAATAAAAATAGATAAAAATTAATAAAAATTCTAGTTTTACATTGCTCGCTTATGAAATCTATTGAATGTTTATTAGATAAGGGTTTGAAACTCTGACGCGTTTTAAATTTCGAGGCCTATCTAATCCAAATTTGATTTGGTTGCACTCGTAAATTCTAATTTTTGTTCGGAATTGACATAGTTTTGACTAATTGAGATTCAACTCACGTTACACTCATAAAGTTTAATTCTTATTCATTCATGATGTCGTGAAACATTTATAATGCATTTTCTAATTATTTCACAATAATAATTTAAAATCTAAACAAAAATGTTTCCTTCCACTCCAATATTGACCAAATTTAATGTCGTTTTTCAACGGCAAAATATGATTGGATTGGCAGTTACAATTTCAAAATATATTAAAATCCACAAAATTCCAATATTTTCAAGTTTCAAAAAACCTAAATATAGAAACAATATATTTTTTTTCTCAAATAAATTATTGTCTTACATTTTTTTTTTCCTTTTCTTCTTCAAACGTTTTCATTTCTCAACCTTAACATAATTTTTCCACAATCAAAATTTAATCATAATTCAAACATAATTTAGTATTAAAAATAATCAATCTGTTTATATCGTATTCATGACAAAAATTCCTTAAAAACAAATAATTTGCCTATAATTTTCCTTTTTTAAACCAAACAAAACTTGAGTTAAAACTATTTTTACATGAGGGATTAATATTGTTATATACACACACATATTTATATATATATTTGAAAAAAAGGAGGAAGAAGAAGAAGTAGTACTACAAAAGAACATTCAAAGAGAGGAGAGAGAAAGGACAAGTGTACAGAAATTCAGGCCTGGAAAAAAAAAAAAAATTGCATTTACTTCCTCATTTAATGCCTTCACCTACACTTAACCATTTTCAGAAGCTGCAGTTTTAATGCATTCAATGTTCTCCTTCCTTCCTCTGCTCTCCCTCTCCTCTTTCTCTTTCTCTTTCTCTCTCCTCACGCCTTTCACCATCATCCACCACCACCACTTTCATTCTTGGCTACCTGCTATTGCTGCTGCACTACCAAGAATTCAACTTTTTTGATGATGAAACCACTCTTTTGAACTATACTATTTACTTACTGATCAAAAAAGTTTGAGAAAAAAAAAAACTTCAAAGTTGCTTTCTTTTTGGAAGAAAGTGGGATGTTTATGAGAATGTTTCTTGATCCCATGATGCAGAAATGTCATTTCCCAGTTTGTGGGCCTTTTTTGACCTGCTGAAGTTTCTTGAAGAAGTTAGACTGGTTTTGTTGCTGGTGTTGTGTTCGTTCTTAAGCTAAAATGGGAACAAAAATCAAGACTTATGCAAGATTTTGATGATGGGTTTTTGGCAGTTTGGCTTGATTTAGAGATTTCTGATGTATGGTTTCCGTACACTAATATTTGCTCCTTCAGCTCTTTTTTTTTTTTAGTAATGGGAATCTTGTTGACTTTGTATATGCAATTTTTATTCAACCTTGAAAAAAGCTGGGGAGAGGGAGCAGAAACAGGATTTCTTCAATGTCAGAACACACTTTGCAGTACAACTATTCTCATAACAAAATCTTAGAGAATGGTAAGAAGATTCACATCACATTTCCCATGGTGAGATGTATTTTTTAACATCTGACTATTATGTTTTTAACTTTTTGGTAATGGAGGACATTTTGAGGTCTTTGTTTAAAGAATTTGTCCTGTTTCATGTGGAGAAGATTTATTCATGCAAAGCTAAAGTTATTGTTGCACAAGTTGTGTTCTTTCTTGTGTTTTTAGAGTTATGGGGTAATGTTGTGTGTTTGGGATCCATGTCTTCCATTGCCATTTCCTATGGAGAATCTGGTCCAGTTTTCTGTGGACTTAAGGCTGATGGCTCTCATCTTGTGACTTGTTATGGCTCCAATTATGCTATTATGTATGGAACGCCTACCCATTTTACTTTTCTTGGACTAACTGCTGGGAATGGCTTTGTTTGTGGACTTCTAAAGGACTCTAATCAGCCATATTGTTGGGGAAGTAGTAATTTTGTGCAGATGGGAGTGCCTCAACCTATTGCTAATGGGTCTGAGTACTTGGAAATAAGTGCTGGTGATCACCATTTATGTGGATTGAGAAAACCCTTGATGGGAAGAAGAAGAAATACTTCATTAGTGGACTGCTGGGGCTATAACATGACTAGAAATTATGAGTTTGATGGTCAGATCCAGTCTATCTCTGCTGGTTCAGAGTTCAGTTGTGGATTGTTTGCTCAGAACAGAACTGTTTTTTGCTGGGGTGACGAGACGAGTAGTCGAGTGTTTAGCTTGATTCCAAAAGAGATGAGGTTTAGCAAGATTGCTGCTGGGGGTTTTCATGTTTGTGGGATTCTTGATGGGGCAAATTCAAGAGCAATTTGTTGGGGAAGAAGTTTAGACATTGATAAACAGATATCTTTGCCTTTTGCTGGAAATCTAAACGTCGAATTGGCACCTAATGATCCAATGCTTTCTATTGTAGGTGGAAAATTCCATGCTTGTGGAATCAGAAGTTATGATCAAGCTGTGGTTTGTTGGGGTTATCGTGTTGAAAGCAGCACTCCTCCTCCTACTGGTGTCAAGCTTTATGAGATTGCAGCTGGTGATTACTTCACTTGTGGAATTCTTGTTGAGACATCTCTTTTACCTGTTTGTTGGGGCGTTGGTTTTCCTTCATCACTCCCATTAGCTGTTTCACCTGGACTTTGCAAGCCTAGACCTTGTTCGCCTGGTTTCTACGAATTCAACAATCTAAGTGCACCTTGTAAATCTCCTGATTCGCGTATTTGTCTACCCTGCAGCAATGGCTGCCCAGCTGAAATGTACCAAAAAGCCAAATGCACTTTAGCAGCTGACAGAATATGTGAATACAATTGCTCAGGTTGCATCTCAACTGAATGCTTCTCGAATTGTTCAAGGACTTCTTCCACAGGGAAGAGGAATGGGAAGTTTTGGTCACTTCAGTTGTCAGTTATAGTTGCTGAGATTGCTTTTGTTGTGTTCTTGGTGAGTGTTGTCTCTTTGACTTCGATTTTATATGTTCGATACAGATTAAGAAATTGCAGATGCTCTGCAAGAAGCTTGAAATCCAAAAGAAGTGGAACTAGTTCTTTCACTAAAGAGGCTGTAAAAATTAGGCCTGATCTTGAGGAGTTAAAGATAAGGAGAGCTCAGATGTTTACTTATAAAGAACTCGAGAGAGCCACCGGAGGATTCAAAGACGAATCACAAGTTGGAAAAGGAAGTTTTTCTTGTGTATTCAAGGGAGTATTAAAAGATGGAACTGTAGTAGCAGTGAAAAGGGCTATCATGTCTCCTGACATGAAGAAAAACTCGAAAGAATTCCACACTGAACTAGACTTGCTTTCGAGACTCAACCATGCTCATCTGCTCAACTTACTTGGCTATTGTGATGAAAGTGGAGAAAGACTTCTGGTTTATGAATTCATGGCTAATGGATCCTTACATCAACATCTCCATGGCAAGAACAAGGCCTTAAAAGAACAACTGGATTGGGTAAAACGAGTTACTATTGCTGTCCAAGCAGCTCGTGGGATCGAATACCTACATGGCTACGCCTGTCCTCCTGTTATTCATCGAGACATCAAATCATCCAACATCCTCATAGACGAAGAACACAATGCTCGAGTTGCTGATTTCGGCCTTTCATTGCTAGGACCTGCTAATAGCAGTTCTCCTTTAGCAGAGCTACCAGCAGGAACATTAGGCTATCTTGATCCAGAGTATTACAGACTTCATTACCTTACAACAAAGTCTGATGTATACAGCTTTGGAGTACTTTTGTTGGAAATTCTCAGTGGAAGAAAAGCCATTGATATGCAATACGAAGAAGGAAACATTGTTGAATGGGCGGTTCCACTGATCAAAACAGGAGAAATACAGACAATTTTAGATCCATCATTGAAACAACCATCTGATATGGATGCATTGAGAAGGATTGCAAACATAGCAAGCAAATGTGTAAGAATGAGAGGTAAAGAAAGGCCATCAATGGACAAAGTTACGACAGCATTGGAACGTGCACTTGCAATACTAATGGGAAATCCGAGCAATGAGCAGCCAATCTTGCCAACTGAAGTGGTGTTAGGAAGCAGTAGAATGCACAAGAAATCGTCTCAAAGATCATCAAATCGATCAGCATCAGAAGAAACAACAGATATTGTTGTTACTGATCATAATCATAATAATACTAATAATGAAGATCAAAGGATTGAGTTTAGAGCACCTTCTTGGATTACATTTCCCAGTGTGACATCTTCTCAGAGGAGGAAGTCATCAGTTTCTGATGCAGATGTTGTTGATGGAGGAGTGGGGAAGAACATGGAAAACAACAACAACAGCAAGAATAATAATAATAATAGTAATTTCGGATACGGAACGACGAGTCATGGAGATGCATTGAGAAGTTTGGAAGAAGAGATTGGACCAGCTTCTCCTCAAGAACAGTTGTTCTTGCAGCACAACTTCTGAGTACTAACAAAGAAATGTATGTATAGAGGAGACATTATGGGAAAAAGATTTCAAGGTTATTATGGACATTTTGCATCAATCCCACTACCACATCTACTTGTAATTTCAAGTTCTTTCTTCTTTTTTTTTGTGAATTCCATTCTGATTTTTTTTTTCTTGACTTGTTTTGGGGGGAAATTATTGTTCAGAATTCCTAGTAAATTTTTGTACTCTTTTCTTTTAACATTCTTTTTGTGATTTTCCAACTTATTTTGATGCTTGTCGTTCCATTTTTGCCCAAACAATTTTTTTTTTTTTTTTTTTTTTTTTTTTTTGCAATATAGTGAATATTTATCTAATATGAAATATAAGAATTCATTTAGATATTTATTATTAATTTGAAATATTATTTTCACTTATTAAAAAAAAAAAAAAAAAAAAAAAAAAAAAACCATGCATCTTTATATAATGGCGGCTCTTCTAAAGAAGCAAACCAACCAAGTTATTCAACAAAATGAAATTACAAAAAAGTGCCCTCACGCAGGATCGAACTACGGACCTTCAGTTTACAAGACTGACGCTCTACCACTGAGCTATAAGGGCAATGGATGTTAATATTTAAAACATGTAATTATTTAATTACAAATTGTCAAATTTCATCTCTAACTTATATAATTTTTGTGATTTCATCATTTTTAAAATTTTTAAATAATTTCATCCCTTATTTTAATAATTTTGACAAATTTCATCCTTATGTTAATTTTATTAATGGTCAACTTTTATGTTTAATAAAAATAATTATCTTGATAAAAATATCAATTCACTATAAATAAAAAAAAAAACTAAATTCCTTACTTTCCCAATTCCATATGCTTCCCTCCCTTTCCACCATCTTCCTCCTCCTTCCTTAAACATAACTTTCCACCATCTTCCTCCCTCCTCCTCCCTCCTCCTGGATGAGGACAATTCAAATAAGGAATTGAAACCATTTTTGTCAATGATTCTTGGGATCCATACTCCTTCATAGCCCACAAATCTGCACGAGTTCCTTGGTAGTTATAAAGAACAGAAAGACACCCATTTACCACTCCAAACGTCCAATCATTAGTATTTTCCCCGCAATCTGGTCCATTAATCTCTTCATAAGTCTCATCCGCCAAGTCCAGACCAACAATTTTCCACTCATAACTTGAACCAGCAGCAGAAGCATAATTTACACTAGCAGCCCAGTGGAGCTTTCCATTTGCATGCTTACCTGAATCATCTAGGGGAATACCACCCTTAAAATCCTGAATTCTTCTCCAATAATTAGTATTTAGACTATAAACCATAACCTCAGTCTCATGAACACTAGCACCAAAGAAAACAAAGAAAATCGCAACTACTTTATAGTTTATAATCATCATTCCTCTCATCATAACCAAATCCATACAACAGAAAACAACCATTTTTCAACTTAACATTCAAATCAGGTAATTTATTGGACTTTCCAGTTGTTGGGTTCCACAAGAACAAATGTTTTTCCTAAATTGCATAGCAAACCAAACCCTGACAATAACCCACCACCCAAATAGACTTTCTAGGTCTTTTCACGGGGAAGGAAGGAAGAGGAAGATGGTGGAAAGGGAGGGAAGCGTATTTAATTGAAGAAAGTAAGGAATTTTTTTTTTTAAAAAAAAAGTGAATTGACATTTTTATCTTTTTGAGATAATTATTTTTATTAAACATAAATGTTAGACTAACCGTTGACCATTAATAAAATTAACAGAAGGATAAAATTTGTCAAAATTATAAAGATAAGAGATGAAATTATCCAAAAATTTTAAAAAGAATGAAATCGTAAAAATTATATAAGTTAGGGGTGAAATTTACCAATTTGCCATTATTTAATGTTTAAATAAATATCTTCTCTCAAATAAAAAAAAAAATTATAGAAATTTCCAAACAAACTCAAGAGACAAATTATCCTGTTTTTATAAATTGTAATTATTAAAACTAAACTTATTAATATATTTGAAGTAATATGTTATTATTTACCAAAAAAAAGTAATATGTTATTGCTTAATTTGATACATTATTAAAATAAATACATAATTACAAAAAATGTTTAAAGCATATTTATTTTACATGTCTTATATCTAAGACAATATAAAAGTAAAATTAGATACTTTTCAATAAATATTTTTTTAATAAATATATATATATTCACATTAGAAAATGATTGACATAAGTTTTGAATTGTGTAAACACAATCTAAATTAGTAGTAGTTTTAAAATTATACAAATTAATAGGCCAAATGTATCATAAAACTATTGATTTATATTTATAAATGATAGTAAAATTATTAAAAAAATATATTTTTTATAAATATCTTAATTATATTTTACATTTTTTATTTTGACTAATGTAGCGTACTTCTTTTTATTCCAACATTTTCTTTCTTCATTTTCTTTACTTAAATCAATATTCTTTTAGGTTTTTACCTCCTTTGATTTGTATAATTGAACAATCTATTCCATTGATAAAGAATTGTGGATTAATTACAATGATTGGAAAAAAAAAAAAAAACAAGATTCTAAATGTAGGTGTAGATATATAAATTTTATTTATATATTTAAATGTATAATTAAATATTATTATATATTTTAAATATATATTTATATTTTATTTATATATATTAAGATATTAAAAGATTTTACTCTTTAGATGAGTGACGTGTCAACATCATAACCACTGATTATCACTCACTCTATCTATAAATAGAGGGCAAATTCCCTCAAGAAATGGTTACAGATACACACATACACACTCATTCACTCACTCACACTCAAGAAGCTGAGAAGTGGAGAGATATTCGAAGGATACCGAACCTCTGTCGAAATCGGCCCTTCCTCTCAAAGCCCAAATCCATTCCGAGACAAAGTCCTAAAGTCCTCGGAAGAAGAAATCAAATTGTTCGATAGATCGAGATCAAGCCCAAAAGTCCTCGACATCGAATTCATTCCGAGATCCAGCCCAAAACGCCCCTCGGAAGAAAACAAATCAATTGGATCGAGACAAGCCCAAAACACCCCTCGAATCCACGACGGATCGAATCAACGGATCCATAGAGATTGGACTCTTGTAATTTAAATTGTTATATAATTATTGTATTCAATTCATTATTTCTTGTAATTCTATTTTACCGGAAATAAAGAAATTTTATTGTCTACAAATTTGGCACGCCCAGTGAGACCATCTCTACCGTTCATCTCTTTCCGTCAAAATACTGTTGAAATGGAGTCCAAGAACGACAATATCAACAAAGGTGATTCAAGCAATGTCGCTACAGGCGCAAGCGTTGGTGGATCGACGTTTGAAGCTTACGCTGGTCCTATCACACGAAGCAAAGGAAGAGTGTTTGCCGATTTGCGGAAAAGATCGATTGACGACACATCCCAAAAAAAAGGTAATCCTTGTTTTGATGTTTCAACGCAGGATCAACCCCAAGGCGTTGTAGGAGGAATGGTTCGAAAGAAGCTTGCGATGTTGGAGAACAAGTATGGTGAAAACAAGGTAGAATCGGAAGATGAAGATTCCTCTCCCGGATTCCATAGGGTCTGTCTGAAAGATCAAACGATCGCGATGATGATCTCGAAGATACCTCTGCAAACACCTCTGTCATGCCCGTTATGATGGCGGACGCATCAACCATAGAAGAGCAATTGGAAAACCTGACGAAGTTGGTGGAAGGCCTCGCGATGGCAGACAGCAAAACAAGATCGCATCATCAATCAATTGCTTCGAGTAACAAAGGTGAGTCCAAAACGCGCACAAAGACGCATCGAAGAAGCAAACAAAGGCGTTGCCTTCAAGCAAGGGGAAGGATCAAGTAATCTTGAAACCATCAAAGTTGCTAAAAATCAATCAAAGTATGTTGGCCGGATCCGAAACTATCGGACAAGAAAAGACCTTTCATGTTTCGTCAGACGGACTCATTCCTATTGATGAACTCAAGAATTTCATCGAAGGAACGATAAAGGATAAGTATCATGGAAGTTCAAAATCTTCCTTCGCATATTCAAAGCCATATTCAAGGAGGATTGATAATCCGAAAATGCCTATGGGCTATCAACCTCCAAAACTATATGATTCGACGGTAAAGGTAATCCTAAGCAACATGTTTCTCATTTTGTTGAAACATGCGCAATGCATGCGAACGGAAGGTGATCTCTTGGTCAAACAGTTCGTCGGGATCTCTCAAAGGAAACGCATTTGACCTGGTACACCGACTTGGCTCCTGGATCGATCGACCATTGGAATCAACTTGAAACAGAATTCCTAAACCGCTTCTACAACACCCGAAGAACCGTAAGTATGTTGGAGTTAAGTCACACCAAGCAATGGAAAGACGAGTCTGTCGTCGACTACATCAATCGATGGAGGAGTCCGAACCTGAATTGCAGAGATCAATTATGTCAAAAATCTGCGATCGAGATGTGCATCCAAGGAATGCAATGGAACCTTCAATACATTTTGAAAGGAATTCAACCAAAAACATTTGAAGAATTAGCTACACGCGGACGAGATATGGAGCTAAGTATTATCGCCAATCAAAAGTTTGAAATTCATGTTGAACAACAACAACATCAAAATAGGGGCAACGTTTCCTCAGAATCATCTGAAGATGAATAGTCAACTTCAAATGCTGACGATGCTTGAATCAAATCATCGGCGCTCCTCCTTGACGTACGAGGTTAAACTGCAAGTTACTCCTTGATACGAGTGTAAACTGTCTGCAAAGTTGAAAAAGACTCCTTGATACGAGTGTAAACTGTCTGCAAAGTTGAAGAAAACTCCTTGACACGAGTGTAAACTGTCTACAAAGTTGAAGAAGACTCCTTGACACGAGTGTAAACTGTCTGCAAAGTTGAAGAAGACTCCTTGATACGAGGATAAACTGTCTACAAAGTTGAAAAAGACTCCTTGATACGAGTGTAAACTGTCTGCAAAGTAAAAGAAGACTCCTTGATACGAGTGTAAACTGTCTATAAGTTCATATGTTGATGCAAAAATGCTCCTTGACGCACGAGTTAAAACCGCATGTTACTCCTTTGATGTAAGAGTTTAAACCGCAATTTTGAACTACGTTCGACTTGATTCCTTTGCAGGATACGTAGGCAACTTAGATAAATTCTAAGTTCAGTCATAGCCAAAAAAAAATTGAATAAAATAAAAAAAAAAAAAAAAGCTGCACAAGGGTAAAGAAAAATTGCGGTACAAAATAAAAAAAAAAAAAAATAAAAAAAAAAGGAAAGTCCTGCTAAAAAAAAAGCAGTAAATAACAGCAGTAAAAAATTACTACAGAAGAAAAAAAAAATAAAAAGCAGAAAAAAAAACACTGCATAAAAAAAAGTAAATATTGAAAAGAAAGAACAAAAAAAAAACATAGCAAAAAACTGCTGAAAAAAAAAAAAGAAGTAAAAAAAAACTACAAGACAAAGTTGTGAAAAATGAGAAATTTTATTGATTTTAATTCCTTTAAACAATATATGTTTACAAGATTAATAAACAATAAGGGGCATGAAATTAATCTATCTACAAAGTTGTCTAATCGCCAAAAAGTCTAGGAATTGATTGAAGTTGATGAAGATTGACGTTGAAGTAGACAATTATAATTTATTCAAAGCGACGAAGGTGCAAAGTTGACAAGTACTTTTTCAAGTAGATGAGATCTCCTTCAATCAATTGTTGATCAAATTTATGTCTTTCAAGTTGTCGACAAAGTTGTGGACGACGATAGTAAGCTGCAAAGTTGTTGACGACGATGGTAAGCTGCAAAGTTGTGGACGACAATGGTAAGCCGCAAAGTTGTGGACGACAATGATAAGCTTCAAAGTTGTGGACGACAATGGTAAGCTGCAAAGTTGTGGACAACAATGGTAAGCTGCAAAGTTGTAGACGACGATGGTAAACCGCAAAGTTGTAGACAACAATGTTGATGACGGTGATACACAACAATGTTGATGACGGTGATACACAACAATGTTGATGACGGTGATACACAACAACTTTGTTGACGGTGATACACAACAACTTTGCTTGCGATGATAAACAACAACTTTGCTTGCGAGGATAAACAACAACTTTCCTTGCGATGATAAATAGTAACTTTGTCTTGCGACGATAAGTAACTTTTTGGAACAACAATGTTGATAGCAATGTTGATGGCGACAAGCAGCATCGTTGATGGCGACGATGAACAGCAACGTTGATGGCGACGATGAACAACAACGTTGATGGCGACGATGAACAACAACGTTAATGACAATGAACTTACCGTCGAAGATGATGATGAAGGATAAATGCTGCAAGTCATAGTAAAGGAAATCTTCGAATATGAAGATGAGGACGAGGAACGAATGTTGAGAGTCGCAAGTAGAAGACCATTCAAGCAGCATCGTGGTAGTTCACGGATTCACAGGCAGGTAAACCATTAAGTGTGAATAAGTCCCAAATTGAAATCGACAGCTCACCAATAGATGTATGCAAAGTGTTGGTCGAAGGAATGTACTCGGTCCACTCCCAGTAATTTTTTGTGTAACTTACCTCACCAAAGTTGGATGAATGAACAGGTCATGAGGACTTCTCCGTATTTGTAGTAGTAAAGGGAAGGGAAAACTCTCACGATGGTGAATCCGCTTTATGGGTAGTAGATGACAACAAACTTACCACTTGAGGAGGGGATGAAGGATGAACATTACGAGTCGCGGTAGAAGACCAATTGGTGATACGGTGGTAGCTTGCGACTCCTTGGGACGTAGGTGCGAATGGACCAAATCCAGCTTCATGTACTTCTAAGTTTAAAGATTTGATTCGAGACTCATTACGACGATCAAGAATGACGATATATTTGTAAGGTTCGTTAGCATCCTTAATATCCATAATCTGAAAAAAAAAAATTAGTCTTTTTATTAAAAATAAATAAATAAAATAAATAAATAAAAATAAAAAGGAGTTATTTTGAAAAAAAAAAAAAAGTCTCTTTTGGTACTGCCGAGGCAGAGAGAGGAAAAAATAATAATAAAAAATAAAAAATTCTCTTTTTAGACTGCCACGAGAAGGAGAATTTTCTTGAAATGCTGGCAGAAAAGAATATATCCGAACTTACTGTTTGACAAGTTCCGAGTAAAAAAATTTCCGATGGAGACACCCTTTTATAGACTTAAAAAGTCTAGAAAGTATCCTACTATAACTCAAATTTGAATCTAATATATTTTATCTTGAGTTAAATCCAAATAAACTCAAATAATTGATTCAAGATTTATATATATCTATATCCAAAATTGATATGAGATATATATATCCAAAAGTTTTTGGAACTTATTTTCGAGACAAATTCTTCAATCTCGGGAACAAGTCCCAAAAAGGGACAATTTGTAGATATATAAATTTTATTTATATATTTAAATATATAATTAAATATTATTTATATATTTTAAATATATATTTATATTTTATTTATATATATTAAAATATTAAAAGATTTTACCCTTTAGATGAGTGACACGTGGCAACATCATAACCACTGATTATCACTCACTCTATCTATAAATAGAGGGCAAATTCCCTCAATAAATGGTTACAGATACACATACACACTCATTCACTCACTCACACTCAAGAAGCCGAGAAGTGGAGAGATATTCAAGGGATACCGAACCTCTGCCGAAATCGGCCCTTCCTCTCAAAGCCCAAATTCATTCCGAGACAAAGTCCTAAAGTCCTCGGAAGAAGAAATCAAATTGTTCGATAGATCGAGATCAAGCCCAAAAGTCCTCGACATCGAATTCATTCCGAGATCCAACCCAAAACGCCCCTCGGAAGAAAACAAATCAATTGGATCGAGACAAGCCCAAAACGCCCCTCGAATCTACAATGGATCGAATCAACGGGTCCATCGAGATTGGACCCTTGTAATTTAAATTGTTATATAATTATTGTATTCAATTCATTATTTCTTGTAATTCTATTTTACAGGAAATAAAGAAATTTTATTATCTACAGTAGGATCAAATTAAAAAAAAAATAATAATAATTAGAGAATAAGTCATAAAAAATTTAACTAATATAAAAAAAAAAATGTAAAATAGTTTAGAAACTCAAATTCAAAACTTTTATATAAATATACAAATTCAAAACATATCTATTATACATTTTTTCTCATTGTCAACCTTAAACTTACAATGAGAAATATATCTATACGTTCTATGTAAAACATTAACAACTCACTCTACATTTCTAGAATACTCTAGAATTTTTTAAAACATTCTAGAAAATTGTACAACAGTTTACAAAATTTTAAATAACTACATGATACATAGAAAAAAGTGGAGGGGTATAGCCTTAACCACCATTGGATGAAATTGATCCTAACCATCCATTGAAACTAATCAAATCTCTCCATCTCCATTTTTTTGTACATTCTATACAGACAAGGAAGAAAAACAAAGCAATGGATATACGAAACTGTCAATCTTATCCTAATTCCATATGGATGGATTTTTAAATTGAGTTTCCATTGCATCCATTAGGAACTTGACAAGACTTTCTCTCTCAACTGACTTCTCCTTCTTCATCTCAATGTGCCGAACCTAGGACGTTAATTTTCAGTAAGAAATATGAAATGTAGCGTAGTGATTATATCTCCACAAATAAATGCAAAAAACATGTCAATTAGACAGCAGGTTTTACCTTCACTGAATCTGTTTGCGATACACTAGCATCAGTTATGATAACAAGGCATTTGATATCATTCTCGTTAGCATATTCATACTGTTCTTTAAGACTCGGATCACACGTAAGGACAATCTCAGCCTGCACAGAGATGGTGAGAATCAAAGTTCAGATTCTTAAAAGCCCAAATATAATATTCTACAGAAAGCTTTGACTACTGACATTAATGTTTTTCTCCCATAGCTCAGCAACTAGCTCCATGCGTTCTTTTAACAATCCGCCACCTCCTCTTGAGCAAACAAGAACATCGATTCCTATATTATACCTGTGAAAGTTTACATCAAATAATTAGTCGACCAAGAGTCATTCATCTACGATTAGATAATGGAAAAAAATTGGTAGGCAATAGTGAAAAGAAGTGTGCAAATCAGAGAGAGGCTAAAAAGTAAGAAATTACCTATACAATTTAGTATCTACATAAGTATGCTGCAACAAAATTGTCTCCAAAGCAAGACTTGACCCAACTGCCCCTGGAAGATTTGATTTCTGAAAGACATCATCAAATCAAGAAAGTTAGAAGATACTAATGGACAAAACAAGATCCACAATTCATAATTTGTGATGCAAATGAGTTCATATAAATATTAGAGATAAATAGTAGATGAGTTCATATTTTCTTGTTCGCCAGTCATATGGTTGATGTTAGTGAACTACTAAAGTTCCACAATGATATTGCCAAATCAGTCAGGCCTGATTTTCTTAGAACAGAAATGATGCATGGAAGAAGAAAATAATGCTACATACATGATCAAAATCCTCCAAACTATGAAGCAAATGGTCATAACGACCACCAATAGCAAGTAAGGTTCCTTCCATTAAACATCCAGGATTTTTACTAAGATATACCTGCACCAAGAGAATATTAAAAAGTCATCAAATATATAATTCGCAATTGAAGTCCATTTCTTGACCTCAGTAAAATGAAAATTTCAATCTAACTCCTACTTCCGAATGGTATAAAAAAAATAATGTAATAATAATTAAAGACTTTCAAATAGCTTAGTACAAATCAATGAAATGTGGAAAAATAACATCATACTACAGTGATCATGTGTTCCAGGAAAAGAGAGACGGTTGTTTTTTTTTTTTTTTTCTTTTTTTAAAATCAGAATTCCATCAACATGGCAGGTTAAGGCTTGTTGACAGAGTAAAAAAAAAAAATGCATTCTACATACTCACGTTTCCCAGAGAAAGTCAATGCACAAAATGCATTCTACTACACTATCAACAAATATATTATAGTCATAAATGTTTCAGATACCTGGAAAAATATATTCCTGTGATAACTCTCAGTCGGTGGCATAAGCGGATCGATATAAACATTTCTATCAATTTTCCAAACCCTTAAATAGTTGAAAAGTTCTGACAATTCATCAAGCGCTTTGCATGTGGATCTATCTGCAATAATATTATTGAAAAATGATAAGTTCTCCACAAGAATTCCTTAAAAATGATGTATCATAATAGTCAAGAAAGCCATACCAGCAGGAAGGGCACCTCTTAATCTAGGAAGTGCCTGATCTATCTGTCCACAGAATCGTAATCCAACAGTTTGCAAACGATTTACAGAAGCTTCAGGCAGATTAAGTTCCTGCAGGAACTCATAAAATTCATTCATATAACGGTTTTGTATAACAACTCATTTAGACTCAATAGTAAATCAATGATTTTACTTGATTTTGAATAACAAAAAACAAACCATTTAAATATAAAAGCCTACAACTAATATAGGTCCATAGGGTAAAAATAACACTGAAGAAAAGAAAACCATTTCGGAAACAAGATGTTCAGAGCTGCTGAGGAAAAAGTGGGATTGAGGGGAGGATAAAACAAAAGAGACTGGTATCATAAATTTCCCTTTGATCATATGAGAATTATATATGAGGTGGAAGAATAATTATAACTAAACCTGCTGAAGTTGCCGTCTTATGACCACCCACTTTGATTTTCTTTCTGGTGTCTGAGGACGCAAAGAGCCCAACAGAGAGAGAAGCTTCACATTCAAAGAAATTATATTTGTAGGAGTAAGCACATAAAGAATCACATCCAAAAAACAAGATAAACAAAGTAACATTAAAACCACCGTACCTCTGCCACTTTCTGCCTATGTTCTGGCCTTATTCCAGTCCAGGTCCAAATTGCTTCTAACAGATCACCATGGTTCAAATGAATATCACAGAATTCTGAATGAAAGAAACTGCTAATGATGTCCATTGTCACCTGAAGAATAAATGGGAAAATAGAAGATAAGCTTCACCTTGGATAGAAGTCCAATATATAGCAAAAGTACTTAACACAATGGAGCACTCTATTGGGTAAAACCAGGCTAATATTTAACAATCTTAAAAGCTGGTCTCCCTCCACTTGTACAACAGTATGCATATGAAGGTCAACCATAAGCTATTCTAGTTCAATATACAGTGATTCATTACTGAGGTAGAGGGAAATGAAACTACATACTGCTGTATGACTGTCTATCTAATTTAACAAGAAGGTATCTGAAAACTGGAATGTAACATTATCAACATCAAAGCATGATGCACTTCAAGTATGATACAAGAACATATTTGGCATTTCATTTGGCTGGACCTATACTATAGGCTGTAAAGATTATTCTGTTGAGATGATACGGTCTGAATATGATCATAAAAAAAAATAGAAGTATCCAACAAATTCAATGAGAAAATCTCCAGGGGTCAAGTGTGTAACAGGCTGAAGCCATAAATAAAATGACAAAATTGCAGAACCACTTGATAGATTAGACTGAATTAGAAAGACGAGCAGAGGCAAAAGAGAAAAACAAACTGAGGGCTCCAACCCTGTCTTTCCTTATTCTTGCATGAGTAGGTGATCTGATTAGTAAGACTAGCTCCATAACTGCAAATCTCGTGTGTGCATAACCAGAATATATAGGAAAGGAGAAGTGGTCCTCTGCTAAAAACCCTACTTCAAAACCAAAGAAAGAACTGAAAACAGGAGAAATTTTATAATAGAAGTAGAAGGAATCCATTCTGTCCAGTTAAAAATAAAGCCAACCTTCAAAGGGGGGAGAGAGATGAAAAATTCAGATGACTACATGACTACCGAACTTCCTATTGTCCTGGTGTTCAGGGTACTTAACTGATTTAGCTTTTGTAGAAAACCAGTCCACTATCTTCTTAAACTGCCAATTAATACCCTTTTATTAAATTTTTACCTCATCTAAAAGCTCAAATGTATAGAGAGAAACTGAAAAGTGAACAATACCAATAAATGAAGCGTAGTCAAGATTTAAACACAGGGCATCCTGCTTTGATACCATATTAAGTTTCTATCTCATTTAAAAGCTTAAACTTATAAAGAAGGCTTATTGTTTTCAAATCTTAATGTCAACAGATATTGTATAAATTAGGATATGTATTTAGAATCAATTAGGATTTGTATTTAGAATCAGGATCTATATTCAGAATCCCATTAATTGAGGAATCTAACTTTCCTAATTTAGGGTTGATTTAGTTTCCTATTTTTCTCTGTAAAATGCTATATAGGAAACCATGTACTGTCAAGAATTCTTCCATTTGCATATTTTTCTCTTCATGGTATCAGAGCCTAGGGTTCATCCTAAGGCCTATTTTCTTTTCACTGCCTTCATAGCAGTGAATCTGCTCCTAGCCTTTATTGCTGTCTTTTTATTTTTATTTTTTCATATTTCAGCCTTTATTGCTGCCATTCTTCTTATTCTTTTGTGGGTATTGACTGTTTATCATGTCCACCTCTCAAACCTCCGTTTCTAGCAACCCTAATCTATTTGAAGAATCCAATTCAGTGCAGAAAATTGGAGAACTCCAGAATATACGTGCATCCAATCGGCTTAATGGAAAGAATTACCTCAAATGGTCCCAAATAGTTCAAACGTATCTATAGGGTAAGGGGAAGATTAGGCATCTCCTTGGAACTGGACCAGCAAAACAGGATCCCAGCTTTGTCACATGGGAAGAGGAAGATTCCATGATTATGTCATGGTTGTGGGACTCTATGGAATCATCAATCAGTGATGCATGTATGTTCTTGACCACTGCGAAGGAAATCTGGGATTGTATTCAACGCACTTACTCTAAAGCTCGTAATGCAGCCCAAATTTATGATATCAAAACCAAAGTTGCTGCTACTAAGCAAGGAGAAACATCTGTCATAGAATATGCAAACATTCTGCAAAACCTGTGGCAAGAATTAGGTTATTACCAGGTCATTGAGATGAAGTGCCCAGAAGATGCTGCTATCTTGCAGAGTTTCATTGAAAAAGATCAGGTGTATGATTTTGTGGCTGGATTAAATCCTGAATTTGATCAGGTTAGGATTCAAATTCTTGGGAAAGAATTTACACCATCTCTGGAAGAGACAATCTCCTCAATTCGAGCAGAAGAAAGTCGAAGGAGTGTGATGCTTGAACCAAAAAGCATGGATAGTTCAGCCCTAGTAGCAAAGACTGATCAAGAGAGGAAGGAAAAGAGCAATCTACCTCAATACTTAGGTAGAGAAAACAAGGATAATCTTTGGTGTACCTACTGCAAGAAGCCAAGGCACACCAAGGAGAAGTGTTGAAAGCTACATGGTAAACCACCGAGCTGAGAATGGGGAAACCGTGGGGAGCAGCAAAGAGTTCAAGCACATGTAGCAGCACAGTCCAAAACTGTAGTAAATTCAGCAATAGACAGATTAAACAATGAAGAAATTGAGAGGTTGAAAGGCTTGTTGGTTGTTCATTGGCACTTTCAGGTAAGCTTTCATCTATTTTTTGCCTTAGTACCTCAAACAAGTTTTCCAAAAACTCATGGATAATAGACTCTGGTGCCACAGACCATATGACCCCTATATCCATTGTTTTCACACTTATACTCCAAGCCCAAGTAACAAGAAAATTTTAGTGGCCAATGGCACTTTAGCAACTGTTTCAGGTTTTGGAGATATACATATCACACCTTCTCTTGTTCTTAAAAATGTCCTCCAGTCAGCTAATCTTGTTTCCATTCAAAAGCTTACTCATGATCTTCAATGCTATGCTGCTTTTTTTTCCTTTCTACTGTGTTGTTCAGGAACAGGGTTCAGGGAGGAGGATTGGACTTGCTAAGGAAAGGAGCGGCCTCTACTACCTTGAATCACCTCAGCATATTAAAAACAAGGTGTCTATATCTTTTCTTAGTTCTTCAAATAAAGATACCATTTGGTTATATCATTTGCGTTTGGGTCATCCATCTTTTAGAGTCTTGAGAGTCATGTTTCCTCATCTGTTCCAAGGATTAGATATCTATAAATTTCATGTGATGTTTGTGAATTGGCAAAACATACTCGTGTATCTTTTCCTATTAGCAATAAAAGAAGTTCTCGTCCTTTTCATCTAATTCATTTCCACTTTGCCTAATGTTTCTGGGGCTCATTGGTTTGTGTCACTAATTGATGATTGCACTCGGGTGACAAGGCTTTTCCTTCTTAAACAAAAATCTGATGTGAGTGTTGTTATACCTAACTTTCATTCCATGGTTCAAAATCAATTTGGGGTTAAAATAAAGAGTTTTAGGACAGACAATGCTAGAGACTACTTCAATCAGATTTTATCACCCTACTTTCAATCTTAGGGAATAATTCATGATTCATCATGTGTTAACACACCTCAACAAAATGGGGTTGTTGAACCCAAAAATGGGCATTTACTCAATACCACTTGAGCGTTACTTTTTCAAGGAAATGTTCCTAAATCTTATTGGGGTGAGGCAGTTTTAACTGCTACTTACATGATAAATAGGCTTCCCTCGCGTGTTTTAGATAACAAGAGTCCCATAGAACTTCTCAATAGTTTCTATCCTTATTTTCGTACCTCTAATGGGCTCACTCCTCGGGTATTTGGCTGCACTGCATTTGTTCATGTCCATAATCAACATCGAGGTAAGCTTGATCCTCGAGCTATCAAATGTGTCTCTTGGCTACTCCTCCATCCAAAAAGGGTACAAGTGTTACAATCCTTCATCGAGGAAATTTTATATCTCAGCTGATGTTACTTTTTTTTAACATAAATATTTCTTCTCAAAGTCCTCTCTTCAGGGGAGCATTTAATGACAGAAGATAGTCCTGAATTTGAGTCATCCTCTGATTCTCTTAAATGCCTTGATCTTCCTTCTTGCCCTATCCGCGGAAATGCTAAACTTGAACCTCCCTCTTTCCCAAAGAGTGTTGAATCTGAGTCACTTAGGCTTTCTCATATTCCTGCTTATCTTATTAGATCTCCTTCTGTCCTACCTATTACTCAAGTATATTCAAGGAAAAAGGCTGCTCCAGGTCCAAGAATCTGACTCAGACCTTGGGAATGAAATGAATGTTCAAACTGATCCACACTTGCAAACACAATCAGGAGAAACATCCACTGGCTTGATAGATGATCTAGAACTTCCTATTGCTGTCAGAAAAGGTGCTAGGGAATGTACCAAAAAACCTCTCTATCCATTATCTCATTATGTCTCCCTTAAGCACCTATCACCAAGCCACAAACGCTTTATTATAAGTCTAAACACCATCATCATCCCTAACACTGTTTATGAGGCATTATCAAAAGGGTAATGGAGAGATGCTATGAGGGAGGAGATGGAGGCATTAGAAAAGAATAAGACATGGGAGATTGTTGAGAAGCCACAAAACAAGAATAAATAGAAACATAGTTCCAATAAAAGGAACCCAAGGGCCATATTCTTCTCCAATTTGCGTTTTACTAACATCTCGAATGAATTCAAGAACATATTCGAAGAAATTCTGACCCCCTCTAAAATATAAAGCTGATGGATCTCTTGAGAGGTATAAAGCAAGGCTCTTGGCTAAAGGGTACACTCAAACTTATGGAGTTGACTATCAAGAAACCTTTGCTCCAATTGCGAAAATGAACACTGTGAGAGTCCTATTGTCACTAGCTGCCCACTTCAGTTGGGAACTCCTACAGTATGATGTCAAGAATGTCTTTCTTCATGGCGACTTAGATGAAGAAATTTACATGAGCATTCCACCTGAGTTTACAAGAAACACAAGTAACAAGGTGTGCAAGTTGAGGAAGGCTCTTTATGGATTAAAACAATCCCCTAGAGCATGGTTTCGCAGATTTACAAAAGTCATGAAAAATTCAGGGTATTAACAAAGTCAAGGTGATCACACCCTCTTCATTAAGCATTCAGCTACAGGGAAGGTGACAGCCCTCTTAGTCTATGTAGATGACATCATAGTGACTGGAAATGATGAGAAAGAGAAACATGAACTAAAGCAAAAGCTCATGGAAGAATTTGAAATAAAGGAACTATGAAGACTTAAGTAGTTCCTTGGTATTGAGGTTGCCTATTCAAGACATGGGATCTTCATTTCCCAACAGAAGTATGTTACTGACTTATTGAAAGAGACAGGGAAGATTGCTTGTAAACCAGTATCTACTCCAATGGATCCAAATCACAAGTTAAGTGAAGCGAAGGAACAACCAACAGTTGACAAGCAAATGTATCAAAGGCTGGTTGGTAGACTCATATATCTTGCTCATACTCGGCCAGATATTGCATACTCTGTGAGTGTGATTAGTCAATTCATGCATGACCCAAGAGAATCTCATCTACAAGCTGCTTATAGGATACTGCATTACTTGAAGGGAAATCCTGGGAAAGGAATACTGTTCAAGAAGACCAATACTCTTACTTTAGAGGGTTATATAGATGCTGACTACACAGGTTCACTAGTGGATAGAAGGTCAACTACTGGGTACTGCACTTTCCTTGGAGGTAACCTAGTAACATGGAGAAGCAAAAAGCAGAATGCGGTAGCAAGGTCATCTGCAGAATCAGAATTTAGGGCTATTGCTCAAGGCTTGTGTGAGCTACTTTGGTTAAAGATCATTCTGCAAGATTTAAAAATCCAGTGGGAATGTCCTATTAAGCTTTATTGTGACAATAAATCTTCAATTAGCATTGCTCACAATTGTATACAACATGATAGGACAAAACACATTGAGATTGACAGGCACTTCATCAAAGAAAAATTGGAGGAAGGATTAGTATGTATGACTTATGTACCTTCACAACAACAGTTAGCTGATGTTTTGACAAAAGGATTGAACAGTTCTAGATTCCATGAACTTGTTTTCAAACTGGGAATGGAAGACATCTATTCCTCAGCTTGAGGGGGAGTGTCAACAGATATTGCTGTATATTAGGATATGTATTTAGAATCAGGATCTATATTCAGAATCCCATTAATTGAGGGATCTAACTTTCCTAATTTAGGGTTGATTTAGTTTCCTACTTTTCTCTGTAAAATGCTATATAGGAAACCATGTACTGTCAATATGAATATACAGAATTCTTCCATTTGCATATTTTTCTCCTCACTTAATCATTTAAAACATATAGAAGATGAAAAACTGTGTATCAGGACTAGATATGTGATTGGGATGTCTAGAACAAGTGAACAAGTGCACATGTTTAAGCAGGAAAGCACAATCTACCTTGATGGTTTCAGCTTCAGTCAATGGTGTAGCACCTCCAACAATATCAAAATCCCCCTAGCAGAAAATAGATCATTTAAGTCAACATGAACACTGAACATTGCCTCTGATCATCAAAAGAATAACAGTAAAATTTTGATAAGCTAATGAAAGGAAAACCTGGAGGTAGCGATTTGGAGGTGAATGCCCAATTGCTCTTTGATATACATATGATATCTCATAACGCTTGAAAAGGAATATCTGCAGCTAAAACAAGAAAAACCATACTTAGAAAAGACAACCATCTGATGAGAAATTTCAACAACATTGCCTCTGTTCAAACAGAAAGATGTCACCTGAGGCAGCTGAAATGTGATTAGGTGAGATGGCCAACTATGCCCAGAGATGAGATGCAGGAATCTTACCAAATGCAGAGGAATAATTGAGTTCCTAAAACTACTGAAAGGATAGGGTTGTCTAGTTCACTTCCATCAAGCGACAAAAAGTATGATAAATGAATCAAAAACGAGTGATTGGTTCAACATATATCAAAGAACTCCTTCATCTTTTGTTGTCATACTAATTTATTACTTTAGTGAATGAAAAACTGATCCATAATTTGCACAAAATCTAAGACTTTGGTATTGGCACAGCATAAAAGATATCAGACATTTCTTTCTTTACTCATAGCACCAAGCACAGAGAAGGGCAAATAGCCTGTTATACAAACTTATGTCACCAATTAAACATTCAGAAAAGTAAGTTCTCCGGAAAACAAAATATTGTATAGGCTGAGAAGGTAACAAAAATCAAGAAATTCACATTACATGCAAGACTATGCAACATCCTTAGTCTCTTTTCAATAGCTTAAACAAACAATTAGTAATGTCATGTTTACTCAGTAAACATCCAATAATAAAGATAGATTTTTTTCAGTTTTTACAACTTTCCTTTACAATCTGAACAATATGAATAAAGAATCTGCATAATTTTCAATATATTATGGATAATAAATTTTCAGTACCAGCATTCTCATTCGCAGGGATAAAAGAAAACCATAAAATCAGTATATACATAGATAAGAGTAAAAAAAAAAATGGTATTTTAGAAGAAGCTTTATCTCCAAAAGATTTTCTATCATTTTTTAACATAAAAAAAACTCTCATGGCATGCTAAATTGCGGCAATAATATGGTGATAAATTAATGATAGGTCCAACAATTGTTGTAGGATGTATACCTGCTTTGCAGTAACCCAGTTGGCAAATGGAACACGTAGGTCATGACAAAGCTCAACTATATCTCCTCCTTGGGTCAAAATTTTCACAGAATTCCTGTTGAACAAAGAATAACAAAATTAAACAACAAAGGCATCTTAAACATCCCAATTATTAATTAGGTTAAGAGAATTTATAGTAGTCAAGGCCAAGAAACCTATTGGCTGGAGGACAATCTCCCAACATTCTCATTGGTATGATCTCTACATGCTTTGCACAATGTTGCCTAAGTACTCCAGTGGCAAATTCCAGAAGATTATCTCGATTTCTGGTGTTGACACCTATTAATGGGGCAGAAGAGGTATCATCTCCATCCAATTTTGATCTTCCAGCACTATATGCACGGCATTGTATTGCCAACATATCCTCATCAAATATAGTATTCACAATTTTATCACGCACAATGGTATCCTCAGAGGTATGAATTGTTCGTAGAACATCTGCACTTACAAGAAGCAGAGACTTAGTCTCAAAGAAAAATATAGTTGAGTCTATTAGAGAATAACAAGGCAGGAAACCAAATAAACATATGCTTTCTCATTCTGTGGAAAGAAAAATGTGTCATTTAGTTCTCACAAGCAAAGTATTTCTACTAATTTATCTTCCTAATGATGCCAGAAAGATATGATACAAAAAGGGCAAAATAAGAACTTTACCATATGCCCCAAAATTTTTATATCATGACCCTAAACTCATATTCGGAGACAACCACATTTGAACAAATTTCCAGTTGCTCAACATGATCACAGAAAATATAAAAAAATTGAAAAAACGAAATGGATGCAGCTCTTTTATATTCTTTTATTACTGTTAAGTGTTAACTTTTAATCTCATCTAAAATGTTAGATGAGTTGGAAATTTAACATGATACCAGTGTAGGAATTCCTATGCTCAAGTCTTAGCACTGCCACATATTTTGGAATTACTTATATGGTGAGCTTCATTATTGAAAATTCATATTCGACCTACTCATGAAGGGTAATGATAAGTGTATAAATTCAGCACCTTTATCAGCGTAAGCTCATTAAGCTACGAAATATTTGACAACTATCATATATATGATCATTTTCCTACCCATTTTCAATATACTTACATAAATCTCATGAGCATTACAAAATCACCCATTATTTCTCCAACTACAGACCACAATTCTGCAATATAGCTTAGTAAAAATCTAACATATCAATAACTTACTATCCAAAAGCTCATACTCCATTCTAGGAGGAAATGCATGTTTAAGAAGTTCATTGGCTGATGGACGGTCTGATGGACTTGGCGACAACAAACGCCTTAATAATGATGCCTGTTCTGGGAACTCTGCAACCCAATCAGAAGGAAGTTCACCTTTCTGTTTCAAATCAGAAAGAACAACATGTCTTTCCATTGCTGTCTGAAATGGATGCCACAACTCAAAGAAAACTACTCCTAAGCTGTACATATCAGCCTGTATACCAGAATCACAAGAAAAGCATAAAGTGTTGAAGAGAAATACAGCAATAGCCATATAAGATTATGTGAACAATCAACAATATTGACCTTCTCATCAATCTTTGGCCACCCTTGCTCAATTTCAGGTGCTGTGTAGAAATACGTGCCCACCTGGCCGGTACCATCAATTGAAACTCCAATGGCTTCTGATGCATCAATGTCCTGTTCCAGTTGCTCTCTCTTCAAGAATTTAGCTGAGAACACAAGATTGCAGGTGAGGTTCACACAATTTCCATTTTCTCTCCCCCCATTCTCTTTTCAGGAGCTTCTAAATGGATAGAGATTTAATTGATGACATTAGAACAGATGAAAACATAAATCAACAAACTAAATGGAACATAACAAAGAGTCAAACAACAATTCATAACCTAGCCAAACAAATAGTCAAATGGACTCCAGCACTACAATGATGAGGTTAGAGAAGGTCCAGTGACAAACATAGTATTTGAATGCAGTCTACCAGCTGAAAAACATTGAGCAGGGAAAACTTAGAAGAAGTTAAAAAGTCTGGCAGCCACATTTATCATCAAGCAAGGCAAATCCTATGCATGGAAAAGCAAGGTAAGATCCTCTAAACATATACAAGTAAAATTCATAGTGCATATACACTATAAAATTTGATGAGAAACCAACTGCAGAACATTGTCAGCCTCTCAGAAAAATATTAACTTGTGACAGCAAATCCTATGCATGGAAAAGCAAGGTAAGATCTTCTAATCATATACAAGTAAAATTCATAGTGCATATACACAATAAAATTTGATGAGAACCCAACTGCAGAACATTGTCAGCCTCTCAGAAAAACATTAACTTGTGACATCCTCATGTAAACAACAAAAGAAGCTAATGTACCACCAAAGAAACTATAAAGAGTATAACTTAATAAGTATTTCCGAAGACTAAGGCATCAATTTAGGAATGATAGGTTAAACTTAAGACTATGCACGCATTCATTCACTGAGCACAAAGGACCAAATAAACATTTGTAATTTTTTTTCTCTGTTCATAAGATTAACTCTTTGTAAATGTTTGCAGAGAAGAGTGGAAGGCAAAAAGGTAGAGTCAACTTTTACTTACACTATGAGCAGTAACAACATTTACCTCTATTTCAATTGTTATCGGTGAAAAGCAAGGGGAGGCGAGAGTATTTTGTCTAATTTACCATTACACACATACTAGCTGTCATAGGGTAAATAATGACATCCACACAAGTTCAATAAAGAGTATGGATTGCTAAATACGTTGCCATCCATCCATAATGGGATAAGAAAAATAATGGCACCTTCAAATGCTCTTGACAAATATGGGTGCATCTATTCATGCATTATTCCCAGTAAAACCCTCCACAAAAAGTGTACAAAGTCATGCATAATATCTCTTACCAAGACCAAAATCTCCAATTTTAACGTCATTTCGAGCATCGAAAAAGATGTTATTAGGAGTCAAGTCACGATGAATGATCCCTTGTCCATGTATGTGTGCCAAGCCTTCCACAATTTGACGAAACAAATGCCATGCAAATTCTTTATCAAAATGATCATATGCTTCAAACAATTGCCGAAGAGTTCTGCAAACGGACAGATAATACCTATTAAACCATGAAACATAACTTAGGCAACCATATATCTGTATGTGAAATGCGAAAAGAATTCAGGTTGGCTGTCTAGGAAGGCTGGGAGAAAATTTTAGCAAGATGTAAATGAGAAGTTAGCATGAGATGAAAATCTACAAAATGGCATAACTATGCAAGGAAGTTAGGAAGCTAGTGCAACAAGAAAATTATCATGTATTTTAGATCTGATAATAATTACAAAAATAAATACTTTTTTTTTTTTGTTTTGGTAATTACAAAAATAAATACCTAAGTGATAATGAGTTAAGTAGGGTGGTTTTTTGATATTTCTATTTTGAGCTTAGTACGGAAATAGTTCAGCAAACATATATTTTCTATAAGTATTCTTGATTCAGCCAGATCTTGCAATTGTATGCATCTTTCTTTTTCCCGATAAAAGCAGCAGTCAGAGACGAGGAATATACTAATATAAGAGAAACATAAAAGACAATGATTTAAAATTGATTAAGAAGTTTAAGAGGAGATTGTAAAAACAGATCATCAATTTTTTGCGATCATCCAATTTTTATCTCTCTATGTAATCTGGATCTTTCCATGTTCTCTCTATATAAAACTTCTCTTTATTCTCATTGTTTCTTTCTTTTTCTTCTTTCCTTTATTTCGTTGGGGACAGGTTGCCAGCAGAGTGGAAAGTTGAGTAAAAATAAAACCTTGGGCAGTATTCCATTTGAATATACAGATATTCTGATTTATTTTCATGCCCATGGAGATATGATAAACTTCCCTCCTCAAAGCTGAAACTAGATCCTGCGGCAGTTCTAGATCCGCTTGCAGCAGTTCTAGATTCCCAGCCTACATCACCATAGTGGTCAACAATTCCTTTTTCAAACCATGCCTGAAAATTTTTAATTAATTTAAACATCACTAACGAAGGCCATAATACATAACAAATGAAAGCATAAAATAAATCTTCTTGAAAACTCAAACTTTAGAAGCACTTAATAAAGATGTACCAAAGAAATCGCAGTGAGGAAACAGAACCTAGAGGATAAAAAAAAAAACTTGGAAAGAAATTCAGACATCCCATGAACAGATACAAGAAGATACTAAGGAAACATTAAGTTTCTCTGATTCTATCACCTGGTAGTAGCGTACAACGTGCTGATGCTGTAGAAGAGAAAGTGTTGTAACTTCCCTAAAAGATATACAATGGTTAGCTTACAGCAATAAACCATTTTAGAGAGTACAACAATCATAAATGATGCGTAAAAATCCAAGCATAAACACAAAAGTTTTGTCTACAGGGGCATGATGCTCCAGGGAACAAACAAAAATAAGAACTATCTGAGCTGCAAATAAACATTTTTGAGTAAAAAATTGATGGGAGAGGGCATAATAAAAGCCAAACTGATACAAAATTCAGGACAGGCATTTTCATCCTCAGTCAGTTTGAACAGAAGATGCGGACCTCAATATACGGTCAGGTAGGCTTTTCTCCTTCAAACGAATCTTCTTTACAGCATACTGTCTGCCATCTAGTTTATTTTTGCACAGCACAACATGACCATATCCTCCACGTCCTATAAAAAAATGTATATATGAATGCATAGACATATGTACATAACATGTTACCTAAGAAAAGTTGATAAAGAAATAAAAAACCAAAAGGAAAGAATTAGAGATAAGGCCCAACCATGGACTACATACATAACAAGTTGGCCTTCGACTTATTTTGGCCCGGGGAAAAGTGGGTTAAATATTGGAGAAGTTGATTGAGTAATTGTTACTCGAGTGAAAGCTTATGCAACTGCTCTTGGCCCTAATAACATTCTATGAGAATTGTTCCACAGCTTCTGTATAAATAAGATATAATTTAGTAATTCAAGCTTCTACTAAAATTTGTTTCAGATTTTGCCACTATTCATTACACAATTTATGCAAATGTTTTGAATATTTATAAGGAATTTACCCAAAACAAACTCTCATTAGATAGAGAAAATGAAATCATCTTAATATTCTCATGAAAATTCTGACCATTACATAGTAAATGAAATTTCCTATGATAGAGCACAAACTGAGAAGGATGAAGGTCAATGACAGCTTTTGATGTAAGTGAGATGGGAAAAAATCCTAAAAATAACAGGGAATAGGAGATTTAGGCATTGATATCAACTGTTTTTCCTTCATATCTAGTTACTTGACCAAATTGGTTGACAGTAATAGAGGGCCCAAAAATGATAATTAGCATATTACAAATAAGCTTTCAGTTTAAAAGGTACCCATCATTTTCAAGTAATAACCAATGTATTTAAGGTGGCTAAGAAAAGTGCCTCCATATGATAAATTTTTCCCAGGACATAAGTTAATTCTTCGTCATAATACACTACTTGACTTCAAACCCTTTTTCATATGAAGGTTTCAATGAAGTCTTCAGTGTCTGAGGAACTATTGCAAAGTATAACTTATCCTAAGAAAGAAATTACACCATGCTATGCCAAGAGAATGTGAATTAGTCCATTCTTTCTTTCCTGATAGTACCTTTTAAGCTTTTAAGCTTTCAGTTTAAAAGGTACCCATCATTTTCAAGTAATAACCAATGTATTTAAGGTGGCTAAGAAAAGTGCCTCCATATGATAAATTTTTCACGGGACATAAGTTAATTCTTCGTCATAATACACTACTTGACTTCAAACCCTTTTTCATATGAAGGTTTCAATGAAGTCTTCAGTGTCTGAGGAACTATTGCAAAGTATAACTTATCCTA
The DNA here is from genome assembly GCA_025388415.1 of Cynanchum wilfordii. NCBI lineage: Eukaryota > Viridiplantae > Streptophyta > Magnoliopsida > Gentianales > Apocynaceae > Cynanchum > Cynanchum wilfordii. The sequence goes on from JAHSUH010005243.1 coordinate 234,143, forward strand.
AGAAAGAAATTACACCATGCTATGCCAAGAGAATGCGAATTAGTCCATTCTTTCTTTCCTGATAGTACCTTTTAAGCTTTTAAGCTTTCAGTTTAAAAGGTACCCATCATTTTCAAGAAATAACCAATGTTTTTTAGGTGGCCAAGAAAAGTGCCTCCATATGATAAATTTTTCCCGGGACTTAAGTTAATTCTTTGTCATAATACACTACTTGACTTCAAACCCTTTTTCATCTGAAGGTTTCAATGAAGTCTTCAGTGTCGGAGGAACTATTGCAAAGTATAACTTAGCCTAAGAAAGAAATTACACCATGCTATGCCAAGAGAATGTGTATTAGTCCATTCTTTCTTTCCTGATAGAAATAAAGAGGTGGCATCAAGAAAAAGGAGTGAATTGAAGTCATGCATGCTCACCAAGTGGCTGGAGTTCCACAAAATCATTCAGGTGACGAGAAACTGCTGCATCAGAAGTAGCCCAAAATCGAGGAAACTTTGATGTGACCTATATAATTGGGGGAATGGATAGGTGAGTTATTGAATTTGAGCTTTGTCTTCAATAATTGAAGCTATAAGCTTACATATTAAGGAAAGAAATTTAAAGGTATACTAACTATATGATGACCAAAGACGTGACTGAAAGTCTTGTTAAAAGTGGAAGATGGTTTGCTGGCAAGATCTTTCACATGCTCTGACACACACTGTAAAATAATTCAATATTCAGCTGGGAAGATTCACAATAATCGCCTCCTATTGAAGCAAAACAATTAAATTGATAAATGGAGAAAACCATGAAGGTATAAAAAATCTCAAGCAGATATATGCAGTTCATACCCCCATGTCAAAGAGCTCCGATGTTATCTGTGGCAAAATATCACCTTGTGGTCCATTAGGACCACAAGTAAGACGAAGAAGGTGAACCTAAAAGAAAAATATCATAAACCAAATCTAGAGTTGATAATGACAGGGAAGTGCAGCCAGAAAAGAAGAAAAAAGATTACCAAAAGCAATTCCATTTTCATTGTCTGGGATGATTTGTTATGAGCAAGAGATTTAGAAGAGACTGATTCTGAAGGATCACTGTCCAGATAATCATCATCTGTATCTTCAAGATGGTTCTGAGCAAAAGTATCCTGATAAAGAAAGTTAATTGACTGAGTCAATGCATTTTATGATTCTTGCATGAAGTATAAAGAAAAAATGAAACTAAATCACCAAAACTAAGTTTAAGCAATTTACTAAATCACCAAGTTCTGATAAAGTAAATAAATTTATCCACACACAGATGCATATGTACAAATAAGAAACTAAAAAATTAATAAAGGAATCTTATTTCTGCCAAGGTAGATGTCTTCACAAAAGTTACCAAGCTTCTGTGAAATCCTTGGACTTTGAACAAGATGGAAATGTGAAGAATAAAAAAGGTCATTCAAAGTTCATCATCACCATCTACTTAATTATTTTTATTTATCCATTCATTACATGGCAAAAATTGAGATCACTTGAAGTGATTCAGAACAGCATTAGAAGCCATTAATTCATTTCTTTTTTTTCTTTTTTATTGGTAAACCATTAATTCTTTTCAATGATTGAAGGGATGAGATAGAAATTATAGCAGTAGAAATTTAGGATTAGAATTCTATTTTGTGTATTATTTCTATATACTTTTAAATTTTTACAAGTTTTTTAGTTTTCAATTTATGTAAGATCTAATTATCATTCAGTTTCCAAATTCTGTTAGGCATAGATTCTAGACATTCTACTAGGTAGACATCCTTGTTTAGAGGGAATTTTTCATGTATCAATATACACATATTTTTTGCGCAAAGAACTTCTCTCAAGATCAAATTTGTATGAGAAATTACATGGATTCTGGCAATGTGATATAATGTCGAACAATACACCTCAGAGTTTTATATTTATTGGTTTGTCTAAGCCTCAATGAATCAAATTAGCAAATTATAGCTAGATAGTTATCAAGATTAAAATCCCAACAGCAAGATGAGTTAGAAATTGTTCAAGTTAGCAATCCAGAAGATACTTTTCAATGCACCTAAATGTGGAAGAACAAGGTTCACAATACAGACGCTTCAATGTGGCAGCAAATATGCATGGAATTGCAATAATTCTAGCTATAGGAGCAGGAAGTCAAGTGTTCTAGGAAGTAGGTGTTGTCATACATTCAATAAAAATTTGATAAAGACTAAGTAATTCACAATATAATGAAGTAAACTGAAGGAAAAGACCATTGCCACCTACAAGAAACAACCAAGTGGGAACAAATAATCCTTTTAGTACACAATGTTTTAACTGATGAATGTGCACGTGGTTACTATTATGTCAAATCCAACTAGACAAGTGAGCATATTTGAAACAAATGAAGATGGAGAAGATGCCTATTATTAGGAGCTAGAATATGGCCAACATGATGATGATCAAGAAGAACGTTGAAGTACATTTATCACTATCTCATGGCAGAGGGCTTACTCCTAAGATTGATTTGGAGACAATAAAATCTTTATGTTCTCAGATTACATGATAAAGTTTGGTGTCATGTTATACAAATGGATGCTTGTATATTGTTGAATTGACCTTGACATCTTACAACTCCATGTACTTATATTTTTCATAAATATGGGAAGGAACCAGCCATAAAAGTCAAGGGTAAGACTCCCAACTATATTGTTTTTTCTCAAGATTTTGAGAAGGAAGTAGAGGAGACTCTTTATGTTTAATTGTTGGTAATTGATGTTGCATCAATTGGTCAAAATTTTTCATCGTCATACCCATCAAAAATCAAAGAATTGCTGATAAAATTTTCTGAGATTAGTTAATGAGAAATTAACTAAATGTTTACCCTAATGAGAAGCATTCAAATGCCATCAATCTTGTACTAGGAGCAGTCTTGCCTTATTAACAGAATATTGCATGCAACTTTTGGGCTAAAATGAAAAAAAAAAAAAAATGAAAGAATCAGTTGCTAAAGGATTAGCATGAGTAAGTATACATCAAAAATTGTTAACGTGCTGGCTTACATCTAAGAAGGATTTGACAAGATATATGTCCGTGGATGTCGTGCAATAAGATCACAATGGAGTATCAATTCCCTACCTATGCAGGAATAACATGCTAGAGAAGTTTAGTAGATCAATATATTTTCCAAGACTGATTGATGCAGGATAAGGGACCACAAGGCTATTCCACCACTCTCCAAAACAAATAGATTTCACTAGTACTACTTTTAATTACTAAGAGAACAATAATGGTTTCGCAATGCTATCCTACATCAACTATCCTCTGGTTGGAAAAACTCATTAGGGCAGTATGAAAAGCATCTTCTATATTGCTAATGCAAGCAACACCCAACTTATATCGTACTGGGACTTTAATCCTGATAGATATCTAGTTGTAAGCTACTTTTCAGATCACCAAATCCAAAACAAATTGAAAAATTGAAAAACTCGGAGGTGTATACCCACGAAAATTTTTCATATAAATCTATAAATCCTGTACTTTGCTCGAAGAAACTATTGCTAGTAAAAATGAACATTATACACAGTCAAAAAGGGTGAGCAAATGAAAAGATTTTGAAAAGTACAAATAACTCATACTAGAATCATAAAAATGCATCAATAACAGAGCCAACACAATTTGATGATAAAGCTTATATATGCATCCCCCAAGCATTTCAAATGCAAACCCAATGAAAGTGATAACTCAAGAAGTACCTTTACCTCCATTGTAGAACCATCACCAAATGATTCATATGATAGTGTTTTAATTGAATCAGTATACTTAATCTCATCCTCAGTCTCCTCTTCAACAGTTACTAGTTTTAAAGGAGGCTTATTAGAAAAATCTTGTTTAGCCTCCTTAACTGCTACCGGCTGCAGTTCTGATTCTGCTCTTTTGTCTATATTCTGATGACCACATTTTATATCCTCTAAGAAATCAGAATGTGTTGAAGAACTTATGGTTGTGTTTTGTTCCATTGTTAGGTTCCAGTGCCAAGATTCCCCAGATCCAGAAAAAAGATTGAGATAAGCATAAACAAAAGGGCCTCTGGAAGGGTAATTAATTCTATATGACATTGTCCCATCCTCACGTGAAAGTTGGGTACTGCAGTCTGTTGCTTGTAAAGAAATCTGCAAGATACTCAAGCATAATTTATCAATACAGCATCATACAAAGGGCAAGAAGCAAAACTTGTCTACAAAATGCGAAAGGTCATGGTAACAGTCTACAAAAACAATTCAAATTTTGGAGCAATCCCTGCCAATAGCATATCATAACAGTTTCACATATAGCAACCAAACCACCATGCATTTTTTCAGTGCGAATATCAGATGCCTATTGCTTGGTTTGAAAATCAAATGGGGTCTGGAAATTCATTAAGAAGGAAAGCTAGATCATCAGACATTAGGCAATTGATAACAGTTTCAACCAAACACAACCCAAGTGGAAAATAAAATCAGTACAGTTGTGGACAAAGGCATTTTTCTTTCATTTCATGGTATTATGTAAATTTTATGTTAAGCAAAATCAAATCTATGGGGTGGGAACGAGCAACAACAGTCGACACACCCACTGTCATGGGAAAAAGTATGCCAACCTAAAGCAAAAGGAGGATTAGGGTTACACTCGTTGGAAACAACAAATAGAATGCTTTTAGCTAAACTAGCATGGCGAGCTTTGAAAAATCCTGGCAGGCTGTGGCTGTGGGAGGATACTGCTCAATGAAGTACGGAAAGATCGAAACCTAGGCATACAGAGGAACAAGCAAACCTTGCTCAAATACCTGGAAGGGTTTACAGTGGGGTTTAGGACTACTCAGACAGGGCCTGCAGTTTGGACCGAATGCAGAATTGGATGAGGAGGTTACATGGACACCAGCTACCTCTGGAACATTTACCACAAAGTCTGCATATGGGCTGCTAGAACATGAGGAGGTGCCACAGGAGGACTTCAACTGGAAGCAAATGTGGAAACTTAGAGGACCACAGTCGGCTGAAAACAAAGGAGTTGTTATGGCAGAGACATGCACTTGACTCACCAGTATGCGACATATGTAACATGGGAGTGGAATCAACTCTTCATGCAGTAAGGGATTGCAGGCTGCCTGCAGCAATATGGCACCAGCTGTTGCCGGAGGGACAAGGAAGCAGTTTCTGGGAGGAAACGGATACCAAAATTTGGATTAGAAATAATCTGAATTGGCAAGGGGGACAGGATATGACTGGCTGGAGCTGGAGGGATTTTTTAACCAAGCTGTACAGACTATATGGCAGTACAGGAATCAAACCTTATTCCAACAAGGACGAACACCTTACTTTTTGTATGTGGCTAGGTATATTTTGGAAAAGGCCTCAGAGGTCAGAAATGTATTCAGAAATAGCCAAGTTAGTTAGCTTGTGTTTGGGTGTGCTTCACTCTTGTTTGTACAGTTTTCTGTTGCTTATCTTTTGACTGTTCAGTTATTAATATAACATCCATTCTTAGAAAAAAAAAAATCAGATCAAATTTATGCCTCTTTATCTTGTGACTGTTCAGTTATTAATCAGTTTTCTGGTGCGATGTCTTAAGGTTCTTTGTAAAATGCCTAAAATTTATGCCTCTTCCTTTGATTTAAACTTTTTTTTTTTTTTTTTTTGTTTTCCTTTCACTTTCTTTGTTAGTTAAACTTACTTGCATTGAAGCTCCCAATTTGAAATCTTTTTAAATAATGTATTTTCTTCTATTTAACCTATTCATTAACATCTCTACCCTAATGAAATTGATGGAAGCTTGGAGGAACAGCTTTTAGTGAGTTTGTCTTGCATCATATACCAATCAGAATTAAAAAAAAAAAAAATCAGTGCAAAGAAGATTGGTTTGAGAACTTGACGGCAAATTCTTATAGACATATATATAAACTAAAATATCAAAATCACGGTAAGTCTATTCCTAACTCCATAAGACTGTAACTATAACAATAAAATGAAATTGAACATCTAATTATTCATTTGAAATATCTCACTACAAAATTTGAAACGCAATTCACGCTTATTAAGTTTATTCAGTAATAAAATAATACATGCATTGCTGATATCTGAACAAAATAGTTAGCAACCTTTTAATTATTTTATCTTTTGTATTACTGTATGAGAAATTATATATAATAATATATTATTTAAGGTAAAATATTTTGAGTGAAAATTATAGACAACATATTTATATATATATATATATATATATATTGTTTATAATGAAAAAGTATAAACAAAAAAAGAAAAAGTATTTTAAAAGTTTACTTTTACTCAAGTCATAGTTTTTAGTGTGTAATACTTTCAAAAGGACAAACAGAAATGTTTTATTTGTTAACCATTTTCCCTAAGCTAAAAAACAATAACTTAAATAGTTTTAATTTTCAGACATGCTATATGTATTGTTTCCAAATACCAATTAATTCAACATCAGGTCCAAATTTCAAACAATCATTTAGACTTTAGATTTTTCATTAACAAGACGTTAATAATTTTTCAACATTCAGAAAAGAGTGATGTTCAACAAATGATGCTTCTTAGTGAATGCCAAGCAAATAGGATTAGAAGATATATGACATGCTAAAAGATAGGCATCAGTTTCAGAGAAAACTTCAGAAGAAGCAAAAGCATTCTAGAATATGATATAGTAAATAAAACACCTTTAGTAGTCCCAAGCCTGTTAGAGCTTCATCCTCAATGGAGCAGAATACAACTTATTAATGTGTTTGTACCTGTGGAACTATTTCAGACAAGAATTCTTGAGCAGCCTCCACCAAATTGTAAATCATCACACGCCCTTCACGGGAATTGATATTTGCCTGCAAACGTATCAATAAAATTTAGTGGCTCAAAAGAGAAAAATAAAAGGAAAAAAAAAAATTAAAATCAAAATCAAATACATAACAATAGGACAATTTAGGCAGTATTGAAGGCACAAAATCTCCCTCTTTTCTCTTTTAGAAGGAAAGAAGGGCAAAAGAAAAGTGAAGGGATCATGATCAGAACCAAAAGTTAGTATAGAAGATTGAATAAATAAAGGACAAACTAAGGGCAGAAGTTTGCAAAGGTAGTAACCTGTTTAGAGAACTTTAATTTATTAAGCAGGTCCCAAATGCAACTTATCTTTATCATATTAGCGATAATTACAATGGAATTAAAAGCTAAAGTGATGCAAAAGTCATAAAATCAAGCAACCATAGTCCTACAGCTGTTAAATGTAATTATCCAGCTTCATCCATATGTCTAACCAACAAGTAAGGTAGAGAACATTTATAGCATGACTCTAGACGAACTATCAAGATAAAGGAGACACAAACCTGATCATGAAGTAATGACAGAAGGTTTTCAGTATCGATTTCTGATAATCCTTTCTCAGGAACTATCTGCAACTTTGGACATTTGTTAGGGTATCCAGGTATAAACCTGATAAATGGAGGACACAAAGTTAGGTAATAGTTGACACTTCTATTATCCTTTCTTGTCTCTCTCTTCTTCCTCTTCTTCTTTTTTTTTTTTTTTTTTTTTCTCCTTTTGTTTGTGAGGGAATATAGCAAATTCAATAGTTTTAACTCATATAAGAACCACTAACCTTACTGAAAGAATAGCTGAAACATCTGAGTTCTCATATCCAGTATCCTTTGAGTAAGGCCTGTCATTCATGAATAAAACATTTCATAAAGATAGAAATGAATAAAATATAAATACATCGTATCAGTAAACATAACTAATCACAACCTTAACTTGATTTCAACTTGACGAGGCGATCCAGGCACAACTTGGCAATCTTCTTGAAATATTGAGCACCTTATTTCATTTCATCAATATCCAAATCAATTCACTATACCAAATTAATTGCGAGAAAGAGGAAAAAAGAAAAGAGAAAAGATCTCCTCCTGCATTAGTAGCCAGAAAAAGGGCATCCATGAATACTAAAATGACCCATATATTAGATTGGATGCAAATATTCAATTCAATTTGTTTCTAAGAAACTTGAACAATCAAATAGCACACATATTTACAGAGGATTGATCAAAACCAAAAATCTTTAAACTACATGCAACTGAAGACAGAAATGATCAAATTCAACTAATCTTAATACACAAATAAGATGCACCCAAAAAAAAAAATTTATCTGATTTCTAACTAATTCAAGAAAATAATAAAACAATAAAAATTAAAGCAAAAAATAGCCGTTTAGAAAACACAAAACCGCCCAGCTAAAAGAACAGATTAAACTGGAAACAAACAAACAAAAGAAAAAGAGAGAGAGAATGCACACACAATGCAGTAAGTTCATCGCTGATGAGTTCAGCATTCTCGGCACTGAAAGAATTATCATCCTTTGAAGAAGAAGTCCTCCGTCCGCCGGCGCTGCCGCGTTTCTTCTTTTTCTTTGAACTGTGCCCCATCTTTCATTTATAAAACTCTCCCAAGAACAAAAAAAAAAAAAAAAGAAATTTATAAGCCTTAGATTTTGAGATTGAAGGAGTCCGCCAAATAAGGTGGCGGCGGTGAATGGCGGCTGTGAATGGTGGCTAAATACAAATTTCAGAGTTAGTGATCCCTTGATGGTGCAGACCTGTAGTTTAGTTTGAAGAATGAAAATGAAATAGTATTCAATTCATTTTTATAAAATTACAGGGAATTCTTTTTGTAATTTTTTTTTCTGAGTAATATGATGTATTATATCTTATTTATACATATATATATATATATATATATATATTCACAACTCATTATATACCAAAAATATATGCCGGATGCAAATATTTTATTTTTTTTATCTTTTATGATTTTTTTATTCACTAACTCTTTATTTATATGTTCCAAAAAAAACAAATGGGTATTCTCACTAATTTCTATAATATTTTACAACTTTACTATCTTTTAAATTGTCCTAATAAATTTTTAATAAATTTTAAAAGTATTTAAATGACTATATAATAAGTAAAAGATTTTTTTAAAAAAAAAAAAAATTGATTTTACCAAAACTATTACAATTTGAAAATACTATAGGAAATTATATTTTTTTAAAAAAAAGGAAATTATTTTTAAAAAAAAATACTCAAAATTATGAGTTTATTAATATTATTTGGCATAATTTTTAAAATATTTAAAAATAAAATAAAAAATATTAAAATATTATAAATATGTTTTTTTAATTTTTAAAATTCAAAAATTTGATAAGTAAAAAAATTTATTAATATAAATTAAATAGAAAATAAAAAAAAATTATTAGAGAATAAACAAAAAATAATTTTAAAATTTTAAAATTAACACAAATGCTATCAAAAAAACTTTAAATAAATATAAGAAAATAAATATATAAAAAATAAAAAGACAATTAAATCCAAAAAATAGACAAATTTACAACATATACCATTAGAAAATTTATAATAAAATAAAGATAAAAAAGACATTAAATTTTTTATAAAAAAAAATCAATGAAATTACCACTGCAGGAAAAATATATATATTTGTAGACACCAAAATTTGGTAATTTTCAAGATTATTTAAATTAATTACATTTATATTTAATTAATTATGAAGGAATAAAGGACCCATTTTGGTCATTCATTCATCTATAAATAGAGAAGGCCAAGAGAAGCATTCAAATTGGTGAATCAAATGTCGATCCTAGAAGAAAAGAAACTCTAACGATTTTCTTCGACGAAATCAAATACCATTAGATTGGGATCAAGACCAAAAAACATTCAACTTCATGTATAAATATTGGAGGTCAAAATCAAATATATATTATCATTTTGTAGATGATCGAAAAATTATTATTTACGATATTATTTAATCATAAAGGTTAATAAAAGGCTAAAAATATCAAAAGAATTAAAATACTCTTGTATAAAACTTTGTTATCTAATATTAAAAAATTATCATTGAAATATAAAAAAATAAATAAAAGAAAAAAAAATACAAAAATTAAAAGATGCATATAACGATAAAAAAAAATTATGTCCGAGGTTGTGTGGAGGAGTGACAAGAGGCCACCTCTCAAACTGCCCCTTCGAGGTTCGACACCCAAGTCCCCCTCCCCCATGTATCAAAAATAAAAAAAGATAAAAAAATTATAAAATTTTAGATTAATTATGTAAAGCAATTAAAGAAAATCTTTTAGAACATCTTATATAATATAATACAAATAAGTATTTACTCATGACATATATTTTAAAATAATAATAATATTTTTTTTTTTTTTTTTTTTTTGAGGGAAAGGGTGTGTATCATTTCATTAAGAAGGCACAGACCAATCTGCCTGCAAATCGTCCAATACATAAAAGAAAAATAATAATAATAAAATATAATAGTGTTATAAAACTATTGTTAACAAAAGCAATATAGAATAAAATGTAAGATATAAATCAAATGAAAAGAAGAGGAAGAGAGAGATCCTTGTATATTTCATATATCTTCTTGTGTATTCTTCTCTCTACAAAACTACACATTTAACACAATAATTTATAGGGATGAAGAGGTAGTAGAGATAATGTAAATAATAACAATAATGAAGATAATTAGGTATGAAGATAGTGAAAGTAATTAGGTATGGAGATAGTGAAAGTAATTAGGTATGAAGATAGTGAAAGTAATGGAGATAATTTAGGTATGGAGATAGTGAAGGTGATGAAGATATTGAAGGTAGTTGACATACAAATATTCATAATACTCCCCTTTTTTTGTATGTCTATTGTACAATAAATATGTCTCATTAAAACCTTATCATTTCCATTCAATGTGATGAATCTTCGGGGTTCACTTCTCCTTGGATGTCCATTATATAAAGAATATGTCTCGTTAAAAACCTTATTAGATAAAAACCCAGTGGGAAAAAATTCTGATTAAGGGAAAAAGAGTACAATATTCTTTTATGTACGTACAACTTCAACTCCATTATTTACGACTTCTATGTCGTGATCCAACTGCATCTTCATCGATTTCGATACCATCACATTGATTTTATTGTCTTCCACAAGAAGAATCTTAGGTTTTAAGGAAGTTTTACTTACTACGGAACTCTTGTGCTAGAGAAACATTCCGAACTCGTTCAATTGTAGTAATAATTCCATCTGATGCGCGGGTGAGAAACCGCAATTCCTGAAATTACTCCTCCTTCATTGGTCATTCTCGAGGAATATGAAGAATCCATACATCGGCGGGTATTAATCTCAACACTCCCCCTGTTGAGAAGAACTCTTGAAATCTTTGAACCGACGCAAACCAATTTTATATCTCAATTTCTCAAAGGTTGCAGTTGGAAGAGCCTTAGTGAATAAATCTGCAAGATTATCACATGACCGGATTTGAAGTACATCAATATCACACTTCTTTTGAAGTTCATGAGTAAAGAAAAATTTGGGTGAAATGTGTTTTGTCCTATCTCCTTTGATATACCTTCCTTTCAATTGAGTTATACAAGTTGCATTATCTTCATATAGAGGAGTTGAAATCTCACTTCTGGGAGATAAACAACAACTCTCTCTAATATAATGTATTATTGACCTCAACCATACACATTCTCGACTTGCTTCATGAATGGCTATTATCTCAAGCATGATTAGAAGAAGTTGTTGTTATAGTTTGCTTTGTAGAGCGCCATGATATAGCAAGTATTGTCATATGTAAATAAATAGCCAGTTTGAGAACGTGCCTTATGCGGATCGGAAAGATAACCGGCATCTGCATACCCAATTAATATTAGATCATTTTTATTTGAATAAAATAATCCGAGGTCAATAGTTCCTTGGAGGTATCTAAGGACATGTTTAACATCATTCCAAAGTCGTCGTGTTGGTGAAGAACTAAATCTTGCCAATAGATTTATAGCAAATGCTATATCAGGTCGAGTGCTATTTGCTAGATACATTAATGCACCAATAACACTTAAATATGGTACTTCAGGACCAAGTAGTTTTTCATCATTTTCTCGAGGTCTAAAAATATCTTTATTTACATCCAGTGACCTCACGACCATTGGAATACTTAATGAATGTGTTTTGTCCATGAAAAATCTTTTCAAAACTTTAGCTGTATATGTTGACTGATGAACAAAAATTCCATCTTCCACATGTTCAATTTGAAGCCCAAGACAAAACTTGGTTTTCCCAAAATCTTTAACTTCAAATTCTCGCTTCAAACAATCTATAGCTTCTCGGAGCTCTTCGGAGTTCCGATGAGATTAATATCGTCAACATATATAGCAAGAATCACAAAACCAAAATCTGATTTCTTAATAAATACGCATGGACAAAGTTGATCATTTTTATATCCCGAATTCAATAAGAATTCACTAAGGCGATTGTACCACATGCGTCCCAGTTGTTTAAGCCCATATAATGATTTTCGTAATTTTCTGGAATAATTCTCACGAGGGCCATTAGAAGCCTTTGGTAATTTTAATCCTCCAGGGATTTTCATATAAATTTCATTTTCAAGGCTTCCATATAGAAAAGTTGTAACAACATCCATTAGACGCATATCCACCTTTTCATGAACTGCCAAACTTATAAGATATCGGAGTGTAATAGCATCAATAACGGGTGAATAAGTTTGATCATAATCAATTCCCGGCTTTTGTGAAAAGCTTTGTGCGACGAGTCGTGCTTTATATTTTACGACTTCATTATTCTCATTTCATTTTCGCACAAACACTCATTTATAACCAACAGGTTTTACACCATCTGGCGTTTGGACTACAGGTCCAAAAACTTCTCGCTTTGCAAACAAATTTAACTCCGATTGAATCGCATCTTTCCATTGAGGCCAATCAATTCTATGCCGACATTCTTCAACCGATGAAGGATCTAAATCCTCATTATCCTTGACAATATCAAGGGCTACATTATATGCAAATGCATTATCAATAGAAATTTTACTTCGATCCCAACTTTTATTCGAAGTTGTATAATTAATAGAGATTTCTGAATTCTCTTCATCATTTATAGTTGGAATCTTTTCATCGGTTGTCCCTTGGTTTTCATCATGATCTTCTGGATCATCTGGATCATTTAATCCTCTTTTCTTTCAAGGATTTTTATTTTTAGAACCAAGGGGTCGGCCACGCTTCCGGCGTGCCTTTGATTCAACAACTATAGGATTTACTTTTTGTTCTTCATGAACTATTCGTATAGGAGCATCTATAGATGGAATATGTGATTTAGTGACTCTTCTGGAGTCAGCAAAAGAATCTGGTAGTTGATTTGCAATTTGTTGCAAATGAATTATCTTTTGAACTTCCCAGGTTCACTCACATTTGTGCGTGGATCTAAATGATTCAATGATGTTCTCCACGTAAGTTCAATTTTATGTCATTTATTCTCTCCCCCTAATTTGGGAAACAAATTCCCATCAAAATGGCAATCAACAAATCTTGTTGTAAAAACGTCATCTGTCAAAGGTTCAAGATACCTTATAATAGACGGGGAGTCATACCCAACATATATCCCCAATTTTCTTTGAGGACCCATTTTTGTTCGTTGGGTTGGTTCAATAGGAACATATACAACACACCCAAAAATTCTCAAATAAGAAATATTAGGCTCCAACCAAAAACCAACCGTAGTGGAAAAAATTTATGATAACTCGATGGCCTTAAACGCACAAGTCTGCAGCAACAAAAAATAGCATGCCCCCGTGCTGCGTAGGGGAGATTTGTTTTCATCAATAACGGTCTAGCAATTAACTGTAGCCTTTTGATAAATGATTCAGCTAGACCATTCTGTGTGTGAACATGAGCTACAGGATGTTCCACAATTATGTCAATCGACATGCAATAAGAATCAAATGCATGCGAAGAAAATTCACCAACATTATCTAGACAGATTCGTTTAATAGGATAATCAGGAAATTGCGCTCTCAAGCGAATTATTTGGGCAAGTAATCTCGCAAACGCCAAGGTTGCGAGTAGATAATAAACAAACATGCGACCATCGGGTCGATGCATCAATCAAAACCATAAAATATCGAAACTGCCCACAAGGTGGACTAATCGGTCCACATATATCTCCATGAATCCGTTCTAGAAATGTAGGACTTTCAACTCCTACTTTTAATGGTGATGACCTTATAATAAATTTCCCTTTGGAACATGCAGCACAGGAAAGCTTATCGGCAGTCAAAACCCTTTGATTCTTCAAAGGATGACCGTGCGTTGTCTCGATAATTTTTGGCATCATAATTGATCCCGGATGACCCAAACGATCATGCCAAATTTTAAAAGTAACGGGATTAGTAAACTTCTGGTTTACTAAATGATGCGCCTCAATGACATTAATTTTAGCATAATATAGGCCAGAGGATAAAGCTGGTAGCTTTTCCAACAAATGCTTATTACCGGAGGTCATTTTTGTAATAGCCAAATATTCATGACCGTTATCTTCCATAGTCTCAATATGATATCCATTATGTCGGATATCCTTAAAACTCAATAGATTTCTTCGAGACTTCGAGGAAAACAGTGCTTTATCAATAGCAATCATAGTTCCTCCCGATAATATTATATTAGCTCTTCCGGAGCCTTCAATAAGTTTTACACTACCATTTATTGTGGTAACACTTGTTTCTCCCACATTCAAATGAGAAAAATATTTCTCGTATTTCAGTATGGTGTGTGTAGTACTTCTGTCAATTAGACATACACTTTCAATGTCATCATTCAACCCATAAAAGAGGACCATAGCCATTTGGTAATCTCACAAACTTCAGGTTGTGAGTTAATAATATTCAATGTAAATAATCTCACAAACTTCCGGTTGTGAATTAAGCAAATAATCTCACAAACTTGGTTGTGAATTAAGCAAATAATTTCACAAACTTCTGGTTGTGAATTAAGCAAATAATCTCACAAACTTCTGGTTGTGAATTAAACAAATAATCTCACAAACTTCAAGTTGTGAGTTAATAATAAGCAATCATAAGACCATCATAATAATAACAAAATATTTATAAACAAAAACATTAAATATAAGATAATAAGATAAAGTAAAAAGTTCTAAAAGGTTAAACATATAATACTAAAATATTAAATAACAAAAGATAATATATTACATAAACATATAACATATAATATAATATTCTAATTCTTTTAGCCACTTCGGGTGGTCATCAACATTTTTGGCACGTGAATTATCATCCCGATAATTATGATTATAATGGCCAAATTTATCACGAGTACATATTCATGATCATACTTATAACCACGACCACGATCTCTTCTGGGATCATGAGTTATAACATCATTCACTTCTGGGAATGGAATAGAACTCGTTGGTCAAGTATCGTGATTTTCATCAACAACTCATTGTTTTGTTGGATTTAAAATCTTGCATCTTCAGGTGCAACTAATTATACCGTGTTTTAGGGAGGACGACCATCTTCTGGTGGTCGAACCTTTCTTTCAAAATTTTCCCACAAAACAAGGAGATCTTTCACGGTAAGATATTCTCTTTTCAAATCATCAATAGCTTTGGCACAATCTTGTGCCGATGATACATTATTTTATACAATAGTGTCCGTCAGAGACTCGGACCCATTGTAACAGGATACATCTCGGCATCTAATGTTTATGATAAATAGTTTTTTCCGGTAACATCAAGAGCCACAAATTCGAGCTTAGTGAGATTTGTCATAATGGTAAATAATGTACCTCGGTAGTAGAGCCTCGTGCTAGTCTCGGTTGGTTAGAGACTCGTGCTGATAACGTGTTATAAAACTATTGTTAACAAAAGCAATATAGAACAAAATGTAAGATATAAATCAAATGAAAAGAAGAGGAAGAGAGAGATCATTGTATATTTCATATATCTTCTTGTGTATTCTTCTCTCTACAAAACTACACATTTAACCCCTATTTATAGGGATGAAGAGGTAGTAGAGATAATGTAAATAATAACAATAATGAAGATAATTAGGTATGAAGATAGTGAAAGTAATGGAGATAATTTAGGTATGAAGATAGTGAAGGTGATGAAGATATTGAAGGTAGTTGACATACAAATATTCATAATAAATAGATCATAAATTTTATTTTCTTTTTACCATTTAAAAGTTTAAAAATAGTATAACATATATATTAATATAAATTAAAGAGAAAATATTTCATAAATTTTAAATTTAATCTCTTTACTCATATTCCATGGAAAGATCATAATTTGGAGGAAAAAAAATTATAAACATCATCATAATTATATCTTTTTGGTACAAAATATAATAACAAAAAAAATTAGAAAAAAAAAATTAAAAGTCATAATAAAGAATATGAATGTTTATTAGACATGAATATTTAATTAAAGAAAACTTATGAACATTATAATGAAGAATATGAAAGGTTTTTTTTTTTTTTTTTTAAGAAAAAGAATATAAAAGGTTATTAGACATAAATATTTAATTAAAAATATTTCATTCTATTATTCTAAACATTATCAATATTTAGCACACTAATAATAATGATATATATATTGAATGTACCAAAACTATATTTTTGTTACATAGTGTCGATGAGGATTAAATACCGAGAGTTCTTTTAGCTTACAATTATGTGTTGACTAAGATTCATATGGAAGACAAATCCGAGATAGATATTTACTTTGTTTAGACATTTCGATACTTAAGTTAGCGAATGAATGGAAAATGTCGAGAATATATTCGTATGAGTTTCTGAATATGCTTAAGGAGGGAAACACAATGAAAATACATAGAGAATAAAATTGCTTGAGTGTAATATTTATTTTAATTTAATTATAAATTTTATAATAGTAATAATATTTTTTAAAACATAATATTGAGTCACGATAGAGATAAAACTAAATCTCTAATATAGAGACGAAATTTTATATTTTTATCTCTAAGTTAAAAATGGAAGGGAGACAAAACAAAATGACTTCATTTCATATTATATGATTAAAAATAATTTTAAAAAATTAGAGACAAATTCTCTATTAGTTAGATATGAATCAAAAGTTTGTCTCGCATTTAGAGACACTACGTTTAAAAACAAATAACAAGTTAGTCTCCACTTTATCTCTAATAATAATTTAGAGACAAATTTATATAGTCTTTAAAACAATGTTCTCTCGTAATATTATATATTATTAGACTCATAATTATATGATGAGTCAAAACATCTTATTTATTTTTATTAGTATAATTTTAAAAGATTATATACGACAAGAATCATATCATATAATTGAATAAACTCGAAATTTTACTTAGGAACGAAACTTATTTCTCCTTCATTTATGAGATTAGACTTTAAAATCTTACTTAAAAATAATCAAATTTATTTTTTCATTCACAAGTTTAAACTTTATATCTTTCTTAATTATAGAATTAAACTTATTTCTCTACTTTCATGTTAAACTCGATATCTTCATTTAAAAAAACCTAAATTCTTTTCACTTGAACCAAAAGAATTATTATTATAGAAAAAATAAGGATAAAATTGAATTTTATTTAAAAAATAAAGAATCCGAAGTCAAAGGTTAAACATATCTCGACACATAAATAAGGAAAGTTAAATCAACTAAGTTATCAACTTTTCACCAATTAAATCAATAGAAATCAGTGTGGGATTTTAGGAGATAGTCATTCCCCTTTTTTTTTTTTTTTTTTTGGACCAAACTATTTATTGTGACAAAGAAGTCTCCATGTAATTTTTAAATTTTTAATTTTTTTATTATTATTCTACTTTCAAAAACATAAAATAAAAATAAATATATAGTGGCAAAGAAAGTGTATTCTAACATCAAAACGCAAGTGAGATAGTAAAAAACTCTCTTATATTAAGTGAGATTCATGGTTTAAACATCAACTCTTGAATGCAATTATTTAAAATTTGAAGTTTAACTTCCTCCCGTAGGAAACCAACTCAGCTCGAATAGGTGCCCTCAACCTATCTAGGACACTTCAATAAAAAATAAAAATAAATAAAAGTGTATTCCCCTTTACCACCACCCCTGCCCCTCAAGAGATATGATAGAATATCTCACCTCACCCTTTGATAGCCAATCAGATTCTAACTTTTTATTTCTCTTGATGACTTCTTGACTTCATTCTTCACACATTTCTTATCAACTTCACTTAAAAAAAACATTTTCCCCTTTCCTTTCTTTCATGGCTTCTTAACTTCCAAACAAATCTCACAAAGAACACAAACACACACTCACACACAGAATTAATGGCCGCCAATTATTTCAAGGCCGTTAACCACCACCAACTACGGAGGCGCCACTCCATAGACTGCCCTAGGTCATCTTCTTCCTCTTCTCCTCACTTTCTCAAACCAATTACCCCTCAAACTCCCACTTCTTCTCCCTCCTCCTCCTCCTCCGCCACCACCACTGTGAAATCACTTTTCCGGTCAATTTTTACTACTTTTGCGGTTTCTTCTACCACTACCGTTCCTTCTACATCCAATAATAATAACATTTCCTTCGACGTTCTCGAACAGCATCTCTCGGAGAAAAACTTCAGGCAGGCCGACGAAGAGACTCGCCGTCTTCTAATAGTTTTAGCCGGCGAATCAGCTCAGAAGAGAGGGTACGTTTTCTTCTCCGAAGTCCAGTTCATTTCAGAATCAGATTTAAAAACCATAGACGAACTCTGGAGAAAATACAGCGACGAGAAATTTGGGTACAGCGTTCAGAAGAAAATATGGAACAGAGTGAACAGAGATTTCACGAAATTCTTCCTCAAAGTTGGGTGGATGAAGAAGCTGGACACAGAAATTGTACAGTACAATTACAGGTCTTTTCCTAACGAATTCATTTGGAAAATGACTGACGATGATGATGGTAATGAAACTCCTCCTGATGGTCATTTGCCATTGACGAATGCTCTCAGAGGTACTCAATTGCTTAAAAGCATACTTAATCACCCTGCTTTTCAAAGCGATGATAATATTGATGATAATGGTGATGTTGATGGAGAAATTGGAGGTGAAAATGGTGCTCTGCAGAGAAGTACTACCACTGATGATAAACCTCTGAACAAGAGCAGACTCTTCAAACCAGATTACAGCTTTTAGCCCAAAAAGGTTGTCAGATGTGGTTGAAATTATTCACACTAAAAACAAGAATGTCACTCCCTTTCTTTCAATCTTTCTTTCAATTACTAATATATATAAATATATATATATATATATATATATATATACATGCATTGATTTTTTCAAATTGTTTGGATTATTCATTGTTTTTTCCCCTTACATGCTTGCAAGAGTATAAACAAAATGATTAGTTGAGTAGAGTGAAATAACTCTTTTGACCTAAAAAAAATGTAATTGATTTGATTTACTTTACTTAGATGTTTCAACTAGAAGTGAAGGACCTGAATTCGATAATTAGGAGTTTACTTCAACATATCTCTCTAAATTAGTCGATGAAGATATCGATCTCAAAAACTGTTTTTAACAAAGTTGTGAGATTGAATTCTTAGGATTTAAAGTTTGTGGGTTAAAGCTTTACCTCTAAAGTTTGGAGTCAAAGCTCATTTAGAAAACCTGATATTGTAAGAAAATAATTTATTGTAAGATAAAAAATAATTTATACTGCAATTTATTCTAAGATAATAATTTATGAAACAATTGTCATATTTATTCTTCATATTTTTATCTTTCAAAATAGTAAAATTGTATTCACTTTTTCATTTTTGTTTTTCATTTTAAGTTAAAGAAGAAAAAACAAAATTAAACATGTAAATAATATAAAGGTGTGAGGGATCTAACATTTGAAATGAATCATTAGAGACTAAAATTGTCAAAAAAAAAAAAAAAAAAAAAGAAAGAATAAGAAAACTAAATTTACTAATTATTTTACAAAAGGATTAACAACTTGTTGAATTTTTTGAACAATATCTTCATGTGCAGAATCTTGAACCCTAGTTATATTGCTCATGAAAATTATTTCTTCACGAAGCCTTGTAATTGGAATTCGATCAAACGACGCCGTTACATCACATCACGTGTTCCAAAATCCGACTCTCTTTATAATCCTTTCTCTATTTTTCTTGTTCATGATAGTATTCGTTCTTTTCTTTAACTTTGAAGCCAAAATTAAATCTTTGTTCTTCTTGTGCTTCATCATTAGCCGGCGGCCAGAGGACCGCCATAAAGATGAGGGTGGAAGAATCTGGAATTTTAAAGTCCATGGAATAAACCGGTTGAAGAAAATTGAAATATGGCATGATTGAATTAATACCAACACCAACACCTCCGTTACTTCAAGAAGTGGTTTTCTCAAGTTCCAATCTTATTTATATAATAACAACAACGATATAAACGTATCGTATTACTAGCTAGTATTAAATGCATGCAAACTTAATACTATAAATGTCAATATATAATTATATATATAAAAACTCTAACAAAAATTCTCTCACTACTTCTCTTTCTTTCCAGCCGACAGCAGCAGGTCTCCCTCCCTCTTGGCAAATTTTCCATTTTCTTCTTCTTGTTTTTGTTTTCTTCTTATTTTTTGTTTTTTTTTTTTTTCCCCTTTTTTTGATTTTTTATCATCTTTCACTTTTCATAGCAAAAGATCTATTTGATCTTAGTTGATCAAGCTCTTTTTCTTCTTTTTGAAGAATTAGCTTTTAAACTCGGTTTCTACTTGTGCCATTTTCTCAATGTTTATCTTTTTTGCAGACTATCTTTGGGGTCTATGATTCGCCCTAGATGGCAAAAATCGTTGTTGAAGTTAGAAGATGAATTCGAGCTCTCCTGGCAAATGATGCCAATGATCGGTGGTCGAAATACCATTAATATAGATATAATTGTTGTGGTGTTGTTGTTGTTTTTGTTTTTGTTGCTTTGTTTTTGACTCTCCTAATTTTTTTAGGATGAGTCTTGTTATCTCTAACTTTTTAGGTTGGATGTTTCTTGTTACCATGAATGATAATTATTCATTCATTTATTCATATATGTGTAATGTTTCTTGTTATTAATAAATATTCATTTACCAGAAAAAAAAGAAATGTCAATATATATATATATATATATATAATAGGAAAAGAGTTACTCTTATCACTAAAAGTAGTTGGATTATGTTTATCAAATTAAATGTTTAGAATTTGAAATATTTAACAATTTTTTTTTTTTTTTTTTTAAACTTAATTTAAAATAATAAGAAATATAGAATTTTTTATTAAAAAAATATTAAAATTTATGACAAAATTACTACGCAAAAAAAAAAAAAAAAATCATAAAAGAAAATCCCATTCTCTTAAAACGGGACTCGTTCATGAGACCCTTTTACACTAATGGATCCCTTTTTTTTTAAAAAAAAAAAAAAACAAAAGAAGAGCCGTAATTTTGTAATAAAAATTAAATTTTTTCAATAAAAAAATTAAGAATTTACTTTATTATTCAAACTTATTTTATATATTTTTAATCGTAATTTACATATTTTCATGTATTAAGAGATTATAATTGGAGAGAATATTTAAATAATAAGAAATAAAATATATCAAAAATCTCTAAAAGATAAAATTATTATTTAGATACTATATTAATAATTAAAAATTATAAAAATTAATCAACTAAAAAAAAAAAAAAAAAAAAAGAAATAAAATCGTTTCCCTCTCTAAGAGTGGATTCTATCTCTTCTCTCTTCATGAGGTCGTGTTTCCGCTGGATTTCTTCTAGTTCCTTCGAGCTTTCTTAGCTCGTTCCTATCTCTTTTTTCTTTTTTCTGGTTGGTTTTGTTCTTTGATTTACCTTGTTGTGCCCTCTTTTATTTCTTTGCTGGTTTTACTTGGTCCCCACCTGTAGTTTCTATGGAATCTTCTGAGGAGGTCCCGCCTTTTGACATAGATGAAGATTTTTTGGATTTGTCCATTAATGACCCCATTCCAATTCATTTAATGAACTCACTCTTATCGGTCGTGTCATTTCGGAAAAATCTGTGAGTTTTAAGGCATTAAAGGCTATCTTGTTGAACTCATGGGATATTGGGTCTAAAATAACTATTTCTTACCTGGATAAGAATTTATTTTCTTGTGGCTTTGTTAATGCTTCCGACCAAGATAAAGTACTGTCGGCATGTCCTTGGTCAGTCAAAGGCCATATTATAATCTTCCAACAGTGGGCTCCTGGTCCGGCGCTTGAAGAATTAGAATTTCGGTTTTCCCCCTTTTGGTTGCGGGTGCACAATATCCCACTTAATAGGATGAATCTGGATAATGCGGTTAAATTTGGGAATTTTGTTGGACTGTTTCCGAAATTTGACAAAGGCTTGTTGGAAAAGCGTATGAGAAGCTATCTAAGAGTCCAAATCAAGGTTGATGTCTCCAAACCCCTCAAATCTGGTGTTTTTATTAAAAATGAAGATGGAACTACCGGATGGTTAGCCTTCAAGTACGAGAGGTTATCGGATCTTTGCTTTCAATGTGGTAAACCGGGCCATGTTCTCCACAACCGCCTGTCTCCTCCTCATCCAACTTATGGTGTCACCGATCCCGGAATAGCCTTTGGACCCCGGATGAAGATTAATGGTTCCTTTAAACCCGATTTCAATCGGTTCCCTTCTCATAGCTCGGAGAACTCTACTGCTCAGGCCACTGCTCAGGAGACCGGTGGCTCTCTCTCTACCTTGGAAGTTGACTTTTCTAAGTCAAAGATTTCTAACCATCCGATTAAGGAGTCCGAATCCCTAGATACCCTAAAATTTTCTCCCGCCGGAACCCCCCTCTCGGATATTTCCAACAGCATCGTTCCCTTGTCTACCCTTCCCAACCCTAGTCCTGTTTTGTTTAAAGCCCAAGCCCAATCTTCTATCCACTGTTTTAACCAAGGCTGCCTTCCTTCTACTAGCCCGACTTTACCGGACTCTAACTCTTCCCGGGCCCATTCTCTTCTTGTTAATTCTTTGCTTTCTCAAAAGCCTGTTTTACCTTGCTCTAACCCACTGGATATGGGTGTGCCTCCTTCTATTTCTGGATGTAAACGTCCCTTAACTCTTTCAGTGGACTCTATTAAAAGATTCAAATGTAATGATATGGGGGATTTTTCTGTCACTACTGAAGATATGCATTTGGTTGATGATTCCAGTATATCTCCGATCTCGATGAAAGAGTACTTGAACTCTCGGGATATTCCAAGTGTGATTGCAGATTGTGCTTGTTCCTCATGTGGAGTCAACGGGACGTGGATGTTGTTCTTTGGTTCAAGTCCACAACTCGTTAGAAGGCGTCGATCCATGTTAAAAAGCAAGCCAGGAACATCCGGTCTACTGCTCAGCTGACAAATTCTCTACCATCTCAAGGTACTTCTAGTTCCGATGACTATCCCATGGCCGAGGAGGCGGGCCTTGTGCTGCCCCCCCTCCCTAGATGATTGCTATTTTCTGGAACCGCCGTGGCTTGGGACATGCCACGACAGTCCGTGCCCTTCGGGAATTATGTAATTCTCATCGTCCCCAATTGGTTTTTCTTTCCGAAGTAAAGATTCATGATATCTCACGCATCCAATATATTGCCGATTTATTGATGTTTGATAATATGTTTCCTGTTGTTTCTCGTGGCGCGTCTGGTGGTTTGGTTATGTTTTGGAATAACTCTCTCAAAATTCAAGTTACTTCATCTACTGATAATTTTATTTCTGCATTGGTACTCAATGATCCAATTGATACCCCTTGGCATCTTACTGCTGTTTATGGTCCAACTAACCCCCCGCTTAAACCTGATTTTTGGGATGTTTTATCTCGTATTGGGAGCTCTTTTGATGGGCCTTGGTGTATAGTGGGGATTTCAATGCCCTTTTGGACCAAAAGGACAAACTTGGTGGTCGACCCTTTACCTCTGGATCTCTTTGTAGATTTCGAAAATTCATTGATGATTTAGGCGTTTTGGATATGGGCTTTGTTGGATATCCCTACACTTGGAATAACCGAAGGGCGGGTCATGCTAACATCCGGGAGAGACTTGACAGAGCCTTAAGCAATTCCGATTGGAGAATCACCTTTCCTCGGGGCCACTGTTCATCATCTCCCCTCCTTCAAATCCGATCATAAACCTATTCTCCTTCATACTTACCCTTATTTGCCTAGTCGTCCGAAACCCTTTCGCTTTGAAGAAATGTGGATCGTGGACTCTTCCATTGGAATGATTGTTTCTCAAGCCTGGCAGAAAAATCCGAATTCCCCTAACATTTCCCAATTTATGTCCAAGATTAAACACACAAAGGTTGCCTTAAAGAATTGGAATAAGCTTCATTTCGGTCATGTCCATTCTAAAATCTCCGAAATCAAACAACTCATTGCTTCCCTCCAATCTCTCCCGCAAACCAACCTTATTCCGGAACAAGAGGAGATTGCTTGTAAGGAACTAGATGAAATCCGACTCGGGAACGGATCTTATGGAAAGCTAAAGCCAAAACCAAGTGGCTTGAGGAGGGAGATGCCAACACTCGTTTCTTCCACATCTCTACCATTTCTCACCGGAGGTACAATCATATTCATACCCTATTCAATGAGTCTAATGAGCGCTTGACTAATCCCGATATTATTGGTCAAACTTTTGTTAGTTACTTTGCTAATCTTTTCGATAGTGTAGGGCACTGTTTTCCTTCTAATTTGCAGGATCTAATTCCCTCCACAATCACGGAAGATTCCAACGTTGCTCTCATTTCTGTTCCGGATCACACTGAAATCCTTCAAGCAATCGGCGCGATGCATGGTGGCAAAAGCCCCGGTCCCGATGGTATGAGCTCTCTATTCTATAAAACTTTCCGGAATGTTATTGGCTCGATGTGGTGTCTGCAGTCCAAAGCTTTTTTAAGGGTGGTAAACTTAGTAGAGCAGTGAATCATACTTTCTTGTCTCTTATTCCTAAACGAGCTGCTGCTAATAAAGTGGATCAATTCCGTCACATTGCTCTTTGTAATGTTATTTACAAAGTAATTACGAAGATTCTCGCCTCTCGCCTCAAGAAGCATCTTAACAGCATCATTCATCCTTCTCGGTCCGCTTTTATCCCCTCTAGATCCATTTTAGACAATTGTATTATTAATCATGAGGTGATGAATTATTTGAATAATAGAAAAGGCAAGAATGGTTTCATGGCGGTGAAAGTTGATATGGCAAAGGCGTACGATATGGTTGAATGGGATGTTGTTATTTCGGTACTTCTTGCTCATGGCTTTAGTTCCGAGTTTTGTAATCTTATCATGGAGTGCATCTCTTCGGTACACTTTTCGGTGCTTGTCAATGGCTCCCCTTGTGGTTTTTTTCATGGTTCTCGTGGAATCCGGCAAGGTGATCCTATCTCTCCGGCACTCTTCTCCCTTTTAGCAGATCTGCTGTCCGGAATTATCTCGCGAGCGGAAGATGCTGGTAGCATTAGTGGGATTAAAATCTCTAGAACTAGCCCCCGTATTACACACCTTATGTATGCGGATGATCTAGTTATTTACTGTAAGGCGACCGAGAGGGAGGCTCAAGAAGTCAAAGCTTGTTTGGAATTGTACTGTCAATGGACTGGCCAAAGGATCAATTGGCAAAAATCTGAAATTCATTTCAGCTCTCATATGGGGAGGGCAATGAAAACCGATTTGTGCAGAATTCCGAATATGAAGGAGTGCTCACATGGCGGCAAGTATCTTGGTACCCCTTTCTGTAGTTTCAAATCTAAGAACCAAGAATTTAGCTATGTAGCGGATAAGCTGGCAGACAAACTTGCTTGGGTGGAAGGTTAAGCACTTGTCTCTAGCTGGAAGAACTACTTTAATCAAGTCTGTCACTGCAGCGATTCCTTCGTACATCATGCAAATTTTTCTCCTCCCTGTTGGTTTATGTGAGAAGATGGACAAGTTAAATCGTAGATTTCTGTGGGGTATCGGTGGGGAAAGGAAGCATTTTTTGTCTCTTCGGTCATGGGATACCATCTGTGTTCCCAAATTGGCTGGTGGTTTGGGTATTAGGAGGATGAAGGATACTAATACTGCCTTCATTACCAAGCTGGGGTGGAAACTCTGCACGGAGCTTAATAGAACTTGGGTGAAATTGATTCGGTCTAAGTACTTGAGGGGTAGACGTATCACAGATTTTCAAAGAACTTCTCGATCCTCTTCCTGGATATGGCAGGGAATTACAAGTTGTAAAGGCTCTTTGGACAATGGAATCTGTTTTACTGTGGGGGGAAATTCTTGCCTCAATTTGAGGGAGGATCCTTGGGTGCCTAATTCCCCCACTTTCAAGCTTCCCGATGATCCGATCTTTCCGGAACATATTACCAGTTTAAGGGACATCATGAACGAAGATAAAGTGTCATGGAATATTCAGCTTATTCAAGCTCTATTCCCGCAACATTGGAGCAACATTATTCTCGGTATTCCTATTTTTTCAGGGGGAAAACCAAGCCGATGGGCACCACCAACGCGTCCGGGGATTTTCTAGTCCGATCATCCTATAGAATTAACAATCGCAACAGATTCTGTATTGCCTCAAGATTAGATAAAAAAGTTTGGACACTTCTTTGGCAGTCCAATTTGCATGAAAGGCACAAGGTGTTAACTTGGAAGATTTTGAACAATATCATTCCCACTAAGAGCAGGATCAAAAGTTTTATTCCTCTCTCTGATCTTAATTGTTTTCTTTGTCAAAACGCTGAGGAATCTATTGATCACTTACTCTTTAATTGTCCAATTGCAGTCCTTTGTTGGATGAAATCTGCCTGGCGATTAGGATTTCTCATTTTGCTGAGATGGGTAGTGTGAAGTGGTTCCAAACTCTTATGGATGATGGTAATATCTTTCCTTTACCGCTGGAGGATAAAAGGAAACTTTTACACCATGCTTTGTTATTTTGTTTGAGCAAATCGGCTTTGGCGAAATAAAATTAGGGTGGGTCTTGACCCACCAGTCTGGGACACTGTGGACAATATTTCAATTTTAGTTACCGCTTATTGGAATGCCGCTTTGCTAAGAACTTCTTCCAGGAGGCGTCCGCCTCTGCCAGAGCAGTGGTCTCCACCTCTGTTGGGTGTTTTCAAGCTTAATTTTGATGTTTCTTTTTTCGATTGCTTTGCTACTTCTGCTGTTATTTTGCGTAATCACTTTGGGGTTATCCGTGGGGCTTGGATCAACCACTTCTTTTCCGGTAATTCGTTTTGTGCAGAGATGGAAGCGGCCATCCAAGCCTTCTTGGTTGCGGAGGAGCTCAAACTCCCCAAAGTTTGTTTTGAAGGTGACTCTCTGCAGGTCATTCTTACTCTCCGGGGGCTTGATCGGTTTTGTGATTGGCGTGCTTTGGTCGAATATTAAGAAGGGGAGGACGTTTTTGCGTAGGCATAGTTTTTGGTATGTTAATCATGTAAATCGTAAATCCAACTTTTGTGCCCATAATGTTGCTGCTTGGGCTAGATCTTTAGGTTTTAATGGTAAACTTGATATTACCACTATCCCCCCCGAAGTCCTCTGTGATAGAGGCGAAACCGATGTAACAATTGTTGTTGATGACCCTAGTAATGCATGAGTTCTTATTCACCAAAAAAAAAAAAAAATAAAGTTTTCCTTAGACCTAAGAGAGCTATCAAACATCTCTTTTTAGGTGTAGTTTGACTCTAATTGTAATTCAAATAGTTAATTAATATACTATTTTAATTATTTATTTGATTTTGAATTTGAATTATATTTTCAAAAATAATTTTAAAAAATATAAATTATAATATTAAAATTTTTTTAATAACTTGTATATAATATATAATATTATAATTTTTTTTTATTAAAAATAATTAAATATATAATGCTTATAAAATTATATATTATATTACATATACTATTTATAGCACGGAGCAAATGGGAGTTTTGACTTCTCAATTAGCTTTCTTCATGCATGATTTTTTTTTTTTTTTTTTGGTTAATGCAATTTTCGAATTGTAAATAAAATATAATGTAATTTTTTTTGTTAACTAAAAAAATACCAAATTATGGTTAAATATTTTATAATTTTGAAAGCAATATATATATTTTTTTTAAAAAATATTATTATTCACTTTTTTTTTTGTTGTTCACTCTTTACAAAAATAGAAAGTATAATATTTATTTTTTTTGGTAATTTAAATAATATTTATTGTAATTGTAATATCTAAGATAGGTTTAAATAATCTATTTGGTAAACCCCCTTTTCCAACAATATGTAAAAATATTTTTATATTTTATATATCTTTACTATTAAAATTTGTGACCAAATATAAATGAATTAAATTGGAAATATTGATGAAAGTCTATTTTATTAAAATTCAATATAATTATATCTCACATATATCTTTTTTAATTTGATATAAAAGATAAATATTTTTTTTTTTTAAAAAAGATTGCTATGCATATAACACACTAGTAAATACACAAGCAAGATGCACATGGTTAGATGGGGACAGTTTGCAAGCCAAAGGATGAAGGAGGCCTTGGTATACCGCTGCTGCAATGTGCAAATAGGGCCTTCATGATCATGGTTTGCCGGTGGTATCGGAGGGCACCGTTCTATATCGGTCTTGGAATATCGGACGATAAAAAATATATATAATTTATTATTATAATATTATAATAAATATTAAAAAAATATTAAAATTACAATAATTTTTATATAATATTTTTAAAGTATTAATACAATATATCAATATTTACATGCAACATAAACTTTTTAAATTTATTCATATTTTTAATTATTATAAATAATTAACTCTGTAATATAAAAAAAATACATAAATGTATATTTTTAAAAGAAAAAAACTTAAACTAGATGTATATAAACATAATTGAAAGAAATAAAAATAAAAATGTGACATACCTATCTTTTAGTATCAAGTCGAATGATGAGGAGACTCAAAATCATCTTCCGAATCCGATATTTGATTGTTGACATAAAATGATTCTTCCCTTTGCGTGTTGTACCCAAAACCTCGATAATAAACATCATCACTAGGATTACAAGATGAAACACTATGTCTTCCTAGTAATTGTCCATAGGAGTCATTAGTACTAATAATATAATATATAATATATCCGTATATATGGAAACACGGATAAATATGAAAAACAAAGTAAACAAAACAAACACAATACAAATTCAAATATGGAGGCTCAGCCTTCCATTAAAGACATAAATTAAAATTTAAATTTAGGAGGCTCAACCTTCAATTAAACTGAATATAAATATCTAACAAGTATAATATATATTATTAATATAAATAATATATATATAATAATAATATTTAATATGTACTTTTAAAACTAAAAAAAAAAAAAAAACTTTGAAAAACAAAATGGCCGACAATATGATATGATGATAGTAGATGGTGTCACCACTAATATATGTATATATAATGTATGTATATATAATATATGTATATATAATGCATGTATATAATATATATATATATATATATATATATATATATATATATATGTACATATAATATATGTATACCTTCCTTCTCTCTCTCTCTTTTTTTTTTTAATTCTTCTTCTCCTCCTCCTCCGGCTCCTCTATTATCTCTCCATCTGTTTTTTTTTTCCCTTCTCCTCACGCTTCTGTTTTTCTTCCTCTCGGCAGTCGGCTCCTCGGCAGTCTGTTCTTCTCTCTCCCTGTTTTTTTTTTCTTTCTTCTCCTCGGCCTCAACTTCTGATCTTTCTTCGACTTCTCCCTTCCCGGATCCACCTTCCCGGATCCAAGTAAGATTGTGAGAATGGAAGAACGATAATGACAATTGAATGGTATGTAATGAGGTGTAGTTATAGTTGAAATTTACTATTTTTTTCACCAATTTTTAACCAATTTTTCATCAATTTAATGTTTTATATATATACACTGTTGAAGATATCGCCGATATCGGTGAATATCGATCGTTTCGGATGATATCGAGTAAATATCGGCTGAATCGAAAAGATATTGTAACGAGTTGAAAATTTGTGTCGTTTTTGTATCGGCAGACGCCGTTCTGGATACGAATCGCTGATTCGTTTCGGAACCGGCCGATATTGCGAACCATGTTTATGATGAAACTAGCCCGGAGGGTGTTGACAGAACCGGAATCATTGTGTAGTAAGGTGTTGAGGGAAGTATGGTTTCCGGCAGGATATGGTGAATGAACAGGAACATAGGGGCTCATCGATGGTATGGAAAGATATACGATCGGAAAGGGAGAAGTTGCAACAAGGTACTAAATGGAAGGTGAATATGGGAAACAATGTCCGCTTTTGGGAAGACAGATGGCTAAGAGATACGCCATTACTACTTGCTACCACTACTCGACCTCCGGATACAAAGAGTGGGAGACTAGTTCGGTCGTATTGGGTAGAGGGGAACGGTTGGAACATGGATGTGTTGAAGACATGGCTGCCCTCGGATATTCTGATGGAGCTACGACAGGTACGACTGCTGTTGGCGGACCAACAGGGACGAGATGTCCCATTTTGGATGTTGTCGAACTCGGGGAAATTTTCCTTAAAGTCAGCCAAGGGACAGATTAACGGTTTACTACAAGAGAAGCCACCAACATATTGGCGAAAAGTATGGAAGTTTAAAGGGCCGAAGCGAGCTTCGCTCACTCTCTGGCATGGTTCGCAATATCGGCCAGTTTCGAAACGAATCGGCCGATTCGTTTCCGGAACGGCATCCGCCGATACAAAAACGACACAAATTTTCAACTCGTTACAATATCGTTTCGATTCAGCCGATATTTACTCGATATCAGCCGAAACGACCAATATTCACCGATATCGACAATATCATCAACAGTGTATATATATATAACATTAAATTGATGAAAAATTGGTTAAAAATTGGTGAAAAAAATAGTAAATTTCAACTATAACTACACCCCCATTACATACCATTCAATTGCCATTATCGTTCTTCCATTCTCACAATCTTACTTGGATCCGGGAAGGTGGATCCGGGAAGGGAGAAGTCGAAGAAAGATCGGATCCTTAGAAGCCGAGGCCGAGGAGAAGAAAGAAAAAAAAAAAAAGAAAGAGAGCACCGATCGCCGAGGAGCCCGAGCCCGAGGAGGGGAAGAAAAAAAAGGCGTGACGAGAAGAGAAAAAAAAAAACAAGAGGGAGAGATAACAGAGGAGCCGGAGGAGGAGGAGAAGAAGAATTAAAAAAAAAGAGAGAGAGAGAAGGAAGGTATACATAATATATATATATATATATATATATATATATATATATATATATTATATACATACATTATATATACACATATTATATATACATACATTATATATACATATATTAGTGGTGACACCACCTACTATCATCATATCATATTGTCGGTCATTTTGTTTCTCAATTTTTTTTTTTAAGTTTTAAAAGTACATATTAAATATTATTATTATTATATATATTATTTATAAATATTTATATTAATAATATATATTATATTTGTTAGATATTTATATTCAGTTTAATGGAAGACTGAACATCCTAAATTTAAATTTTAATTTCTGTCTTTAATGGAAGACTGAGCCTCCATATTTGAATTTGTATTGTGTTTGTTTTGTTTACTTTGTTTTTCATATTTATCTGTGTTTCCATATATACGGATATATTATATATTATATTATTAGTACTAATGACTCCTATGGACAATCACTAGGAAGACATAGTGTTTCATCTTGTAATCCTAGTGATGATGTTCATTATCGAGGTTTTGGGTACAACACGCAAAGGGAAGAATCATTTTATGCCAACAATCAAATATCGGATTCAAAAGATGATTTTGAGCATCCTCATCATTCGACTTGGTACTAAAAGATAGGTATTTCATATTTTTATTTTTATTTCTTTCAATTATATTTATATACATCTAGTTTAAATTTTTTTAAAGTTTTTTTCTTTTAAAAATATACATTTATGTATTTTTTTATATTACAGGTTGATTATTTATGATAATTAAAAATATGGATAAATTTAAAAAGTTTATGTTGCATGTTATTAAATATGTTATTACATGTATATATTGATATATTGTATTAATACTTTAAAAATATTATATAAAAATTATTGTAATTTTAATATTTTTTAATATTTATTATAATATTATAATAATAAATTATATATATTTTTTATCGTCCGATATATTCCGTATCGTCCGATATTTGACCAATATTCCGAGACCGATATGGAACGGTGCCCTCCGATACCGCGACCAATACCGCGACGGCGAACCATGCTCTCTGGTCAATTCTTCATGGTATTTTGCCGACTAAAGACCTGCTGTGGCGGAGAAGGGTAAGCCAAGACCCATGTTGTAATTGGTGCAGTGCACTAACACAAACAGATATTCACCTCTTGAGAGACTGCCCTTGCAAGGAAGGTCTGGGGTTTGATTGTACCACGGGGCTGCTGGGACAATTTTTGCTCATACGATAATAGTCTTGATTGGATTAGGTCTAATGCTTGTGGTAGTCAGGCGGGTGCTCTATGACCCAAACATTGGAAGTACATATTTAGACAAGGTTGTTCATGACATTTGGATAGATCATACTCGTAGAAACCATGATGGTTTAGTTCAGCATCATCCATATGGTTTAGCAGAAAGAAGTCTTCGTATTGTTTTCGAGACTCTTATTGATTTGTCATATGAGAGTTGTTTCATGACTTGTTTTGTATAGAGAGCTGTTTCTAGCTCGGTTTTTGTACACTTTGGTGTGAATATATTATGATCCATTTCGGACAATAAAAAAAAAAAAAAAAAATACTAGAGCAAGAATTTGTATTGCCACTTACCACTTAATATTTAAAAAAATTTCAAAATTTATCTAATAATCTATCTATATATATAAAAAATATAATGTTATTTGAATTTGATTCAATAATGCATGAAAATTAGTAAAGAATTATTGATTTATTTTTTAGGAATCCTAAACTCTAGTGTCTCGAACAACCTTTAGGTCAAAGAATTATTGGCTTAATTAACTCAAACTGTAAGTTCAACATATATATATATGTTAGCCCGAGACAAAGCCTAAAATAAGAAAGATTTAGGATCTTTCTATGAACAGTTTGGTCTTCATTCTTGTAAGTCTAAACCTCATAAGAAGCCTAAAGCCCAAACTAAGTCCTTTGACCAACATATGCCTTATAAGCCTTATAGATCCAAATTCCGACCCAAATATCGGAAAACCTTCACTAAACAGTCTTGGACTACTAAGCCTAGACAACAACCTAAACCTCCAAAACTAAATAGTAACCCATCTAGTAATAAATCCATAGTTTGCTACAAGTGTAACAAACCCGGGCATATAGCTCGTTACTGTAGAGTTTCTAAAAAGATTCAGGAATTATCCTTAGAATCGAAACCCTCCTTAAACTCCAAAATCTTCTTTGTAATTCAAATTCTGACTCTGAGGACAACGAATATTATGTTAAAAACCTAGTCTGATAGTGATCCAGTACTTAATGTACTTACCAGAGAGCAAGATCTCCTATTAGAACTTATATGAAAGACCCCTGACAGTTCTGAAAGACAGAACTACTTAGAAAAACTTAAAGGGACTATTCATGATAATAGTCTTAAAACTTTAAAAAATCATCCTAGTATGAACAATACCTACAATATCACAAATATTTTCAATAGGTTCCCTAACAAAAAGCCTAGTACTTGTATTACAATACAAGATCTTCAATATGAAATTGCTTACATAAAACAAGAAATTAGAAACATCAAAGCCTCTCAAGAAATTGATAGGTTAGCTATTCAAAGCAACTTAATTTCCCTGCCAAACCTCCTGAAACATCTACTAGTGTCTCCCAAGAGCCTATAGATAAATCCGATAATTTTTAAAATTATCTTTCAAAAATGGCATATTAGGATTACCTTAGTCATCAACCAATCCTTTACTTTAGATCTCTCAGCCTTATTAGATATTGGAGCTGATCTTAATTGTAGTCAAGAAGGGTTAATCCCTACTAAGTACTTTGAAAAGACTAAGGAACGTCTTAGGTCTGCAAATGGTGCTAAATTAGGAATCAGTTTTAAGCTTTAAGATGTAGAAGTCAAGTACTCTTCTTTATTTGTTAAAACTTCTTTCCTTCTTGCCAAGGATATTTCCAATCTTGTCATTCTTGGTACACCATTCATTCAAGAGCTTATGCCTTTCCAGGTTACTCAAGAAGATATAAAAATTCAAAACTTTTCTCTTCTTATCCCTTTTGATAGGCCTCCTATCACTAAAGCCTTACAAGTCCTTGAGACTAAGAAGTCTCAAATCAATTTTCTTTAAGAAGAAATTTCTTTCAAAATTCTCCAACAACGGTTAAGAGTCTAGTGAAAACAAGACCAAAATCAAATCCATCAATGACATATCCAGTCTCAACTTTGTGCCGATATTCCCAATGCCTTTTGGAATAAAAAACAACATATTATCAATCTTCCTTACGAGCCCGATTTTAATGAAAAACTCATTCCTACCAAAGCTCGTCCTATTCAAATGAATAATGATCTCATCGATCATTGCAAAAAAAAAAAAAAAACCAAGATCTTCTTGATAAAAAGATCATTTCCCCCAATACATCACCTTGGAGTTGTGCTCGCTTTCTATGTCAACAAGAATGCTGAAATTGAGCGAGGAGTTCCTCGACTTGTGATCAATTACAAGCCTCTCAATACAACATTAAGATGGATTAGATATCCTATTCCTAACAAAAAAGGCCTTCTCAATCGTCTTCATTCTTCTGTCATTTTTTCAAAGTTCGATTTAAAGTCGGGATTTTGGCAAATTCAAATAGATCCTAAGGATATGTATAAAACTGCCTTTACTCTCCCTTTCGGATAGTACAAATGGAATGTCATGTCATTCGGTCTTAAAAATGCACCTTCCGAATTCCGGAAAATCATGACCGATATTTTCAATCCATATACTAATTTCATTATAGTATATATTGATGACATTTTAGTATTTTCAAATGCATTAAAACAACATTTTAATCATTTGCATACTTTTCTTAAAATCATCAAACAAAATGGCTTAGATCTTTCCAAAACTAAGTTTAGCTTATTTCAAACCAAGCATTCATTTTTTAGGACATAATATTTCCCAAAGAACTATTATTCCCATTCAAAGATCTATCAGCTTTGCTGATAAATTTCCTAATCAAATTCTTGACAAAAAACAACTCCAACGTTTTCTTGGATGTTTAAATTATGTGTCCGATTTTATTCCAAATCTTAGCACCCTTTTAAAACCTCTGCATAATCGGTTAAAATCCGACCCCCCTGCATGGACTGATGTTCATACTGCAATTGTTCAAAAAATTAAAGCAAGTGTTAAACATCTTCCTTGCTTAGCACTCCCCGATCCTCGGGCATTCAAAATTGTTGAAACCGATGCCTCCGACATTGGTTATGGTGGCATTTTAAAACAAAAAATAAATGAGCATGAGCATAAGCATATCATTTCATTTGCATCAAAACATTAGAACTCTCCTCAGCAGAAGTATCCAACTATTAAAAAAGAAATAATTGCTATTGTCTTGTGTATTTCTAAGTTTCAATCTAATCTTTTAAACCAAAATTTTTTACTTCAAATAGATTGTAAAACTGTAAAATATGTCTTACAAAAAGATGTAAAAAACCTTGCCTCAAAACAGATTTTTGCTAGATGGCAAGCTATTTTGAGTATATTTGATTTTGAAATTGAATATATAAAAGGAGAAACCAACTCCCTTCCGGATTTTCTAACCCGAGAATTCTTACAGGGAAGATAGTAATGGCCCCGAAAAAGAAAAAACAAGATGAACTTGCTACCATCCCGGTAAAACAAGTTTCAAAACCTTCTGCTAGCCGGAACCCCAAAACCTCTACCAGTCAAACATCCAAATTTACTACTCCAAGCAAATAATGCCATGAGTATTTCCCAAATTTGCAAAAACCCTTTTCCATCAGCATGACCACTTTCTGTTGATAATTACCCCCACTCTCTTGGGCTGATTTAGCAGAATTGCCCGAGGCCCAATCCCAAACACTAGATGGTCCACATGATTGGGCTAATTGATGCAAACTAATGGGTTATAACACCCACCAACAGGTAATACCTTTCGACTCTCCAAAAATGGAGGCTTCCAACCCCACAACTTCTTCTAAAGTGGTGGCTAAGAACCCCACTCATTCAAAAACAGTAGCTAAAACTACTATTTCAAAAGAGCAATTGATACATTTGGCATCACATGCCTCTTCTTCTAGGCCCACCCCCATTTCTTCACAAAGCCCGGGATCCTCCGATCCAGGTTACCTAAAAAATTTAAGAGTTATCCAAATAACTCAAATGGAACCCGAATGGTGGGATCAAAATCCACAAAAGGCAGATGGACACCTTCTTGGTCCAAATGCTAACTTCATTCAAAAAACTCCTCTACATACCCAAAAGTTCTATGAACTTATCCTTGTAGACACCAAAAGTATCTCTATGCATCCGCATAAAGATAAACAAACCGAGACTATTATCACTAATACCTCAGTCCAAATTCATTCTATTCTTTCTCCAACCCAGTGGAAAAACCATCCACTAACTTCCAAAAAAAATTTCAATTCCTTTCAATCCTTTATACTTCTATTATTGGGATTATAAAGACTCATGGTTTAATGCTTTTACCTTCCAAAACCCTTCGAGAAACCATTCATGGTTTTTCTATTTCAACAAATCCAAACCTGCAATTGACTATTTCCCAAATTGGTTCATCAATGAATGATGGCCATCCTATGGTCCTACCGAAGATATCTTACCTACTCCAGTAAAAGAAGGACTTCAATATTTTAAGTCTCGATTCTACTGCCCGCAACAACAAGCAGATACCGATTCTCCTGCATTTCTTCAGTAAATTCAAATTGTCATGGATTTACTCCCAAAAATATGCCTACCAAAAGACATCCGACCAAATTGGACTTCCTTACATAGTATTGCAAGACCAATCCAAATGGTGGAAGGATTGGAAAGCCGATAATGTGTACATTCCTTCTATCGAAAAATGGTTCAACACTAATCCAAAGTATTTGTCAACAACAAATACTGGACAAACGACTTTTCTACAACAAAAGTTCATTGCAGCAACCTAGTTGGCAAAAATGGGATCAAAGTCCGAATATATTGCAACATTAAAGAAATTAATGCTACAATTGGACACAAATCATTTTGAGCCATCATCGGAAGCATCATCAACAAGAGATGAAGACGACGACGACAACGATGACGAAGACAATGAAGAATACTGTCTAGAGTAACAGTATTTTACAAAGGATATTCTACTTGTAATATAATAAGTAATTTAAAAAAAAAAGAAAGAAAAGAAGACTTTAGTCAAAAGTAAACAGTAACTTTTTTACTGTTCACATTTTACTATTTACTTTTTGATTTTTTTACCCAAAACAGTGTAAAAATTATCTATTTAAGAGACA
The DNA here is from genome assembly GCA_025388415.1 of Cynanchum wilfordii. Taxonomy (NCBI): domain Eukaryota; kingdom Viridiplantae; phylum Streptophyta; class Magnoliopsida; order Gentianales; family Apocynaceae; genus Cynanchum; species Cynanchum wilfordii. Next base: position 271,557 of record JAHSUH010005243.1, read on the forward strand.
ATTTCCTATAACAAAAAACCAAGTTTTGTTAAGTGTTTAGAGAAAGAAAGCCCCGAGTTCTTCCCCTTCTCTCTAGTTCTTGGTTACTATCTCCTCTATAATTATATATATATATATATATATATATATATATATATATATATATATATCTATGTTTATTTACTTCTTATGGTAGGTTGTGCCTCCTACGTTGTGTTTTTATTTTGCTTTCTTTACTTTGTTTGCCTCCTAAGTAGTCTCGGGGCTTTCTCTCTCTAAACACTCTAACAAAACTTGGTTTTTGGTTGTGGAAAATTGTCTCTTATATAGACAATTTTTACATTGTTTTGAGTAAAAAAGTCAAAAAGTAAATAGTAAAAGGTGAACAGTTAAAAAATTACTGTTTACTTTTGACTAAAATCTTCTTTTCTTTCTTTCTTTTTTTTTTTATTTTTTTAATAGTAATAGTAATAGGAATAGATTTCTCAATCTCTGCTATCCTAGCTTGAAGTTTACTAAGAACTGATTTTTCGGATTGGAGTTCTTTCCTAAACTGGGAAGGAATTTCATACGGTTTAAAAAGAGGAATAGATAAAGAGGAAGAAGAAGCATTTTGAGAAATAGAAGAATTTTTTGAAAATAAATAATCACCAAGTACTTGTAAGTACTTATTGGTATAGTTATTTTGCTCAAAGATATTCCGAATATCTCGGGTAATAAAAGTTTCATCTTCCTTTCTTTTGAAAGGAAATGCATCTATGGTTTCAGTACCAAAATTAATTTTGAATTTTTGAGCAGGAGAAAATTCGGAAGAAATAGTTGTGTCTTGGGCAGTATGCCAAAGTTTGGTAACATTTAAAGTTTTTGAAAACGGATAATCAATTTTATGGATCAAAGCATAAGCTTCAAACCATATGAAAAAATCTAAGTTTTGTTGAATCTCTTCCAGAAATTCATCCTGAACTGTCTGTCTGACAGATCCTTGGAAGTTTTCAAAGAACCAAGTTCTTTTTGGAAGATTTTCAGGAGAATAAAAAGTTTTTCGCAAACTGATTTTATCAATTTGTAAAACATTTAATTCACCTATCATAGCTGAATAAGTAGGAGAAGTTGGGCCATCAAACTCATGCTCATTATGTTGAACATAGTATCTAGCCTTATATTGAATTCGTATTTTCCGGAGCATCGGAAGGAGTAATCTCTTCTAATTTCCAAGTAAGAGGAAGATTTACTTAGTTCCAAGAAATACGTTTTGGGACAGAAAGATGAGATCTTCTCGGATTTGTTTGAAAAATGATAGTTTCCCCTTTAGCAGGAGATCTTTGCAAAGCTTTGGAATTAAAAGCGGAATTCATAGCCTTATATTGAATTCTGTAAATGGGATCCTGCCTTAATCTTAAAATTGGAAGATTTGACAATTAAAATGTCGGAGTATCCAAAATATTTTTATCTTTTAAAGAAACGGTAAAATTTGGAAAACAATCAAAATGGACAACTCCATCACATAGACTGGTTTCTACCATTCCTAATAAAGAATCTTGAAACTCTAGGAACCTAGAATCTCTAAGGCAAAGGAGAAGGGTTGTATCAAGACCTTCAGTTGAAAGAGGTTTAACAACTATTTGGACTAAACCTAAATGTAAATAGTTGTACTTTTGTTGGAATTTTTGGATGAATTTTTGACTTAAGAGTTTAAGCTTTTAACTTAAGAGTTTAAGCTTTTAACTTAAAGAGTTTAAGCTTTTAACTTAAAGAGTTTAAGCTCTAAAGTGTTGGAAACCATTTCAACAGTTTGTTCAACGGTCCTATTAGAGTAGCCACTGGTAAGAGACCATTTGAAGGTATTATAAACCTGGTTTGTGGGAAGGTTGAGAATTTTCTAACTATCTATGGATTGTAAGAGATCGGGGTAATTGACCTCTTCTTTGAGTTTCACCGATGAAGATGAAGGATTTTGAGAAGATGATGAAGATGAAGAAAAAGAAGAAGTTCTTGAAAAAAGGTTGAGAAAAGACATGATGAAAGTAAAAACAAATATGCAAAAAAATAAAAGTAGATGAATGCAAATGTTTGTATTACTTTCCTTAACCCAATCGGTAATCATCACTTTCAAGTTCCATAAAATAGTTTTCAAGTTAATGAATATGTAAAGATACGAGATAGATCTAGACAGATCTACAAGTTTTAAGAGTTCCGTTATAGAAGTACGTGTCTTGGCGAAGTTAGAATATGATTTCAATTCTGTAAGTCAAGATATAGAGAATAAATCTCTTATTCTTTTCTATCCTCCAAACAATATACTTGGTTTTAAACTTCCGTCCAAGTTTTCATACAAAAATAGTCGGATCTAGCCATGAGATAGAATCTCTCGCCGATATTTATGAGGTTTACAACGCCTTCCATGGCCAACTACCTCAACAACAACATCGGCGTAAACCGGAAAACCCGATTTCCTTCCAGATCCGAACTATCTCAATAGAAATCTAGTTCAGAGATGCATAACAGACTTCATAAAACCTTAAGATCCGTCAGATCTAGATAGATCTGAACATATTCGGCTAACCTGAAGGTTACCTTACTTCCCCATCCGGCTCTGATACCAAAAGGGGTCGGAAAGTGTGACCCTAAGATGAAAGGAGGAAAAACACCGGATATGGAAAGCAAGGTAAAAACATAAATCAAAAACAACCCCAAGTTCTCCCCTAAATCAATGTTAGTTCTAATAATTTGGCTTACAAAAGCTTAACTCTTCGAAAAAAAAAAAAATAAAAAATCAAGAATCAATTAGAGTGAGGTCTTACATATTACATAGAAGAAGAAGTAGGGATAAACAATTATGAAAAGAAGTCAGCCATGAGTGTATATATCTTTCAGTTAGAAAAAATACACAATAAGACTATTTGGATATTCTATCCAAAAAAAAACCACATGATATCCGACCTCTTCTTCATTTTTTATCTTGAAAAACTCTAAGAACTCGATACTGCTAAAAGGTCCAAAATCATTGCATAAATGCATAATGTTTACTTTCTCCGAAATGCAAGCATATGATATAAGTTAGAAGCAGAAAGTAAAACTCGACAGATTTAGTTTTACATGATTAGATTAGAAGAAAGAATGTAAGCACCAAAATGTATCAAGAGGAGAAGAAAACAATTTACCTCAAGATTGCACTTATGCACAAGGACATAGTCTTCTGGTGTACTGATGTGATCCTTCACAAGAAAGCATTGACAGTTCTCTTGTGTACAGGCATGTTCCTGGATTCCGAGGCAAAACAAAGAAGTCATAATTACCGGAAGAATGCACATACTTGGCGAATGTAGTCATCATGTACAACTATTTTCTTAATAAATGAAGGACGACATATTCCACAAATCCAGATGATTTTCAATGGATATAATCATGCAGAGCTCGTGAAATGGAGAAAGACTCCGAGAAAAGAAAATGGAGCAAAAAAGTACAGCGTTGATCCTTCGAAGGGATTTAAAACCCAACGTATATGATGCTCAATACATTTCTATTTTTTTATTATATAATACTTGCAGAGATCAACATGGAAACAAGTGAGGAAAATAAATGAGAAAGACATGAAGATGGAACTTTAGATGTTATTATAAATAATACAATCATAATCGGATCATTAAAATACTAAAATCTTTATTTTTTTTTTCTCAAAATCATGATTATTCAACTTTTTCTTGTTTATAATAACATGATTATTCTTCTCAATTCCATGAGAATTTCCATTAAACCATTTCAACTTGCCTGTGTTCTTTCAATGCCCCTTTCACTTGAACAGTAGAGTGGATTCATGAATGAGTACTTTCATTCATGATCCTTCGTTTCCAATGTTTCATTTTTGGGGCTTTTTAAGCAAAATTAATGCAAAAATTTACAAGATTACTTATGAAAAATTATGTGAAAAATTGCAAAGCATTTTTTAGTTGAATTTTTGTACACAGATTTAGAGATACATTGTATATTGCTATATTTAATAGCACAACCTCCTCTACGGAAAACAGTAATAAGGCTATTATAATAAGTGTAAACATTACTATTGGAACAAAAGATCACTATCTTTAGCCGAATGTAGCCTAGATGAACATTTCTCTATTATAATTTTCAAAAAAGGGGAAAAAGGAAAGAAGAAGGAACAGGTCTATGAAGTTAAAGTCATGAGAAATAATAAAAATGAAGATCTAGTGAAGAAGTAAATAAATACCAAATCTTTTGGAGCATCCTCAACTACTTCAGCAGGCTGATCTGCTCCAATGCTGGCCAAACATGATCCTTTGCAGGTAAAGTGTTTCTGCATGCTGCATAAAGTAACAGAAAACAATATTGCAGGATGCAACAAAAATAAAGATGCATCAAGTCAAACTACAAATTAATATTGATAAACTTACGTTTCACACTGATTAAGAAGTGATAACTTGTTGGGTACACAAGACTGTCCATTTGACTTGCAAACTGAGCCACATGATTCCCCTTGCCTACCTTCCAATCAAATGTACATAGTGATTTCATATGACTACTCATGAATAGTACCACCAGAAGATCAACTACAATTGACATTGTTCATTTACCTTCCAATAATTATCTTAATGCCCTCCAACCTTAATTCAGTTTGTAAATTGGAAGCTTCTGTGATAGTATATATTTAATAAGAAAAATTAGAAAAATACCCCATACATTTCCATATAGAAAACAACAAGTATTTTATACAACTTATCATATACATTTTTATAAAATGTTCCAAAAGGAAAGAATATTTCATGCAACGACATGTAGCTATCCTCCTAAATTAAATTAACAGAATCTTAAAATATATACCCACCAGATGAGTTAGATGGTAGTGAGAAACAATGATGAAAGTCACTGAGATATGCATTTTCATGGACCTGAAAAACCAATAAAACATGTTAAATATGTAAATACTCAAAAATGGAAATTTCAATAAGAGTAAATATGGCTGGGAAACTAACTGATATGGGGAATTGAGTCAAATGTAATGCCTTTGACAAATAACAAAAGAGTGGATGTGTATGATCTCAAAAAAGAGGAAGTTATGGTTCTTCTAATCCGCTGCTTACCTGTCCCAGCCCCCCTCACACAACTGGGGACAGGAAAAAACAAAAAAAAAAAAAAAAAACCAAAATGCACAAACCATCCACAAGCTTGAATTTGGTTTGAATTTTCACTAATATTTTCCATACTTGACTGGAGTTTGAGTTCAGTTTCAGGCTCAAACTTATGTTCTCAATATACTGCTAAAGTGTCTTGTAAAATAATTTGAAACCTGTTTTTCACTAACCATTGGCAACAATACTCTTTAGACCAATATGATTCGCAAACACTTCTTCTAGGTTACACAGTTCTGAAGTTTTCAACTCCACATGTTTTTTTCATCCACTTTTAACAGCATAACCAACAATTTGCCCAATGCTCTTACATGTTTCAAATAAATAAATTTTTTTATGAAAATCAATCTTCCAAGGCACTCCAAAGAAATTGCTTTCAAAGGATTAGGCTTCAAGAATAGAAAGGAAAAATTTCTGATGCAAAAATAAAACACAAAACTAACAGTAAAATGAAAAGCTTAAAAATTTAGTCCTCAAAGCTCTCCTTGGTTACTATGCAAAAATAGAAGATTAATTCAGATGATACAAACTGATCAGAAAAACCATCAATCTTGTCTTTCACACCATTCAAACTTCTACACTACGACCTTCATCATGCTTTTGATAAGTTCATATAATTATAGCCTCTCTGGCAGCTCTTTGCATTATAGGAACTTTCTAAAGGGGGCAAAAACAAACAAAGGAGAATAGGAAACATACCACACTCTCAGAATTATGTCGACACCTTCCAGCACAAAAGTCAAACACACTTGAGTATGTTCCTGACAAAACAATTGCATGACATTTGTTATTTCGATTAATAATAGAATCTAAACTCCAGTAGAGGCAAAAGAAAATTGAAAGATAGACATGGAAAATATTAATATGTCCTCCTAAGTCTTAGAATTTCTTACAAATGAAAAAAGTAAAGTATAACCTGAAGTCACGGGCTTTGCTATCTTCACCTTCAATGCTAGCTCCTTGTGTGTCTGACAACAAATTTATTATATAAAGCTATTAGCTTGATACAGAAACTTTCAAAGTCAAAACATCAAATTGAAACTAGATAAATTACTCGAGTTGGATTCAGGCAGCATGAAACACAATATTCGTAGGATTTGCAACACTTCGAAACAAGATTGCATCCACTGCAAGATTGGAGAAGGGGTGCAGCAAGAAGTATGCATCAAATCAATGGGCCAGTATAAAAGGATCAGAGATATCGGGAAAAAAATGAGAGTTATTAGAAAGGAAACAAGAGCACTTATACAAAGATAACTCACTGACAAGAGAATTGCTCTCCTTTCAAGGGACAGCAACGGGACAGTGGATCAAGTGATAGTGCATCACACACATGACCTAAAATGGCAAAGCCTGCTCATTAATAAAGGCAATCTCACATAAAACAGAAGTCCACAAATGCTTAGATGATATGAGCATTTCAAATTGGTAAATCAAGGGAAATTGTCACTACTCTAAAGCTAATAGAGAGATATTAATCTCTTAACACACTCTCACGTATGGGCCAATCACAAATTTTCTCAATAATACTCAACATATGCACAATAATATACACAATAATCAACAAATGAGGTACAAGTAGGATTCATACTCAAGATCTCCCACTCTAATATCATGTTAAATCGAGGTGAATTATCAACTAAGTTCAAGTTTAACACGGGCGTAATAATTAACAAATTGGACACTAGTAGGGATTTGAAGTCAAGATCTATCACTCAAATAGCATGTTAAACATAAGTAAATTTTCACTGCTCTAAAGTTGATAGAAAAGCTCTTAACACAAAGAAATAAAACCTAACCAAAGTGACATTGCCATTTATTAAAGGTAGAACAAGCGACAAATTTTAACTGGTTAATGACCAGAACAAGAGTTTTTCCAAGGACTTTCAAACATTACATGTATCACATGGCCGCAATACATCAAAAATGGAAAGAAGATTGAAAGAAAATCCCCAATGAAAATGAAGATTTATAGGCTAGGACAGAACTTACCTGAACTTTCTGTGATTAAAAGTAATAAAACCATAAAGTAAAATTTATGTGCAGCAGGACAAGTGAATGCTGGCTCAATTCCTATTTCATGCAGAAAACTCCTTTTCTTTTCCAACTATCAATCATCTCTAAAATATAGCTTTTACTAAGCCAAAACACTATTAAAAACTACATGCAACTAAAGTGCTCGTACCAACCAATATTACCTCAGACAGACACCACAAGATGCATCCAGAGGCCCAAACAGAGAAACAAAGGGAAGAAAATTTTCAGATTCGGAAGAAAAAAGAGCTCAAAGTTGCCCTTTCCCCAAAAGAATTCAGAAACTAACCATTTTCATTCCAGCAAAAACAAATCTTAGGGTTCCAAATCACCCTTGAAATTCTACAGGATTCAAATTTGAAACTTGCTCTAATTCTCCAAGAGAATGGAAATCAGAACTCCCATGATATTTGGCATTTAGAAAACAGAAATGGAAAATTCCCAAAAAGAAAACGAAAAGAAAGCACACATTACCATTATCATCAGAGAGAAAATACCTCCCCGGAACAGTGATTCTACAAGAACGTTTTTCTTGAAGACTCACATCTTTTCTATAAAATCAAAGAGAATCAATAAATAAAAAAAAAAATAATTATAATCCAATAACCTCAATTTTCAGATAAAGATTCATGAACATCACTTCCCCAAAAAATTTTAAAAAAATGTATAAGAAGTTCACCTGATGGCTGATACAGTAGGCGAGATTAAAAGTATAATAAGGAGATTTGATGAAAACAACAATGGGAAAAAGAATTTGCTGTTGATTTTGTAGTACTTCCGCATCTTTGTTCTCGACATTTTCCGGTCTGTAAATTGAAGAATTTTCAAATAAGGAGTATTTATTTATATATTTATAGTTTCATAGAATGGGCCTTTCGTGATATTGATCCTATTTTATATTTTGGGCTTAATTGATTCATAGATGATTTAAGTAGATAAGGTGAAATTTGTCCAAGTAGAAGGAGCTTAATTCTCTATGTCTAAAGTTTTGAGTTTGAACCTTACTTATAGAGATATAAGTGTAGGGAGAGTTTCACCCTAATAGGGGGTCTAATGCGGTTCAAATCCGATTTGTTTGGGACAGTCCTTGTGTATTTTTAATCTCTTTTTTTTTTTGTAATAAAAGAAGTTCATATTATTAAAACAGGACTGGAGAAAGCATTACAACATATGTCTCGTGGAGACTAAAGTAGTCATTACAAATTTGCTTGGGGTACAAAGTATCAACCAAGTCTTTATTGAAAGCAAGTAAGATAAAGGTGAGGGCTGATGAAGATAGAGAAAGGAGCTGCATCTTCATTCCCCTTTTTTTGCTAAAGCGGCAACAAAGTTACTCTCTCTGAATGAGTGCTTCAATCTGTGATGTGTCAATCGCATAATCAGCCATCTGCAGTCATTTATCAAAGAAATAAAGTTAGTAGGGGGTTATTATTTTTTATCCATTGAAACAATACATGTGAGTCTGTTTCTATTTAAAGCTGCTGAATTTTAAGTGTCAAGGCTATTTCAAGTCCACGTTTCAGTGTGTATATTTCGGCATGGTTGCTTGAATTGCCCTGCATGAATCTCATGATCCACTCCCCATGATGATTTCTGAAAACACCACCAAGACCTCCTCTAACTAATTTGTTGTCAAAAGAACCATCAATATTTAGCTTCAAATAAGGAAACTCCGGGGAATGCTATTTGATATAAATAGAGATGTTAGGATAGGAGGGTTGCATTGTCGAGTTGGCGTTGATGTATTCCAAGCCAATTTAAGAATAAGATGTACCGTATTTTTAATCTCTTTATTTTTATTTTTTAATTTAATAGACACGTGACATGCATTTTTACCACAAAACGTACATCGAACATGTTTTTTTTAAGGTTTTCCGAATTTATTTTTTTAAAAAAATGATATATCTTATGTGCATTTTTATTGTACACGTGATAAAAATGACACTCATAACATATGTATTTTTGTGTAATGTTAATTATATTCCAATAATTTTATATGAGTTTTAGGATGGATGAAAATTATAATATATTAGCTTGAAATAAAATATATGTAATTTTTTTATTGACGTGGTTTTTTATTGAAAAAATAAAATATATGTAATTTTTTTTTAGTAAAAAAATCATTAATAAGTTATAAAGAATTAATTGTAATTGTATTAAGGTGAACTCATCAATAAATGTACATTAATTTTTTAATATAGTTAAAAAAAAAAAAAAATTCCTTCCTAATGTCACTAGTAAAAAAAGCGAAACAAGTACTAGTTTTGAATTAGTGTGAGTCTTAAATTATGTGATATAAAATGTCTCATTTTTATCTAATCCATTTATTTTGAACCAAAGAAATTAATTAGTAGCAAACTCATCATATTTGATATTTTTATATCAAATTATAAGGATTTGATTCTCTTATCTATAACAATTACATAGAACTCAATATGTATATAATTTAACTTTGTAGCTTGGAAGAGTTGGTGCGCGGACTCCTAATGCTTCTTTCAGGGCGGATGATCGTGGTTTCGAATCCCCCTGGGGTGGTTTAAAAAACTTTGGGCCAGACCCTCACCCTCGAGTAAGAGTTGAACTCTGCGAGCGCTCCGCAGGCCAAGTCCGGATTAGTCTCACCGAATAAGGTGGGAACACGAACGCCCCCAAGTGGGTATAAAAAAAATATGGTATATAATTTTATATATATAAGATTTTATTTTTCTGATAGCATGTTTGTAATTTTTATTTTAGTTTTTTTTTTTTTTTTTTTTTAATTTATCTTTCCTCCATCATCATTTTAAATGTCATTTCTTTTTGGTTTCTCTTTCTTTTTCGTCTTCATCCGTTTCTTCCCTTGAGACTCTCTCTCAAAGCTCTGTTTTGTTTAAAAACGTGTTCTTGAGTTCTCTTTTCTTCCCTCAATAATATTACTCATTTTTGTTAAAATATAAAGCTTCTTGATTCTCTTTGCATTTTGATTAAGATTCGATTATTTGGATTCTATTTGCTTTCTCAATCTTGCATGTAGATTGGGAAATAAAAACCTCACTTTCCCCTAGAAGAGTTGGTTAATTGGTTGACTTTATCCGTTTTATTGCTATCCGGTAATATTATGTTACCAGCTTTCACATTTTAGGTAATTGTTTTAGCTGAATTTTTTCCTTTTAATTTCATTGCTCTAACTTCAAAATGGGGAATTGATTGGCAAAAAGGAAGGAACCCACATTCATGGTATTTATATTTTTCGTGTCATTAGTGAATATTAAACATGTTTAAAAATTTTAGTAATATATTTTTGCACCAAATGCTAATAAAACTATATTCACAACTCATTACTTTGTAACATAGAAGAAATTGATTAATGTTAAAATTTTTGACCAAATTAATAATTAAAGTACACTCCACATTTGGGACAAAATGTTACCACTAGAAGACAAAACAGGCAGGGGTAAAAAAAGAAAAAACTTTTTTTCAAAATGCTAACAAAACTACATTCTTAACTCATTACTTTGAGATGCACTGGGTATCGGCCAGGCCAATTGAGAACACGACCGCGACTAATCCTAGGGGTTACATAGGCCCTCAACAAGGGTTTCCAAAAAAGTAGTCTCTGTAATTGATTACGGGGTTTAAAGGGTCCGATTAGTAAGAGACATTTATATATATATATATATATATATATATATATATATATATATATAGTTACCGTGTGAAACAACCCCTCCTTAGACACATTACTTTGGAAGCATGCATGAATGAATTGATTTTCGAATTTCTTGTATAATCTTCTACCATAGTAAGCTGCCAAATTCATAGTCTCCGTATGGGACTTGCATATATTAATATATACATATATATATATATATATATATATATATATATATATATGGTATATTCAATTTCAAGAAGAAAAGGATGTTCAACCTAACTGATTAAAAATAAATTTTAAGCTTTAATTCTTCTTCTTCGGGCTTTTTTTTTTTTTTTTTTTTATTTTTTATTATTATTATTATAATTTTTTTTTATAGTCGAGGGAAGAATAAGATAAATTAATTCCAAATCACTTTCTGTCGAGAAGAAATAGGTTAGTTGCTATTTAAATTTTTTTAAAATTTATATATTTATTTATTAAATGTAAGATCAATGTCAAGAAGGTGTAGATTTAATTGGTAGCACCCTCACTTATGACCCACACATTTTGAAATTATAATAGTTTCGGTATAATCATTTTCCACCAAAAAAGCATGCTTTGCATATTGCAAAACCATTTGAAAAGATTGTACATTAAAGTAAAATAAAAGAGGTAGAAGATTATAAATAAAGAGTTAGTAGTTACAATGAATAAATTAAATAAATAATAGTGAATAAAAAAATACGAAAGATAAATTTTTTTTTTATTATAATATATGAATCCCGCATCCATGTATATATAGTATATATATATTCCAATGAAAGAAACGATATTTATTCCATCAATACATTATTTTAACACAAACTTTTCCACAAATAAAATGTCTTAAAATCAAGAAATTATAAGTTACAAGTAAAAATGAGAATTGAAATATTCATTCACCATTGATGAAGAAGACCTTCACTCCTATCTCTTCAGCATATCGAGCCCATGTTGCAACAGATTCCTCGGAACACTTTATAATCTGTATAGTTTTCAGACCATATATTTCTGCCAGATCCTTAGAGATATCTTCAAGCTTTTCACATCCGTTTAACACTAACTCTTGAAGACGAGGAAAGTTGTCACTTCTTGCATTCAAACGTATAATGTCTAAATTCTCCAGTTTCAGAAATTTAAGGTTTGGAAATTCTTCTTCTTCTGATTCCAAATCCCATGATTCGCCTTCACAAGCTTTGTTTAGTAATTTGAGAACCTCGAGGTTCTTCAGAGTTGAGATTGACTTCGTAAAATTTTCCCAAGGTAAACGAAAGTTCGACAAAGTCAACTTCTTGAGGTTGCTTGGAAATTTGAACACTAAATCATATCCTACCTTTGACAACGAATGCACATTCAATGATTCGAGTTGACTTAGAAAGTCTAGTGTAGGAATTTGGTAGCCTTCTCCAGAATACTTTGATCGCAAGTAAGTGCATTTCAGTTTCCGAATATATGGCATTTTCTTGATTATGTCTTCCAAGAATTCTTGCCTGGACGAAAGAAGTAAAGTGCTTAAAGTTTCCATGTTACTCGATTCAGGACATTCTTGATCAAGATTCTTTTCCGGCACGCTAAAAACCACATGATTATTCACCAATAGATGCTTCAATTTTTTCAATTGTAGAAGATTAAAGGGTAATGAAATTTCAGCCAACAATCCCTTTAGAAGAAATGTTTCCAAATTCTCCAATTTGACAATTGTTGATGGTAAAGATGTAATATGTCCCGAAAGTGCTAAGTACCTCAACTGAACTAGGGTTTCGACTTCCGATGGGAATGATGCAACAGTGAATCCCCTCAAATCCAATACTTTGAGAAGTTTAGTGTTGGAGAATTCAGACAAGAGGGAAAGTCTTCCTTGACCATTTCCAAAATATATTAGAGAGCTTAAATTACGAACTAAATGTGGAAGAAGATTTTCCCATGAGTAAATACATAACCGATTTGGCTCCAATGATGTATCGAGTTGTTGTTCAAGATTCTGCACTAGCAAGAAATTTTCTTCCTTAGCTCTCGTGACAAAAAGATCATGTACTAAATCATGCACTTTAATTTCTTTAACTCCACCTCTTGATCCCTTTTTAGCTACAATTACTAACTTTCTGTCGATCAGATCCATCAAGTATTCCATTGCCAAATCTTCCAACCTCTTATTCTCATCACCATTATTTGGCATTTGTTGCACAAATCCTTCAGCTATCCACCGCCATATCAACCTTGAAACAAGAATTTCTTGATCAGGTAAAAAACGATCCGAAATAGAGAAGACACGGTTTCAAATGATCTGGCAAAGATTTGTATCTTAATTCTAGGATTCCCCAGGAACTTAAGATAGTAGTACTACTCAAACTTTCCACAACATCTTTCCAACGTTCTTTTTCCATTGTCGCAAGAATATTGCTACAGAGTTGAACAGAAAGAGGTAATCCCTTACAATTCCTTGCAATTTCCCTCAAAACATCCTGAATTTCTGTAGGGCAATCTTGATTTTGAAACAACTTCCTTTGTAGCAACTCGAAGCTCTCAGAATCAGTTAGCAGGCGAAGAACATGTGGTTCGTTATTCGGTTTAGCTTCCAATGCCACACTTTTCATTCGACTCGTGAGGAGAATTCTACTTCCGTTTTTGTCATTTGGTAAATAAGTTTTTAAATCATTCCACGCTTCAATGTTCCAAATATCATCCAAAACAACTATATACCTGTTTCATGTATTATATATTAAAGATTATCATATTTAAGTTGAATCTAATCTTATTGATCCAATAAACTTGAAAAATCAAATATATGCATGAGCAAGTAGAATATCCCATTAAAAAGAAAAAAAAAAAAAAGACTATGAATAAGATGTTATGGTCTTGCAATAATTTTGAATTCTATATCCAATTGTTGGAAAAGAACTATAACTTGATTAGATATGATAAAATATACACTACGAAACAAGGATTGTATACATTTTTTTTGCGTGATTCAATAAAGTTATCTTTGTCTTAGTGTCTTTTAACACTAAAAAACAAGGTTGAAAAATTCAGCGTGACTTAATTGACTCGTCTCTTTGTACATGTGACTCGAATTAAAACTAAGTAAATAATATTTTATTTTATTTTATTTTTTGAGAAATCTTAATTTTTATCGTGTCTCTAACTCATGACCTCCAAATCATAAGTGAAGTTATTACCCATTGACTTATGCCTTTTGAAAAAAAATAAGTAAATAATATTTTATTTTATTATTTGTCTTGTTTAAGAAAAAGAAAAAGAAAAACTCATTAATATAACAATAATGATAATTTTATAGTATAACACAAAAATTTCGATATGAGTCACTTATCTTCGATAAAGAAAATGGCAAAAATGTCCTTAGCTAAAAAGATTGAATCAAGTATACATAATAAGATTTCAACGTACCTTTTCTCATAGAGTGATTTAAGCAAAACCTCACCGAGCTCATCATCGTTCAATTCATCAAATCCATGATGACTAGGGTTCTCTTCCCCCATAGTCAAGTCTCTCAAAAGATCAAGCAACACTTGCCTTTTTTGGTAATTTTGAGAAACACAGCACCAGGCACGAACGTGGAACTGAGACTTCACTGATGTGTGGTTGTAAACCATCTTAGCCAGAACTGTCTTTCCACTTCCGGGCATTCCAATAATGGAAACTATGTCCAAATCCGATGATCTGTCTTGCTGAAGCTGATGAATTATCTTCTCAGCTTCATCTTCAAAAACTACTACTATCTCATCCAGCAGCTCTTCCACCTCCATTAATTATGTATTCACGAGATCTGAGAAAAGGGTTTTCAAGAAATTAAAAGAAAAGATGAATATGTATGGTGTTGAAGAGAGAGAGAGAGAAAGAGAGGGAGAGAGAGTGGCAGAGTTTGGGAGATGTGAAAAAAAGGAAAACATTAATTGCACTTATTAAAAGAAGATTAAACGCGCATTAATTAATTAGTCAAGGAATTGATTTAAAAATGTTAAAAACCTATTCACATATGTACATACAACTGTTTACACTCTAGCTTAAGTAATTCTTGAGATAGTCAATTATTAGGATAACTGTTTAATTTGATCCTTTTAAGGATAGTTTGGTAATTACAAGGTTATTCTTTAACAATGAGGTTGGAAGATCGAATTTTACCCGTAGAAATGGAACATACTTTCTAATTAGCTGTTTATCTCAAACAAAAGAATATCTGCCGTGAAAAAAATTAGTGACTATTATTTGCAGTAAATACCTATATTATATATATAATACATATAATTAGGAGGTTTTTCCCAAAATGGCCATACTTTTTAAAATCACTCCGTATTTGGCCATGTTTTTCAAATTATTTCCTAATCTCACCGGCTTACTCATTTACCGAATGAGTTATTCTGGTCCCACCGACAAATTTTTTTTTTTTCTCTCCAATTTGTCTTTCCACTCATTCTCTCTCTCCTCATCTTTCCATCCAAATTGACAGACCGTTTTTTTTTTTTTTTTTTTTTTTTTTTTTCTTTTTTAGTTTCTTTTTCCTCTCTTCTTCTCCAAATCTCTTCCTCCCCCTATTTTCCCCTTTCTCATCCTCCAGCAACAAAAAAACCCTAGACCGCCGACACTAAATTGATCGCCGCGCCCGCCCATAGATTGAGGCCGAACCGATTGCCGCCGACGCCGAATCGACCACCGCCGCCAATAGATCTACGCCAATGCTAAGGTATCGAGGTAAGTGAGAATTGATTCTTTGAGTTGTCTTTCACAATATTAAGTATGAAATTAAAGAGCAACAAATTTGAATATGGAAGATATCATTTGGGATATATATTATTTTTATTCTTATCAAATGTGTGTTGTGTTTTGGAACTTTTGGAGGAAGAGAACAAATAAGGGTTTTTGATCTTGGATGAATATTGTTTAAGGAGATAAGATAGATAGATCGATTAAGGAAAGCACATTCTCAAATTGGCGAAAAACTCTGTGGGAAATTCCGTTGAGGTTTTTGTTGTTGTTGCTTTGTTCTTTGTTCTTGGTTTTTGTTTCCTTCGCTTCTGTCTGCGTGTTGTTTAGTTGTTAGGTGTTGTTGTTTCCTTTTTCCTTTTCCCGATTGTTTTCCCTTTTCTAATTTTAATGGTATCCAACCGGCTTAAAAAAAAAAGAAAGAAGAAAACTCGTGGGAATTGAATGCCAATGAAAAAAAAATTATAATTAATGAAGCAGTGGTAGTGGTAGCCTCATTGACTAGTCTTCTTCTTACACAGGAGTAGTAGGACAGTGGTGAGATTCCTTTTAGAGATTAAATTTTATTTTGATTTGAATTGGGTGTGATTCCTTTTCCTCGGCAATTAGGGATAAAGCAAATTGATGTGATCTAAGTTTCTTCTTTCTTCTCTTGTTTTTTTGTCACTTTGTCTCCCTTTTTTGTTTTTATCAACCATTACAAATAGGCAACTTGATAATAATAGTTCATCAAAACCCACATTTTTTTTTATTGGGAAACATGTTTACTTACTTGTGAGAATGTATTTCCTCAAGAGTGTGGGTAATAGTTAGTCCATTTCCCTCCCCAAAAATTAGAAAAGAAAATATTCATTCCCTTAGAATGAATTTTTATTAGGACAAGAAGGCTGCAGCGCAAGACAACGCTACCCCTCTGCTAATTGATAATTGACAAAGCTAAAACAGAAATTAAAAAAAAAAAAAAGAAAAGAAAAGATAGAGATAATACTAAGTCAATAGCTATAATATATAAAACTAAACTAATAACATATCAAATTTTCTATATTTCTTTTAGTTATGTATTTTTTTTAACATATACAACTAAACTAATAACATATCAAATTTTCTAATTCAATAACATGTAATTCAATACTTGAACGCCGAATAACATATATTTTTTTATTTGATGTTTATGTAGATGACGAGTTCTACAGAAGTAAATCCAGGTCCAATGAGTCCAGTTGTTTTGAATGAGCAAAATGAGCATAGGACATCTTTAATTTGGGCTGGTGAGAAAGAGACGATTAATAATGCATTAGGTGTGAGGAGATTCGATTCTCGTTTTTTTGAATTGTATAGCATAGCTCCAACTAGGGTGAGGGAGTTGTTAGATATTGCCGGGCTGGGGGGTAGCACGTGTTGGGTACTTTGTAGTTGATCATAGTTTAGTTACCGCACTTGTAGAAAGGTGGAGACCGGAGACACATACATTTCACCTCTCATGCGGTGAGGTGACTATCACACTACAAGATATTACAACTACAAGATCGTTCACGATGTTTATTGTGTAAACATTATTTCCCCTTCCATCTCCCCTCATTGGTGTACTAACCCTATATATTCCAGTTTGAATATTGTAATAAAAACAAGATGCCCTCTTGTTTTTTCATTTTTTAACAAATTGTCTCCAAATTATAGATGGAAAAGGATGTATAGTGTGTGCGCCTCATCTCGATATTTACTAAAATAATGTACAAGTTTGTCATAAACGAACTCGACCAAAGCCTTCAAAGGTAAAACACGACACTTCTTCAAGACACTATTTAATGATTCGATAGATTTGTGGTCAAAACAACCATACCTGTAACCGCCATCATATGCTAGTGTCCATTTTTCCTTATCTATTGCGGCCAAATAATTAAATGCTTCCACGTTCCTCATTTTGATCTCTTCCATAAACTCATTAAATTTTGTGACCTTGCTTGGTTGATCCCGCCTTATACATCAAATCGATAGCTCTTTCCTTTTGAATGCCACCTTGAAGTTTGCCCTTACATGTCGTAAACAAAATCGATGGATCGCGGGTGGTGGTTGCCATTCATGCCGATGATTGATTGCACTCAAAATACCCCTTTTATACGAAATTAAGCATACAGTCCTATTAAGTACCACATAATGTCGCGAGGTCGTAAAAACAACTCCAACTTGCGAGTTTCTTCATCAACAATTGCAAATGCCAAGGGATATATATGGTTGTTTGCATCCCAACTACTTGCGATTAGGAGTACGCTTTTATATACACCTCTAAGAAATGTACCATCTATAGAAATGACAGTCGACAATGGGCAAAACGGAGATAGATGCATTGAAAGACCAAAACATATAGTTAAATACCTTATCATTTTCAAGACTGGATTGATGGTGTTTCCAATGTAAGATGTGTCGTATTTGCATCTTGTAAGGCACGCATATACTTGGTAATACTTTGAAAGTGTCTTCCCTAACTCCCGAACAACATTTCAATTGCGGCTTTCCTCGCGTGCCATCCTTTCTTGTAAGAACAATTACATTGGAATACGTTGTGCACTTCTTTTTGGATAATACTCACATGAGTCTCCGGGTCATTCCTTATGAGATGTAGGATGTTTCTTGCAATATACTTATGTGTCAAATTTCTGTGGTTATTATTCACAACTCGCATGATACACGGTGATCATGATTTAAAACCGAAATCTGCCACCGATTGAATGATTGTTTCCAAATGACTCGAATATACCAACCGCATGGATTTTGTGTAGTCTTGTTCTTGCATTCAGCTGCCATATGGTACTCTTACTTTTGATAACGGTAAATTCTCGACCTTGTTGTATGTGCCACATTCTTACAAAGATAAAGGACTTGAGCCTTATCGAGGAAATCTCATTCCCAATCTCAACTCCTTATCATTTTCGACCACCATCTATGTATATTAATATGTTCCCCTTCAATGTCTTCATGCAAAGGTTCACCGAACCCATATCACTATAACATGGATATGAATGAAATGATGAAGTATGATTTGAACATTGTGGATCGACATATATTCTGGGTTGTCTTCATTGTCTAAATCACATCCATCATCATCGCTAGAGGTTCCCCATCAAAAAATGGTTGCCCCTAAACAATCCATAAATGTGGGATCATCATTTGTTGATTGTGAGATGTCATGGGATTTACATTCAAATTTATATGTGTCGTTTCATTCTCCGTTGCTTGATATGATCTTGAAGCATTCGATGCCCCCATTGCGGTTGAACATGAGTTACTACTAGTCGAAGAAGCTACCTCATTCGCCCGTGTAGCATATGGATTGAATGAAACATAGTTTGGATTTGACAAGTTGGTTGGGATTGGAAATGTGAAATCATTGTCAACACATGTATTGTTTTGCATCATATTTGATTGCACCACATGTGTTGGAGATCCATGAATTATTGGTGAAGAAGGAGGATCGATGTGAACTTCTGAACCAAAACACTAACACCCACAATCTTGAAGTCACTTGGTATTGACCAAATATGTTCCATATCTTCCTCATCTATGACCTCAATGGCACCGTATTGGACAAATGAACAACCTCTTACAACACCGGAAAGCGAGTATGAACTTTAAGTTCGTTGTTGTCATATCAATACCTCTATAATTGCAAACCTTTTGAACAAGATCGAATAAGACACTTGTCTTCTAAACACCCCATGATTTTTTGTTGGCCCTTCAAAATATGGATTTCCATTTCCATCGTAAAGAATACTAGAATCCCAAAAGAAATTTAGTCTAATTGGTTGCTCCAACAATGCCATCTAAAAATATAAAAAAAAATCAATATATTAAAAATTTCCATATATAATGTTTCTTTATAAACACAAATAAGAAATCATAAACCTAACTACATCATCACCTAAAAATCTAAATATAATACAATCAACCATAAATAATTAATATGTACAAGAAAAATTCATTAAAAATACAATAAAAGTCAAGATTTACCCAACTTGAGTCATAAAAAAAAAAAAATATTAAAATAAGTCATATAAAGAGATGATATATATTATGTAATTAAATAAAATATTAAGATTTGTTAGTTATACTTACAATATGTGGTTGAAATTCCTTGGATAGATCTTGAGAGAACAAATTTGGAGAGAAATTTTGAGAGAAATTTTGGGAGAGAAATTTTGGAAAAGAAATTTTGAGAGAGAAATTTTTGAAAGAAAGTGAAGTTCAATTTGAGTTTAAAAGGGGATCGAATTAGAACTATGACTCATTCAGCGTATGAGTCATAGTATTAATATATATATATATATATATATATATATATATATATATATATATATATATATATATTACATAAAATAAGAAAAAAAAAAACGGCGTTATTTTTAGACGGAAAGGGAGGAGAGAGAATGAGAGGAAAAAGAAAATTAGGAGAGAGAATTTTTTTTTTTTGTCAGTGGGACCCAAAATGACTAATTCACAAAATGAGTCAAAGCCAGATTGGGAAATAGTTTGAAAAATATGGCCAAACACGAAGTGATTTTTAAAAATAGAGCCATTTTGGGAAAAAACTCTATAATTAAGGATAGTTTTGTGGGTAAGATTGTTACTATTATAATTAATTTGAACTCGATTCATATTTCGTTATAAACTCAAACTCTTATTTATGACAAGATTTTCCCAAAAGTCAAAGAACTCAAAACTAGTATAATATCAATCTCTTGCAATATTATTTACCAGTAGTTACGCATTACAACTAAGAGATTTTCTATTTTGTTATGAAAAATGTATTTATTTGTTTAAGTATTAATTAAAGTTCCTCTCATGGCCTAATGGTTTAGGAGTCTCTCCCTCAACCAATTGGTTGAGGAATCGAATTTGTCCTGGTCATGGCTTTTCAAGAGGTTAAAAGTTTAAACTTGCACTATTAGGCTTTCTTACGTGGATTAGTTTGGGTCGGAAAGGTTTGGAATACCACCTAAAAAAAAAATTAAAATAAGTAATATAAATTAATACTGAATAAATTATTATTAGCTAAAGTTGCATTTTTATTCAAGTCAATACTTAAAGTTTAACAAATAATTCAATAATGAGTAATATTCATTAAAAATAAATCTCATTATTTTATTAAAAAAAAGAAGACAAATAACAAGTCTTTGTTTAATGTTTCCTTCTTTTGTTATTACTTACATTATATTGAATATATTTGAAATCATTTAGGGTTTAGGCAAACATGTATATTTACAATATATATATAATTTAATTAGTAAACTTACTTAAATTATTTATTTTTCTTTCCTTCATTATGAAAATTGAAGATTAAACTTTAAAAATTATGTATGCATTTATATTTTTTTAAAAAAATTATTTATAAAATTTTTATTTCAAATATATCTTAAATTAATTGTGCGTTCATAATTATGAGCACGATTTTTTTGCAAATCTTTCATTATCTACAATAATATTTACATTATAAACTATGAAATTAATCAATTTTATAATTTATTACTAACCATTTAGGTTGCACATACTTTTCATCTTTTTAAAATTTGTTATACATTATAATATATTATAATATAATATAATACATAGATACGTATATATATATATATACACACACATACACCTTGAAGAATCTATACCTACTATAGTTTTGTCAGTTTCTTGGTAGATCATAATTCAAGAAATTCAATGTGTTTCTGAATCCAGATCTGTATGCTATTAATTAAAAACTACATGGTGGGAAGTCAACTATTCTTTGCAGAGGAGAGTTGTTTCACAAACTATTCACATTTATTATATATATATATATATTATTAATTTCTTTTTTTTTGGTCATATATAATATTAATTTCTGGGCTTCATTAATTTTTGCTTAGATGTAAGAGAAGTCAACTATTTAGAGATAGATCATAAAGTCATTCAAATTTAACGTATTCAAAGTTTTCTATTATTACATAGGTAAAAATGTCTTTAAAAATAAATATTAGGACAACAAAACCTTCTTTGATAAATTAGAAAACGCCACCAATAGTTTTAATTTTAAAAATAATTTAATTTATTTTTTTTTTTTTTGAAATATGTGGTTGACGCTATTGATCACATGGTGTATGCTAAGATGTCAAAGGTTCGACATTTGATGTGAACGTCGTTAAGAGTCAGAATGAGACATTCTCTCGAGTAAGAGTTAGACTTTGTGAACATAATTTGGACCGAATTTGAATTAGTTAGAGTCGTGTTGACATTGGATACCGGATGGTCTAACACAAAAAAAATAAATAAATAAAATGAGACATTTATATGAAACACCTTAAAGTAAAAAAAACATTTTAATATATATGTACTCAATTAAAGCATTTAAAACTTCTCGAATAACCTTTTGCTAATCAGTGACAAATACGTTCATAATATTTTACAATTACGTATCCATAAATAACATATATCAAAACAATATCATTTTAATAAAAACATACAAACAATTGTTGAATTATTTTAGTTTTTGATACCTTAAACTTTATCCGTTAAGAAAATCGCTGCTTGTTCAAGCACCCGTTGCCTCACTGAAATTCCATTACCAAACATTTTTGTTTTTATTACATACATATATTATATATTTAGCGGTTTTCCATGTACTAGGTGATATATTATCAAGAATATATAATTAACTCATCTTTCTCTAATTTTTTAGTTAATAAAATTTCTATTTTAAGAAGTTTTATTTACCAATTAATTAAATCTTTTTCCATAAAGAAAATTAAAATTATAAATTAAAATTTTATTTGATTAAACTTATGTTATGTAATAAGAGACCAAAATCCGTCGATTTATTTTAAGAATTCTCTATTGAAAGTATTAGATGATGATTCTATTTTGATATTATTAGATATCATTCGATATTAGACAATCTTCTTATTTTTAGAAATATGTATATTTCTTGATTTGTCTCTATATTAGTATAGTAGATATTCTTGATTTTGTAATGATCTCGTAAATCTCAAACTCATGTATATATATTTGACAAAATAATACAAGAGTTTCAACGCCAATATTTCTATCACAAACAACAATTTATTTAAATTTAAACTTCTCAAGAGTAAACAAATTAGAAACAATAATTCAAGTATTCACTCAATATATAATCTTCACTCCAATATCGTGTTCCACATCTATTGCCCAGTTTGCAACAGAGGCATGGCAACTCTTTAACTCTATATAATGAAGATAAATTTCCGACGGATCAAAAGAGATATCCTCGAGTTTTTCCAATTTGTTCAAGACTAACCGTTGAAGACAAGGAAAGTTTTCACCGCTTGCATTCCAATGGACAAGATTCAAATTCTCGAGTTTAAGAAATTTAAGTTTTGGGAATTCTTCTGATTCCATATCCCATGATTCGCCTTCGCAAGCTTTGTTTAATAACTTGAGAACTTCAAGGTTTCGCAGAGTTGCGAGCAACCTAGTAAGGTTTTCCCATGGTAGGTGAAAGTTTGATAGAGTCAACTTCTTAAGATTGCTTGGAAATTTGAACACTAAATCATATCCTACCTTTGATAATGAATGCACATTCAATGATTCGAGTTGACTTAGAAAGTCTAGTGTAGGAATTTGGTAGCCTTCTCCAAAATATCTTGATCGTAAGAACGTGCATTTTAGTTTCCGAATGAGTGGAATCTTCTTGATTATGTCAACCAAATCTTGCCCGGAGGAAAGAAGTAAAGTGTTGAAAGTTTCCATGTTACTCGATTCAGGACATTCTCGATCAAAATTCCTCTCCGGCATGGTAAAAACCACATGATTATCCACCTGCATGTGCTTCAATTTTCTCAATTTTAGAAGAGTAAAGGGTAATGAAATTTCAGCCAACAATCCCTTTAGTAGAAAAGTTTCCAAATTCTCTAATTTGACAATTGTTGATGGTACTGATGTAATCTGTCCAGAAAGTGCTAAGTACCTCAATTGAACTAGGGTTTCGACTTCGGATGGGAATGATGCAACAGTGAATCCCCTCAAATCCAATACTTTGAGAAGTTTAGTGTTGGAGAATTCAGACAAGAGGGAAAGTCTTCCTTGACCATTTCCAAAGAATATTAAAGAGCTTAAATTAGGAGCTAAATTTGGAACGAGATTTTTCCATGAGTAAATGCACAATCGATTTGGCTCTGATGATGGATCGGGTTCTTGTTCAAGAATATTTTGTAGAATCAAGAAATTTTCTTCTTTAGCTCTCATAACACAAAATTGATGTACCGAATCATGAACTCTAATAGCTTTGATTCCACCATTCGATCCGTTTTTGGCTACCATTACTAAGCTCCTATCGATTAGATCCATCAAGTAATTCATTGCCAAATCTTCCAACCTCTTATTCTCATCACCATTATTTAGTGGTTGTTGCACAAATCCTTCAGCTATCCATCGCCATAGCATCCTCGAAACAAGAATTTCTTGGTCAGGTAAAAAAGATCCGAAATAAAGAAGACACCATTTCAAATGATCTGGCAAAGCTTCGTAGCTTAATTCTAGAACCCTCGTGGAACTATTAGTTAAAAGAGAAGCATTATTACTAGAAGTTTCCGCAAAATCTTCCCAATGTTCCTTTTCCATGGTTGCAAGAATACCGCAACAAGTGAGAACGGCAAGAGGTAATCCCTTACAATTCCCTGCAATTTTCTTCAACACATTTTGTAGTTTTTCATCAGGGAAATCATCTTTATTTGGAAAAAGCTTCCTTTGTAGCAACTCGAAGCCTTCGTAATCACTTAGCAGGCGAAGAACGTGAGGTTTGCTATCCGGTTTAGCATGCAAGGCCACACCTTGCATTCGACTCGTGAGGAGAATTCTACTTCCGTTGTTGTCATCTGGGAAGCAAAGTTTTACATCATTCCATGCTTCAATGTCCCAAATATCATCTAAAACAACAAGATATCTGTAATCATGTAGATTTATGCGTTAATTATATATTTAATAAACTCGATTAAAGTGATTTAATAACATAAAATAAATTGAAAGGACTTATATGCATAAAATATATCAGTTTAATCGCTTCATATCATCCGAAACAACGAGATACCTTTTTCCTCTTAATGATTTTCGCAATAGATCACCAAGATCATCATCGTTCAGTTTTTCGAATTCTGAAGCTGATGCAACAGTATCTCCAAGAATATCAAGTAACAATTTTCGTTTTTGGTATTGTTGAGAAACGCAGCACCAGGCAAGAACAAGAAATTGACGCTTGACTGATGGGTGGTTATAGACATTCTTAGCCAGAGTTGACTTTCCACTTCCGGGCATTCCAATAATGGAAACTATGTCCAACTTCGATGATGATTCGCCTGCAATAAGCTGTTGAATTATCTTTTCAGCTTCATCTTCTAAACCCACTAATATTTCTTCATTCATTATTGTTAATTATTGTGTGTAACACAACCGGATTTGAAAAAAGGGTTTTCAAGCAAAAAAAAAAAAAAAAAAAAGGAAGGTGAATGGGTATGGGATGAGAGAGAGATGTCGAGTTGAAAGAGATGATTTAAGTACTTGATGATCAAAACCTATAATTTATAATGAAATACTTACCCTAATTAAATCCTCTCATTTTCAACAGGAAGTGATGAGGGTGAAAACTGAAAACCTCGGTTGACTAAGCGAAAATGATAATTAAATAGTTGATCATGATTATTGTCAAATAATAATAAAAAAAATCATACGGTTAAAAAAAATCATACGTTAAATATTAAAATTAAAATTATGAAAAAACCATTAGTTATTAATGGATTTAATTTTTCTGCACTGCATGTTTAAAAAATTCATACCTGAATAAGTCAAGGTCTTTCTTTTTTAAGAAAAAAATATATATAGTAGGTACTAACTACTACAATAATATATATATATTTTTTTTTTGCTTAGCACCAGGTATCCGATAATAAGGCTAGCCAATTACAATAATATATACTGTATAATAAGGCTAGCCAATTCTTGAGAACATCAAATATATATATATATATATATATATATATATATATATATACACACATTCTATATACTACTTGAATTAGTAGAAATTTATTAATTGCTTGTCAACTTTAAAATTCTAAGGTTACTTTTTCTTTAATTTTCTTTTTACCTTTCTTTACTAATATCTACATATTAGTTTTTTTTTCTTCTCTTAAAAGAAAAATTTGTCAAACCCGGTCGTTTAGATCTAGACCCTTTGATCGATTTTTGTCTTTTTTTAGACATCTTATGAAATTTTTGATATGTCCGGAATGACTTAAGTTGCTTTGTTAAAGGAAGAAGGCGAAATCAAACCCTCCATGCAGCTGAGTTCTGTGTTTGACAGTTGGAATATTGAAGATCTAGATAGGTTTTTCCGTTATCTTTTTTGTTGTTATATTTTTATGTTTAATTTTTTGTTGTTATTTCCGACTCACCTAATTTTTTTAGGTTAAGTATTTTATCTCTACTTAATTTTAGGTTGATATTTTATTCTATTAGCATAAATAATTTTAATCATTTAATTGTGTAATATTTTCTTTTAATAAAATTGCAATTATAAAAAAAAAAATTGTTTGTCAACTTTAAAATTTTTTATATATCTCCAGTGTTGAGTCGATTAATTAATAGCCAGATCTGGATTCAGACACACATACAGAGGAAGCATGTGCTGCACCTAATTTCGATGTTTTTGAATAATAATCTACTAAGAAACTAACAAAACCAAAGTAGGTAAACATTTTTATATGTATAATAAATATGTATATATATATATATATATGTATAAGTATATATATATAAATAAAATAATTGATAATCTCAAGAAATTAGCTGGCCTTGTATACTTTTATTGTACATGTTAACAGGTAAACATTTTATTTTTCTTCTATAAAAAAGGACTGAGACTTGTGTTTAACATTAAATTTATAATTTGTAAATTAAATGATATTTATTTTTTTTTGTTACAAATTATGATGTCTTATATGTGACATTCGTTATTATAATAAAATTATATATGTTTGACTTGTTTTTTTTTGGTAAGCATATGTTTGACTTATATATGTTATTTATCTTCAAATAATTTGTGTGTTTGATTGCAAATAAATTTATTTTGATAATTTTAATATCAAAATATTTTTTATAAGGGTAAAGTATTCTCGTAAGTCGTAACACACTTTAGATATCACCTCAAAAATTTTTATTCACACCTTCAAGTCTTAAAAAGTCTACATGTCATTCCGTAAATTTTGACAGTTAATCAATCAATTTTACTGTTTTGTGCATAGACATTTTTGTCTATTATTAAAAAATAAACTTAATTTTTTTATTAGGGTAATTTTATAATTTTAAATAAAAATAAACCCTAAAAATTTTAATTTTTCTTTCTCTAGTGAAAGAGTTATTCCAAAATTCATATTTTTTTTTTTCAAAATTTATTATATTTTCTTTCAAAATTTATTATATCTTCTTCTAAAATTTATATTTTCTTCCAAAATTTAAATAAAAGTAATTTCTAAAAACCCTAGTTTTTTTCTCTCCCACTCTTCTTCCTATTCTTTGCTAGATAGATCCTAGCCGCATTCTTCTTCTTCCACCCATTCTTTGCTTAAATTTTAGATTTCAGCCCCACTCTTCTTTTCTTCCACCTATTATTTGCTAGATTTAGATCTCAGTTCAACTGTATTTTTCTCCAAAATAGATTTTGTAAATCTATTTGTTGTTTAGTTGTATTTTGTAATTTAAATAAAATAAAATCTAAAAGCCCTAAATTTTACTCTTCTCTTTTTTTTTTTTTTTTTTTTTTTTTTTCACCTGCGAGAGGTAGCGACACAAAGTGCTTTGCTGATGTGGAGAAGAATATATACTACAACAAATTTAGCTTGTAACAACATTTTGTTTACAACACTTTTAATTAAGTGATGTATAATTACACAAGTATAGACCTCTAATTTGCAGAATGAAAGAAACTAAAAGAAGAAGAAGGCGACATCTAAATCATGGACGCAAAAGCTAATATGAACAACTCCTCTTCATTTCACATTTATAATACTTCAAATAAGGACAACCCACTAAGACATTTTAAGACTAGTAGGACACCATGAAAAATTTTTGAGGTGCTAAACTTGGATTTTGATATCTAAGGGTGTTACCAAGATACTTTACTTTGTTGACGGATTCCGTTAAAAAACTTATAAACTTAATGATTTACATTGTTTAGTTAATTAAACAAAATGGTAAAAAGTTACTACATATGAGAAGAAGAAACCGCGACAAGATAAAGAAGACAGAATGAAATATGTTGATGAGATTTGGGGAAATTCAAAACCTTACGTTTGTGATTTTAAATAACAGAAAGAAATGAAGTTAGAGATACTTTGTTTAAAAAGAAATAAAAAGAAGAAGACAATGGTGATGTTGAAGTTCTTGGTAAATCCTCAAATCTCTCAAGATTCCTTCTTTCTTCTTTCTTATGTTGCCGTTTCTTCTTATATTTTTTTAAATTTTTTTTTTCATTCTTTTCACATGTATTCGCGTTTTTACTCTTTTCTTTAATTAACTTTAAAAAAAACAGTTAAGTTTTTAAGTCTTTTAAGGAATCGAAGGACCTTATTTTTCTCTAGTAAAAAAGTTTGGGACTTTAAAACTTAAAAAAATATTTTGGGAAGTAAATTTGTTTGAGACCAAACTACTAATTATTCTTTATTTTGCGCTAAACTTTTTGTCTCCGATACCAAGATTCTGTTGCTATTTGGAATAGATTTTTTACACGGTCGTCACTATTTGCGATGGATATTTAACTACCATATGTCATTGCTATTTGCGATGGATTTTTGACAACCCATGGTCCTCGCAAATTTTGACTGCCCATGGCTATTGGTATTTATGATGAATTTTCAACTATGCCTCGTCTTCGCTATTTGCAAGGGATTGTGCCTCAACAAATCCATCACAAATCTCTATTTTTAGAATTTTTTATTTTTTTATTTTAAATTTGAAAATTTTATAAATATATTTATTAAATACCTACAAATTTAAAAGAAATATATAAATAAAGACCATTTAAATATATTTGAATCAGGTAATAATAAAAGTCATAATAATTATATTTCTAGTAAAATATATGTGTAGATATATAAATTTTATTTATATATTTAAATATATAAATAAATATTATTTATATATTTTAAATATATATTTATATTTATATATTAAAATATTAAAAGATTCACCCCTTAGATGAGTGACATGTGGCAACATCATAGCCACTGATTCTCACTCACTCTATCTATAAATAGAGGGCAAATTCCCTCAAGAAATGGTCACCACACTCATTCACTCAAGAAGCTGAGAAAGTGGAGAGATATTCGAAGGATTCCGAACTTCTGTCGAAGTCGACCCTTCCTCTCAAAGCCCATATCCATTCCGAGACAAAGTCCAAAAGCCCTCGGAAGAAGAAATCGGATTGTTCGATAGATCGAGATCAAGCCCAAAAGCCCTCGACATCGAATCCATTCCGAGATCCAGCCCAAAACGCCCCTCGGAAGAAATCAAATCAATTGGATCGAGGCAAGCCCAAAACGCCTCTCGGATCCACGACGGATCGAATCAACGGATCTATAAAGATTGGACCATGTAAATTTTATTTTATATAATTATTGTATTCAATTCATCATTTCTTGTAATTTCAAATTTTACAGGAAATAAAATTTTAATTGTCTACAAATTTGGCACGCCCAGTGAGACCATCTCTACCGTTCATCTCTTTCTGTCAATACCATCGAAATGGAGTCCAAGAATGATGTCAACAAAGCTAATTCAAACAACGTTGCTGCAGAGGTAAGTGTTGGTGTTTTGACGTCTGCGACCTATGTCAGTCCTACCACGCGAAGCAAAGGAAAGGTGATTGCTGATTTGCGGAAAAGACCAATTGGCGACGCATCCCACAAATTCGCCAACCGCGAGGCGTTGTAGGTGGAATGGTTCAAAAGACACTTGCAATGCTTTGGAGAACAAGTACGGTGAAAACAAGGTAGAATCGGAAGATAAAGATTCCTTTGTTGATTCCATATGTGTTATCCAAGAAGATCAAACGAGCAGCAATGATGACCTTGAAGATACCTCTGCAAATACATTTGTCATGCCTGTTATGATGGCGGACGCGTCAACGATAGAAGAACAATTGGCAAACTTGACAAAGTTGGTGGCGGACCTCACATCACAATTGGCGAAGCAAGATCGCATCATTGCGCAATTGGTGAGCAGCAATGGTAAGTCTACTCCGACAATGCAAAGGTACGTTGAGACTACACGAAACGATGTTAACTCAAAGCGAAAAGAAGAACCAAATGATTTTGGGGCAGTCAATATTGCTTTGAAAAACAATCTCAAGTGGTTGATGGATCCAAAACAAATGAAGAAGAACGAACAATTCATGTTTCTGCTGATGGACTCATTCCGACAAATGAATTAAGGAATTTCATTACAAGTATGATAACTGATAAATATGCAGGAAAATCAAAATCATCCTTTGCGTATTCAAAGCCATATTCGAGGAGAATTGCTGGTTTGAAGATGCCTGAAGGATATCTTCCTCCAAAATTGCAGCAGTTTGATGGAAGAGGCAATCTCAAGCAACATATTGCTCACTTCATCGAAACATGTAACAGCGCTGGCACGAAGGAGATCTTCTAGTCAAACAGTTCGTTCGATCCCTCAAAGAAAGTGCATTTGACTGATACACCGACTTGGCTCCTGGACAACGTCCCCAATTGTCCATCAGGGTTGGACAGCCTCCTCACCTACGTTGTATTGAATATATTAAACTCGTCTAGGGTTTAGGGAAACATGTAAATTTACAATATAAATACAATTTAATTAGTAAACTTACTTAAATTATTTATTTTTCTTTCCTTCATTATGAAAATTGAAGATTAAACTTTAAAAATTATGTATTCATTTATAATTATTTTAAAACAAATTATTTATAAAATTTTTATTTCAAATATATCTCAAATTAATTATACGTTGATAATTATGAAAACGATTTTTTGCAAATTTCTCACTATCTACAATAATATTCACATTTATAAACTATTGTAATTAATCAATTTTGTAATTTATTACTAACCATCTAGGTTGCAGTGTTTTTAAAATTGGCTATACATTATAATATAATATAATATATAAATATATATGTATGTACAAACATACACCTCTATACCTACTATAGTTTTGTCAGTTTCTTGGTAGATCAATAATTCATTTGTATACCGACAAAAAAAAAAAAAAAATTCATTTGTATATTCATTGTATATATAAATAAATGAATATAAAATATATTAATCAATTAAAATATTATACTTATTTAAATATTTATAATATTGAATAAGTTCATTTATGACATATATTGGATGATTGTTTAGAAAAATGAGTATTATTCTTCAAACCCTAATAACTTATTGCCTATAACTAGGAGCTCTTTACTCTAACTCTAAATTATTTATATAATTTACATCATAAGAGGAGCTGATGTAATAATTGGGGACGTTGAGCCCAATTAAATATAATTCTCCATTCATAAAAAAATATATATAAATATCATCTCAACAAAAATATAAATCTATTATTACAAATATATATAAAAATTATAGTTCAAATAATAATAATTTCCCTTTTAATCTTAAAAAAATGCATTTACGGTGTAAGATCCATTAATCTTTGAATGATTCTTGGACTTAGGAAAAAGAAAAAAGAATCAATATAAAATGACTATAAATTATTGTGTCTATTTGTGATATCAAGAATGAGTTGACATATTTGTTTAAATACAACTTGCTTTCTCAGAATGAACTTCATAATCTCTACATATTTATGTAAAACCTTTTCTTTTCATATGTAAAACACCCTTTTTCTTTGATAATTAGAAGCAAGCAAAAATGGCGGTGAAAGTGTCAGATCGGATTAGTTCATTGAGATCTTATTTGTCATGGGCAGAGAAGAACACAGATCTCAATTCATGGCAGATTGATCATACTGATTATACGCACCAGTTGAGCGATCTGAAAAGAGAACTGAAACTGGCTTACACAATTTGTTCATGGGCTGAGATTAATTTTCCTTTGGAGGAATCTTTCATGGATAAACTCGATGATTCTATGTACGAAAAGGAAAATGAAATCTACCCTGTTCTTGCAAAAATACACAAGGACTGTGGTTTGTTAGTAATAGACAATGCTCAATACCATTTTTTGTTCTCCAGTCTCATTGATGTTGCAAATTCTCTCCAGTCTTTGTTCTTGAAACTTCTGGAAGAGTACAGTAATCATCAATTTTCCAAACAGAATCTCTCCATGGAGGAACTTTTGAACTTGATCTCACTTGTTTCTGAAGATTCCCCCATTGAGATTATTCGATACAGGCTGGAGTTCATGAAAGGATTTATTCGTTGTGCTGATTCACGAGGGGTTTCAGAGTACGAAATGCGAGATCTATTGGCACACGGGGAGTTTATGTTCATCACTGCTGCATTTTACTCCTATATGCATAAAAAACCTGAAGTTGTTGTAGACATAGCAACAAAAAGGGTAATCGATAATCAATTCTCAGAAATGCTACTCCACCAGTCCCCACCAAAGGTTCGAGAAATATTGAAAGTAATGAGATCGTCTTGGTTTTCATCATCCCAAACAAGAACTGATGATCTCGATATGGTTGTGTCCTTCATCGATTTTTTGGTGGAAAATCATACGAAGCTATTGGGATCCAGTTATAGTTTCATAGTTTCTGTCATAAAAATTATTCTGGAGGAATTCAGGTTCTTGAAAAACCTTCTCATTTATAAGAAGAGCTCTGAAGGTGGCGCTGGTGGTGGTGATGATGATCATCTAGTTAGGAGAACGATTGATCTTGTCATAGAAGTAGCGATACTAATGTATTCCCATTCTTGGGATGTTGGTGATGATCTGAAACTCAGAGAAGAAGATTTGATGATCAGAGATGTTGAACTTGGATTTTCCAATTGGATTGAGAATGTTGAATTATTTAAGAGAGATGTTGGAATGAAGTATCTGAAAGAGACAGCAAAGTATAAATTTCCAAGGACAAATGAACTTGGATTTATTGATGGCTTACTGGATGAACTGAAGCAATTGATGATAATGGATACTCAAGTCTTGGAAGATCTTTTCTTCCTAAGAGATTTCTTGGGGAAAATAATAAGGCTGCGCCATGAGAATGGAGACCTCAATGCTCTGTGGATTCAGGTTGTGGAAGTCTCCTACAGAATTGAATTCGTGGTTAATTCCATGGTGGTTGGAGATTCAAGCCCTGACTGCACTCCTAATTCCTTCAATGCCATCAAAGAAGAAATCAAGAAGTTAATTAAGGAGAAGGTAAAAGAGATTTATACCGAGAAGGAGTTTCAAGAGGTGGATAGGTTCAACTTGAAGAGAGAAAATGTTTCTAATAACTTGCCATCAACAACTAGTAGTAGTACTAGTGATCCGACTATGAATGAAGTTGTTGTTGGATTTGAAGATGAAGTCAAGAAGATAATTGATCGAATTGAAGCAAAATCTTCAAAGTTAGACATTGTTTCCATTGTCGGAATGGCTGGACAAGGGAAGACTACTCTAGCTAAGAAAGTTTACAATGAAGTAAGGTCTCGATTTCAAGTTTCTTCATGGTGCTGCATTTCTCAAGGATACCAAAAACGGAAATGGTTACTTGAAATTTTAAGAGGTACACTTGAAGGTATATCTAATGTTGATGGATATGGTAGAAGGAATGAAGGGGATCTTGAGAAAGATCTTTACCAATCATTGAAAGGAAACAGGTATCTCATAGTTTTGGATGATACATGGGAAATCGAAGCATGGCGTGCCTTGAAAACATGTTTTCCAGATGACAACAATCGAAGTAGAATACTCTTGACAACTCGCATACACGATGTGGCATTGTATGTTGGAGGAGGATCATCAGACAACCCTCATTTTATTAGGTCCTTAAATGATGAAGAGAGCTGGAAATTAATGCAGACAAAGTTGTTTCCAAACCAAGAACATTGTTCTGAAGAACTACAAAGTATTGGAAAGAGAGTTGCAGAAAGTTGTAAAGGCCTACCATTTTCAATAGTAACAGTTGCTGGAATTCTTGGAACAATGGAACAAGATAAATGGGATGATTTCGCAAAAGGGATAATCAATCGTCGTAATTTTGTTACTCAAACGGATGTGTTAGACTTGAGTTACGTGCATTTGCCAGATTATTTGAAGCCATGTCTTCTTTATTTGGGATCTTTTTTACAAGACCAAAGAATTTCTGTTTCTAGGCTAATATGGTTGTGGGTAGCAGAAGGGTTCCTGGTGCAAAAAAAGAAGAATGGAAATGGAAAACAAGAAAGCCTAGAAAATTCGGCAATGGAGTCCTTGAAAGATCTGATCAAAAGAAGCTTAGTAATGGTGGAGGATGAAAAATCAAGAGGGGGAGTCAAATCTTGCAGCATACATGATTTGGTACATCAATTTTGCACGACAAAAGCTAAAGAAGAAAACTTCCAGCAACAACTAAATCTTCCTGATGAAATCAAAGTTCCTTTACCTGAGCCCCACAGATTGTGCATTTACTCCTCAAGGGAGTATTTCTCCCAGGTCAGATTATCTTTCCGCCATTTAAACTCTCTAATATTATTTCCAGCTGGTGAAAGATCTGTTAGATTATATGATATCTCATCAAACTTCAAACATTTTAAACTTTTGAAAGTGTTGGATTTGAGGGGCTTCATTTGTGGAGATTTCCCTCCAGAAATTGAAATGCTTGTCCAGTTAAGGTACTTGGCATTAGTTGGGGAGATTGAATCCGTGCCTTCAACAGCAATAGCCAAACTTTCGAAATTGGAAACTTTTCTGTTGAAGGGAACAAGGGGTGAAATTAGATTACCATTTAATCTGTTGAATAACTCGAACGAGTTGAGGCATTTGCACGTTAATAATCGTGTTGTGTTTGATCTAACGGAGAAGGAAAATCTATATGAAGAGGAAGTAAAAGTATGTAATTTAGAGACGTTTTGCACACTTCTTTTCTCGCCTCAACAAGGAAAAAAAATTGAGTACATAATCAAGAAGATCAAGTTTATTCAGAAACTGAAATGCACTTTCTTGGGATCATCAACACGGTGGTATGGCTACCAAATTCCTTCATTGAACGTTCTCAACCAACTTGAATCCTTGAAGTTGCATTCAATCAGTAAAGTAAAGTACAAATTGGAGTTCAATTTCCCCTCAAATCTTAGAAAGTTGACATTGTCAAACTTTTATCTGCCATGGGAAAGAATTTCAGTGTTTGCAGAACTACCAAATCTTGAAGTTCTTAAATTACTAAATAAAGCTTGTGAAGGAGAAATGTGGGATATGGGAGAAGAACAAGTGTTCTCAAATCTTCAATTCTTGAAACTTGAGAATTTAGACATTGTAAATTGGAATGCTTATAGTGAAAACTTTCCTCGTCTTAGGAAGTTAGTCTTGAACAGATGTAAGAAGCTTCATGGGATTCCTATGGAAATGGAAGACATTGATACTCTTAAAGTTATAGAAGTGAAATGGTGCAAAGAATCTGTTGCAACTTCAGCACAAGCTCTAGAAGAAGCCATAGAAGGATTGAAGGTATTCATCCATATAAAAAAATAACCCCAAGAAGGTAGCTGATTCAATGCAAAAGAAAGGTATAAATATTTTTACCCTTAAACAAGTTTTAAATATGTGAGATACTAAGTATTTTTAATATTTTAAAGTCATTATTTATGTTGATTATATATATATAGTAGAGTGACATTCTACTCCAAATTGCAGAATGAATACATGTACAACTAAAATAATTATTAACAAAATGTAGATAATAATTGCAATAATTATATTATATTTTATCAATAAATTGAATAAAAAGTTCATTAATAAAATCTCATATCATTTTGTTCAATATATGGAATTTTCTCTGCAGGCCTATTTTCTTTTGCTGATTTCTTTCTACAACTCTACGATAGAATTGTTCTTTATCTGTGTGCTGTTTTTGGAAATTATGGTTTGGGAGAAGTATGTGGCTGTTTTAGGGGCAAGAGTTGTCGGTTGATCATGGCATTATTTCTGGTGAAACTTTGGTGGAGACGTCCGATTTTGAAGAGCACCGTTTGGTGCTGTTTGAGCTAGTGGAAGCCTCGGGTATTTTCTCTGCTATTCGGTGGTGCAAGAAACTGCAAATCCAGTTCCTTTTATATATATATATATATATATATATATGATCGAAAGCCATTTCCACACAGTGATAACACTTCTTCAAAACACTTACGTTGTTTTTTCTTCACATAGTTTTTCTGATGTTTGTTTTTCTTTTGTTCTTTTCCGGCGACTATGCAATTTGCTTGTCTTCATGACATTCTCTCTATTTAATACTATTACTCTTTTTCTCAAAGGGATCTATATTTATTCATTTAATTAAAAAAAAAAAGGAAAGAAAATATTCATTTAAATAGTCCAAACAAACAAGAATGATTAAAGTAAAATAGTGAAAGATAAAATTACAAAAGACATAAATCATAATTGTATTTAACTAAATATGTTATTAATAATTTGAATTATAAATTTTTGTAGAAAATAATTCTAATTAAAAACAAAAATGAAACAATAATAGAAAGATATGAGAAATTATTTTAGATTGGTGATGTGTAATTTTTCATTTTAAACTTGATTATATTAATATTTGATATAAAATTTTTAAAATATTCATCCACACTAATAAAAGAGGTTTTTTAACATGGTAGCTTGGGGAGTTGGTAAGCGGACTCTCAATGCTTCTTTCAGGGCGGATGGTCGAAGGTTCGAATCCCTTTGATTAGCGTCATATTAAAAAGTTCTAGGCTAGGCCCTATTCCTCGAGTAAGAGTTGAACTCTGCGAGAGTTCCGCAGGCCGAGTCCGGATTAGTCTCACAGAAAAGATAGGGACATCGGGCGCCCTAAGTGGGTACAAAAAAAATAAAGAGGTTTTTTGGGAGAAGCAATATTGAAAAATTAAAAAATATATAATAAAAAAACAAATTAAATAACTTCAGAAGGAATTGAAGGAAGTTAGAATGCAATAGATAAAGTTAGAACATAATAATAATAATTTAAAAAAAGAAAAATATATAATAACAAAAAAAAATGAGTTCAATGAAATGGATAAGATAGGGAAGCTAGAAAGTCAAAGGGGTAAAGTTGTAAAGAAAATACTATTATTAATAAAAAATAATTAAACAAATTGTCAAATTAATATTAGAAATTTAGAATCTTATTTTCATCTTAAATGCAGAATGCATATATATTTTATATATTTTTACATAATTTTATACTTTCAAATACAAATCTTATAATTTTTTACTTATAAATTTAAAACAGTTATGTAGCACTATGACTGGGTTGGCAACACTATGACTGAGTTGAGTGTCGAACTCCCGCCCTTCGGGCAAGGAGTGTGGTTGTTGACCACTCGGCCACAACACCCATCGTGGATTTTGTTCATTATGAAATCATGAATTCCCAAAAAGTGTATCAAAAAACATTTTGTTAGTCTTCCATTATTCGTACTTTTTAAAACTCATTAAATATTTCATTTTTATATTTCTATTTTATTATATGAGCATGTGCTTACTAATTTAAACATATTTATTACATAAAGTCTCGTGCTTACAAATATAAGAGTTTCAACTATAAACTCTATTTATTGCATAAAACTTAGTGTTTACAAATCTAAGAGGTTCAATTATGAATCTTATTTATTACATTAAATTTCGTGCTTACAAATCTAAAAGTTTCACTATGAACCCTATTTATTACAAAAAACCACGTGGATACAAATCTAAGAAGTTCAACTATAAAACTTATTTATTGCATAAACCATGTGTTTACAAATTTAAGAGGTTTAACTATGAACTTTATTTATTATTTTAAAGCACGTCTTTACTAATCTAAGATTTAAGTGTGAAACTTATTTATTACATAAGTCACATACTACAAAGTGGTCGAATCCAATATTTGACAATGAAAAACTCCTTTCTCTGATAAGTAATTCTAAAAACAAAGAAAAGAAAAAAAGGGCATATGGTGTCCAATAATTAACAGTTAGATCTCAAGTGACTTCCGACAATGTGGTTTTTTTTTTTTTTTTTAGTCAGATCTGGATTCAGACACCCATACTGAGGAAACATGCGCTGCACCTAATTACTAAGTTTTTGAATAATATATATATATATTTTTTTTTGGATCCCAGTGCTTACAAACTGACGCTTGACTGATGGGTGGTTATAGACATTCTTAGCCAGAGTTGACTTTCCACTTCCGGGCATTCCAATAATGGAAACTATGTCCAACTTTGATGATGATTCGCCTGCAATAAGCTGTTGAATTATCTTTTCAGCTTCATCTTCTAAACCCACTAATATTTTTTCATCCATTATTGTTAATTTTTGTGTGTAACACAACCGGATTTGAAAAAAGGGTTTTCAAGCAAAACAAAAAAAAAAAAAGAGAAAAAAAGAAGGAAGGTGAAGAATGGGTATGGGATGAGAGAGAGAGAGGTCGAGTTGAAGGGAATAATTTGAAAAGAGATAGATTTAAGTACTTGATGATCAAAACCTATAATTTATAATGAAATACTTACCCTAATTAAATCCTCCCATTTTCAACAGGAAGTGATGAGGGTGAAAACTGAAAACCTCCATTGAACTAAGGGAAAATAATAATTAAATAATTGATCATGATTATTATCAAATAATAAAAAAAAAAACATACGATAAATATTAAAATTAAAATTATGAAAAAATCTTTAGTTATTAATGGATTTAATTTTTCTACACTGCATGTTTAAAAAATTCATACCTGAATAAGTCAAGGTCTTTCTTTTTTAAGGGGAAGAAAAAACAATAGTAGGTACTAACTACTACAATAATATAAATAATAATATATAATAAGGCCAGCCAATTTTGAGATCATCAAATATATATATAATATATATATATATATATTCTATATAATATTTTGAATTAGTAGGAATTTATTAATTGCTTGTCAACTTTAAAATTCTAAGGTTACTTTTTCTTTTATTTTCTTTCTAACTTTCACTTTGCAATGCATTCTTCTTTACTGATTTCTACATATTAGTTTTTTTTTTCTCTTAAAAGAAAAATTTGTCAAATCGGTCGTTTAGATTTGAGTCCTTTGATCGATTTTTGGTCTTTTTTTAGGCATCTTATGAAATTTTTTATACGTTCGGAATGACTTAGGTTGTTGTTAAAGGAAGAAGGAGAAATCGAACCCTCCATGCAGCTGAGTTCTATGTTTGACAGTTAGAATATTGAAGATCTAAATAGGTTTTTCCGTTGTTTTGATATTTTTATGTTTAATTTTATGTTTAGCTATTTTCGACTCACCTAATTTTTTTAGATTAAGCATTTTATCTCTACCTAATTTTAAGTTAATATTTTATTCTATTAGCATAAATAATTTTAATAATTCAATTATATAATATTTTCTTTTAACGAAAAACCTTGCTCAATTTTAAAATTTATTATATATCTCCAGTGCTGAGTCCATTAATTAATAGTCAGATCTGGATTCAGACACACATACAGAGGAAGCGAAACTAACAAAACCAAAGTAGGTACAGATTTTTATATGTATAATAAGATATATATATATATATATGTATGTATAAGTATATATATAAATAAAATGATTGATAATCTCAAGAAATTAGCTGGCCTTGTATACTTTTATTGTACAAGTTAACAGGTAAACATTTTATTTTTCTTCTATAAAAAAAGACTGAGACTTGTGTTTAACATTAAATTTATAGTTTGTAAATTAAATGATATAATTTCTTTTTGTTACAAATTATGATGTCTTATATGTGACATTCGTTATTATAATAAAATTATATATGTTTGACTTATATATGTTATTTTTGTTCAAATAATTTGTGAGTTTGATTCCAAATAAATTTATTTTGATAATTTTAATATCAAAATATTTTTTTAAAGGTAAAGTATCCTCGTAACACATTTTAAATCCCAAAATCTATGTTTAGCACCTCAAAATTTTTTTTATTCACATCTTAAAGTATTAAAAAGTCTCACTACATGCCCTTCGTAAATTTTGACCGTTAGTCAACCAATTTTACTGTTTTGAAGAAATTTGTCTCTTATTAAAAATAAAAATTAAACATAATTTTTTTTTAGTAATTTTAAATAAAAAAATAACCCTAAAAATTTTAATTTTTCTTTCTTTAGTGAAAGAGTTATTCCAAAATTCATATTTTTTTCCAAAATTTATTATATTTTTAAAATTTATTATATCTTCTTCCAAAATTTAAATAAAAGTAATTCCTAAAAACCCTAGATTTTCTCTCTCCCACTCTTCTTCCCATTCTTCGCTAGATAGATCTCAACCGCATTCTTCTTCTTCCACCCATTCTTTCCTAAATTTTAGATCTCAACCCCACTCTTCTTTTCTTCCACCTATTATTTGCTAGATTTAGATCTCAGTTAAACTGTATTTTTCTCCAAAATAGATTTTGTAAATCTATTTGTTGTGTAGTTGTATTTTGTAATTTAAATAAAATAAAATCTAAAAGCCCTAAATTTTACTCTTCTCTTCTTCTTCTTCTTCTTTTTTTTTTTTTTCAACTTGCTATGGCGGCGCACAGAGGTAGCGACGCAAAGTGCTTTGCTGATGTGGCAAAACCCAAAGGACGATTGGCAATGATGACCCTTAACCTCTTATCTAGTGAGGAAAAAGGAACGATACTTCATTTTATGTAAGTCGGAAGTT
This sequence comes from Cynanchum wilfordii, assembly GCA_025388415.1. Lineage (NCBI taxonomy): Eukaryota > Viridiplantae > Streptophyta > Magnoliopsida > Gentianales > Apocynaceae > Cynanchum > Cynanchum wilfordii. The sequence continues at coordinate 311,946 of JAHSUH010005243.1, forward strand.
CCGAGGTGGACAACACGAGAGGATCAACTGGGTCCCAGATAGGCTCCCCCAAAATATGACCGATGGCTAGAAGTACCACTCGAAGGGCATGATCTCCGACATAGAGAGATACCCTATGTACTTATCATTAAATGCGCCTAACTCAATAGACACTGTTTGGAACAACCATTTCAAATTGTCAGGAAAGGCACTCAATCTAGGTGTCACCACCTAGTTGGCTCACTCTCTCCATAATATACGGTAACTTACTCTCACAGAGAGACAAGTGAAAGTCAAATAACTGAAACATTCTAAGTGTCATGTTACCTTTACACTATATCTTATCAGGGAGAATCATCAAGAATATACTTTCCTCGAGCGGTCCTTTGAAAATCTTTCTGATTTGATCACTAACTTGATCATCGGAGAGCCAACACTAGAAACACACCCCCGACACATGGCCTTCTTTACAGGACACTCAACGGGAAGTGGAGTAACACCAGTCACACGTGGAAGGACCAGGGATTCGTATCCCGATCAAGTGTTCTAAAAGAGCTAAGAGGTGGTGGATCAAAATCATCATGAGTGCTAAAAGATGGATGTTCGTCAAGTGAAGTAAAATTATTACTTTCATTGTCAACATCTACAAGAATAGAAGAAATTAGTTAGTGGTAAAGATGATAAAAAATGTTATAGAATAAACTGATGAATTATCTTTTCAACTTCATCTTTAAAACCCACTAATATTTCTTCATCCATTATTGTTATTTATTGTTTGTAACAATGGGATTGGAGAAAAGTGTTTTCAAGAAAAAAAAAACAAAAGGGTGGTGAATATGTATGGGGTGGTGTTGTGCAAAATATGTAACACGAGTGCAAGCATACACTGTCAACAAGTAATATAGTACTCAAGTACCAGATATCGATCCCACAGAGACTATTTAGAAAATAATGTGAAATGTACGTAGTAGAGTGTGGATTAAAAATAGATCAAACGATGGTTTGTTAACTAAATCTACTCAAAACGTAAATGCAATTAAACAATTAAGAAAATCATAAATAAAACAATAAACAGAACGGAACAGAACACAAACAATCGGATTAGGAATATATATCAAATTAATTGAGCACTAGACTAGTTTTCCCCTGTTATGTATTAAAGATGACCAATGCTTTGTACTGATGTTATATCGATGCTATAGCAATGAATCCAGAACTTCTCAAAACATATGTGCGTTTTTCAACATCACATAATTTCAGTCCACAACAATAAACTCATACGTCTATACAGTTTATAATTATGACTTCACAGTAAATATCCAAAATTCTCAACGGATTATGCAAGGTAATTATATATGTCTATACAATTACAAAGTAGAATTCACAAAATTCAACCAAGCACCAATCAAGTGTTATGTCCGTTAAACTTTAATCCTTTCGGATCCAAGCTTTAACTCATTTATCCACCAAAGATTTATAATCAACAATAGATATTAAATTGATAAACACTTAAGAGAATTGCCAAGCAATTTAAAGCTTCAATACCCACAATTTAAGAGTTACATAACAAGTTCCAACTAGCCTAGTGGGTGGAAATTTAGCTCATAATTCCAGATTCAAAACCCAACAAAATATATTCTATAGACATTCCGTAAATTTCAGCAAAATAGAGCAATTCGATTACAGAATTTTCTAAGAAAAACAGGAGCAGTTTAAATATAATTTCTTAAATTAAACTCTTCCCTCTTTGAATTCAATTGGTCCGCTTCGATCTTGAACTTGAGAATGTCTTCTCGTCGTCTTAAAAATCGAAATCACAGAATGTCTTCGTGATTTTGTTGTCTCATCTTGCCCACCTCGGACTTGAATTTTAATTACAGAATTTCCTCTGTAAAATATTTTATCTCTGCTCGTTGCTCTCTGCGTCTGCTCTCCCGATTGTCGTCCAGAATTTCCAGAATTTCTTCTCCCTTTATCGCTGAAACTCACTCCCAAAGAGTAGCACTTACTTCCTGAATTTTCTCCCCCTTTCCCTCAATAATTAATTCAGCCGCCAGATAAATTCTTGACTCCTTCTTTCTTCAATTTCTTGGACTTAACTGGGCTTCTCTTCAATTCTTTTGTTTTAACCCATTGCTTGGTCTTGCAAATAAATGAAGCCCAAAAAGCTTTTATCAATTTAGTCCATCAAATTTGTAGTATCTTCAATTCAACCTCTCAATTCACTTATCTTTATTAAATTTCAGCTTTTCCCCTAAATAAAATAATCACACAAAAATTAAAAGAAATAAGCACAAAATACCGAAAATAAAAGACATATCACTCATTCTTAACTTAAATCAAGCTCAAAAGTTTAACAATAACTCTACAAAAAGTAGAGTTATCAGGTGGAAAACAGAAACAAAGATAGGCCGAGTTTAAACAAAGAACATAAAACAAAAGACTTGGGAAGAAAGGAGATGATTCAAGAACTTGATGATCAAAACCTATAAATATTTATAATGAAATACTAATTAAACCTAATTAAACCCTCTCCTCTTCAACAAGAAGTAATGAGGGCCTTGTATACTTTTATTGATAATCTCAAGAAATTAGCTGGCCTTGTATACTTTTATTGTACAAGTTAACACGTAAACATTTTATTTTTCTTCTATAAAAAAAGACTGAGACTTGTGTTTAACATTAAATTTATAATTTGTAAATTAAATGATATAATTTCTTTTTGTTACAAATTATGATGTCTTATATGTGACATTCGTTATTATAATAAAATTATATATGTTTAACTTATATATGTTATTTATGTTCAAATAATTTGTGAGTTTGATTTCCAAATAAATTTATTTTGATAATTTTAATATCAAAATATGTTTTTAAAAAACCCCAAAACACTTAAATCCCAAAATCTTTTCTTTTTAATTTTATATAAGTATAAAGTTCTCGTAACACATTTTAAATTCCAAAATCTAAGTTTAGCATATCAAAAAATTTTTTTATTCACATCTTCAATATTAATAAAAGTCTACCCTAAAATTTTAATTTTTCTTTCTTTAGTGGAAGAGTTATAACATGCCTTTTCCGAAATTATTAATTTTCTTTCAAAATTTAAGTAGAAGAATTCCTAAAAACCTAATTTTTCTCTCTCCTACTCTTCTTCCCATTCTTCACTAGATAGATCCCAACCGCATTCTTCTTCTTCCACCCATTCTTTGCTAAATTTTAGATCTCAGCCCCACTCTTCTTTTCTTCCACCTATTATTTGCTAGATTTAGATCTCAGTTAAACTGTATTTTTCTCCAAAATAGATTTTGTAAATCTATTTGTTGTGTAGTTGTATTTTGTAATTTAAATAAACTAAAATCTAAAAGCCCTAAATTTTACTCTTCTCTTCATTTTTTTTCCACTTGCGATGGCGGTGCACAGAGGTAGCGACGCAAAGGAGTATTTTCCCAAAATAATGTAGTTTTTAAAAAACTTCCCAAAATAATGCTACTTTTTTACCCACTTTCTAAAATAGATACATTTACTTTGCCAAAGTACATACTTATTTTTTTATAATAAAATATTGAGCCTCTACTTTGGCAAAGTAGAGGCTCATTTTTTTCAATAAAATATTTATTGACCCTCTTTTTTTCTTTTTTTTTTTTTTTAATTTATTTATAAATTTTAATTTTCTAATAATAGTAATTTATAAAAAAAAATTATTTATAATTTTCATAATATAGATTATATTTATTATTGATTATTATTATACTTATATTATATTTAACAAAGTGATTTAAAAATTAATTAAAATTATAATATATTATAATATTAAAATAATATTATTATGTATTTTTTGTAAAGGTTTATATTTAAATATTTTTTTTGACATGTGTTTATATTTTTCAGTTAAATAATTTATTAAATTTATATTATATATTTACATAAAAAATATTTTATTCAAATAAAAAAAATTACTAAAAAATTGTTCTCCTATAGAGTGTTGAGGGTTTTTTCAATTTTTTTTTTTATTAATTACTTGTCATTTCATGTCACATTGGACTCTTTTTTTTTTTTTTCAAATTCATCAAATAAAATAATATTGTGTATATGTATATATATATTCAATTATTTGTTGTTATATTATATATATATATATATATATATATAAGAATAATTTTAGTACATTTTTTTATTTATTTGAATAAAATTCTTTATGTAAGTATATAACATAAATTTATTAAATTACTTATTTCAAGAATATAAATACAAGTCTTAAATTAAAATTACACAAACCTTTTACTAAACTTAATAATAATAATAATAATAATAATATTTAATTGAAATAGTTAAAAACTAAAAAAGTAAGAATCTTTTGTTATTCACATGTTGAGGTTTTTTTTTAAAAAAAAAATTATTATTGACTTGTCATTTCATGTAAAAAAAAAATTCATCAAATAAAAAAATATTGTGTATATGTGTATATATTCTTCAATTATTGATTGTTATATTATATATACTTGAAAAATTTTTTAATAATTTTTTTTATTTGAATAAAAGATTTTTTATGTAAATATATAATATAAATTTATTAAATTACTTAATTGAAGAATATAAACACAAATCTTAAATTAAAATTACTTGAATATATAAAAATATGTCAAAAAAATAAAATTTACTTTACAAAAATATATAAAATATTATTTTAATATTATAATATATTATATTTTTACATCACTTTGTTAAATAAAATATAGTATAATAATAATATTTAATAATAAATATAATCTATATTATGAAAATTATAAATAAAAAAAATTGTTTATAAATTACTATTATTAAAAAATTAAAAAATTAAAATTTATAAATAAATTTTTTTAACAAATAAGGGTGCATGAATATTTTATTGAAAAAAAAATAGGCATCTACTTTGACAAAGTAGATGTTTAATATTTTATTTAAAAAAAAATACTGGCAAAGTGGAGTACCTATTTTAGGAAAGTGAGTAAAAAAGTAGTATTATTTTGGAAAGTTTTTTAAAAACTACACTATTTTGGGAAAATAACGCAAAGTGCTTTGCTGATGTGGAGAAGAAGATAGTCCTCTAATTTGCAGAATGAAAGAAAGTAAAAGAAGAAGAAGGCGACATCTAAATCATGGATGCAAAAGCTAATAAGAACAACTCCTCTTCATTTCACATTTATAATACTTCAAGTAAGGACAACCCACTGATTATGAAAGGAAAAAGAAAGAAAAACCCACATAAAAAAAAAAAAAAAAAAAACTAGTTCAACTTATTACACTAAAAGCTGGAGGAAAACTTTTCAATATTCGATTAAGGGTAAAAAAATTTGACATAATGACGAAAATTGACGGAATGACTTGTAGTAGGACATTTTAAGACTAGTAGAACACTATGTGAATGAAAATTTTTTGAGGTGCTAAACTTGGATTTTGAAATCTAAAGGTGTTACTAAGATACTTTACTTTGTTGAAGGATTCCGTTAAAAAACTTATAAACTTAATAGTTTATATTGTTTAGTTAATTAAATAAAATGGTAAAAAGTTACTACATATGAGAAGAAAAAGAAACCGCGATAGAATAAAGAAGACAAAATGAAATATGTTGACAAATTTGGGGAAATTCAAAACTTTAATGGAGTTAGAGATACTTTGTTTAAAAAGAAATAAAAAGAAGACAATGGTGATGTTGAAGTTTTTGGTAAATCCTCAAATCTCTCAAGATTCCTTCTTTCTTCTTTCTTATGTTGTTGTTTCTTCTTCTATTTTTTTTAAATTTTATTTTCATCCTTCTCACATCTAGTAACGTTTTTACTCTTTTTTTTTTAATTAACTAAAAAATACAAATAGTTAAGTTTTTAAGTTTTTTATGGAATCGGTCAACAAGGAACTTTTGGTAAGTTCAATTCAAAAATATTTTTTAAACTTTTAAAGTCCTAAATTTTTTTCACTAATAAAAAAATTTGGGACTTTAAAAGTTTAAAACATATTTTGAAATTGAACTTACCAAAAATAAATTTGTTTGGATCAAACTCATCAATTATTCTTTATTTGTCGCTAAAATTTTTGTCTTTGATACCAAAATTTTGTTGCTATTTGCAATAGATTTTTTACCGATCACGATCGTCACTATTTGCGACAGATATTTAACTACCATATGTCATTGCTATTTACGATGGATTTTTGACAACCCATGACCATCGCAAATTTTGACTGCGCGTGGCTATTGGTATTTATGACGAATTTTCGACTATGCCTCGTCTTCGCTATTTGCAAGGGATTGTGCGTCAACAAATCCATCACAAATCTCTATTTTTAAAATTTTTTATTTTATTATTTTAAATTTGAAAATTTTATAAATATATTTATTAAATCCCTGGAAATTTAAAGAAATATATAAATAAAGACCATTTAAATATATTTGAATCAGGTAAAAATAAAAGTCATAATAATTATATTTCTAGTAAAATATATGTATATAAAGTCCAAATAGTAAAACATTTTAAATTTCATTGTAATAGTAAAAAATATATAAAATTCGAACAATAAAGCATTGTAAATGTCTTTTAATAATATATATAAAATTTGAATAATAAAACTTTCAAAATGTCATTTTAATAATGTAAATTAGGCAATGGTGTTCTACCGAAGTCCCAAAAAGTCTACGTAGGTCGGAAGATTCGAGGTGGACACCACGAAGGATCGATTGGGTCCCCGATAGGCACCCTCGAAGTCTGGTCGACAACTAGAAGTACCACGCGAAAGGCTTGATCTCCGACACGAAGAAATATCCTCTGTAATTATCATTAAATGCGCCTGATTCGACATGCACAATTTGGAGCCACCATTTCAGAGTGTCGGGAAAGGTACTCAATCTAGGTGTCACCTCCTCATTGACTCTCTCTCTCTCCATATATACGGTAACTCACTCTCATACACAGACAAGTGAACGTTAGATAACTTTAACATTTTAAGTGTCATGTTTACCTTTACACTATATCTTCTCAAGGAGAATCGCTGAAAATATACTTTCCCCAAATAGTTCTCTAGGAATCTTCTTGATTTGATCATTGACTTGATCGTCGGAGAGCCAACGTCAGGAACACACCCCCAACACTTGGCCTTCTTTGCAGGATACTTGACGAGAAGTGGAACCCACTAGTCACCTATGACAAGACTGGATATTTTTATCCCGATCAAGTAGTTTAGTTACTGGGAAACGATTTCTTATTCACACTTCCCTTCCCACTATTGGGAAAATGACATGCCACAGTTAATCTTATACTTCCGCTCCATGACAAAAGGGACCTACAATCCAAACTCATGCCAAACCATTGCAGCGGCTCATCACTTCCACCGGAAGTTCAGTGGAGGGAACCGACAAAGCATAGTGGTCGGCACAAGCTGAACGAGAGGATCAATCCCCTCGACCACCTATGTCATCACGTCTCGAGAATCTTCCTGGTGGAGATCTTCACAATATACTTAATTGTAGGAGAGACAAGGAACAAGTCAACCAACTTGATGGTAGAAACTATGATGTCGTCATTGAAGAGTTAGATGCCCTTTAAATGTATAGAAAGCCTAAAGAGGACCAAGAAAAGACCGAAAGGATAATAGCCAGATTGGACGAAGACCTAACACGACGAGAGATGCTAGGAGCCAAACCACCTATCAAGCTCACACTTAACGCGTGGATAGGAGCCATGTGAATGCCCTAATCGCAATACCAAACAACACTAGACGATCACCCGAGACTCAACAATTGGTGACTCCACTAAACTGACCTTGAGTGCATTTGGTGGAGAGTGAGGTATGTGAATCTTATCATTCTGCTTGTAGTAAGTCTAAAAGCCACACTATGACTCACGTCATAAAGCTAAGAGGGCAAAGATGAGGGTATTGCCCATGAAGCGTACTACGCAGGTATCCCTTCCAATTTGAACCACAATGATGGCTCCTCCCCCTACGGTTCCTGTCACAGGTCCCACTAGGACACTCTACGTTGGATTGTTCACTAAATGGATTCGCAAGATTCCCCCAAATTCCACACTAAAACTCTTTCAGACCACACTTTACTAAAAAAAAAATCGACTATGAGCCCGGTCACCTATGATGAAGCCATGCTTTGTAGAGCGTTTCCTAGTACCTTGTCGACAAGGCCCCGACCTAGTTCACTTCTCTTAAATCCAACTTTGTCAACTCCTGGTCGGATATGGAGAAAACTTTTTTGTTTAAGTTTTGTACTGCATGCATTATCCCCTAGACGTGAGGAGATCTCACAAATGTTAAGGAGAAAGATGGCGAGACTCCATTGGTGTACATTTACATATTCAAGAAGGTCTTGGATGAAATTAAATGACTCATCGATGATACTGTCCTCACTTGTTTCAAAGGCGGATTCAAATCAAATGCCTTGACAAGTTGGCGAGCCTTGGAGAAATGTTTGAAATAACCAAAGGAATAGCCACAAAGGAAAGAAACACCGTTGAACCAACTAAGAAGAAGAATAGCTTCTAGAAGAAGAAGGACAAAGCCCTAGAGAGAAACTCCACCCCTTAGAACCACTGAAACAAAGGACGATTTAGGGAAAAGGATGAGACGTTATTCACTTCGCTGAATATCCTCCAGGCAGAACTCATTTCGGTAATAAATGAGCAATACAGAGTAAGGGATCCACAACCCATGGATCCCAAGACAAAGGATGCTCGAGACAAAGTATTGTGCCTTCCAAAAAGACCATGGTCACGATACAAAGTCATGTATTCACCTCAAATAGGCAACCAAAAGGTTTATACGTGAAGGAGCTATAGCAAAGTATAAGGCTAGCTGGGGACGTAGGGACTTTGATCACAATAGGTGACCAGGGAAGAGGTTTATCAATGTGATAGCTACGGAGACCCCCTTGATCAACCAACTTCAAAGAAAGATCCACTCCCTATGAACAGTCTATACAATGATAAAAAAATTGAGTGAAAATGTCTGCAAGAAATAAATGAAAATTTTGACTTAGATATAAGAGAAAAGTATTGGGAAGGAAGATTTCCCCAGTCTCGGAAATACGATGATAACAGAAGAAAGTAAGAGAAAAATGAAAATTTTCTCTCTCAATGAAATCCTTGAGCAATATCGTGCATTAATTGAATGCAAAAAAGGACACTACGCATAAAATCCTAGTCAACACAAAACCTAAACGATGATTGACAATAATGACCCTTAACCTCTTATCCAGTAAGGAAAAAGGAGACGATACTTCAATTTATGTAAGTCGGAAGTTCCGAGGTGGACAACACAAAGGATCAACTGGGTCCCAAATAGGCTCCCCAAAATATGACCGATGACTAGAAGTACCACTAGAAGGGCATGATCTCCGACATAGAGAGATACCCTCTATACTTATCATTAAATGCGCCTAACTCGATAGACACTGTTTGAAACAACCATTTCATATTGTCGGGAAAGGCACTCAATCCAGTGTCACCAGCTAGTTGACTTACTCTCTCCATAATATACGGTAACTACTTTCACAGAGAGACAAGTGAAAGTCGAATAAATGAAACATTCTAAGTGTCATGTTACCTTTACACTATATCTTCTCGGGGAGAATCATCGGAAATATACTTTCCTCGAGCGGTCCTTTGAAAATCTTTCTGATTCGATCACTAACTTGATCGTCGGAGAGCCAACGCTAGAAACACACCCCCGACACATGACCTTCTTTACAGGACACTCAATGGGAAGTGGAGTAACACCAGTCACACGTGGAAGGACCAGAGATTCGTATCCCAATCAAGTGTTGTAAAAGAGCTCGGAGGTGGTGGATCGGAATCATCATGAGTGCTAAAAGATGGATGTTTGTCAAGTGAAGTAAAATTATTACTTTCATTGTCAACATCTACAAGAATAGATGAAATTAGTTAGTGGTAAAGATGATAAAAAATGTTATAGAATAAACTGATGAATTATCTAATTAAACCTAATTAAACCCTCTCCTTTTCAACAAGAAGTAATGAGGGTGAAAATTGAAAACCTGCATTGACTAATTGTAATATTTGATATTTGATATGTAATATATGAGAATGATAATCAAGTAGTTTATCACAATTGTTGTCAAAAAAAAAAAAAAAAATTATAGGATGAATAATATTAAAATTAAAATTATGAAAAAATCTTTAATTATTAATGGATTTAATTTTTCTGCATTACATGTTTTAAAAAAAAAAAATCATACCTGAATAAGTCAAGGTCTTTCTTTTTTAAGGAAAAAAAAGAAAAGAAAATAGAAAATAGAACGTACTAACTAGGATAATATAAAATATACAAGAATTGGCTGGCCTTGTATATTTTTATTGTACAAGTTAACACGTAAACTTTTTATTTTTCTTCTATAAAGAAAACACTTTACTTTTTTTTTCTTTTGCTAAGGACACGAGCTGTTCTAAATAGGTTCTAAGCGAAGACACCTTTAAGTCATAAGCTCCGACTCTAAATTTCAAACAACTGTATACATGAGTCGGGTTTCAAACCATTAATCTCACTTAAGTTAGAAGATAGCTCTTTACAAACTCACTTGTGTCTTCGGGTTAAGAACTTGGTTTGTTTCTTACATTAAATTTATGATATTTAAATTAAATGTCATATAAATTTTTTTGTTACAAATTATTATATCTTATATGTCGCATTCATTATTAGGCAAATTGGTCAAATCCATCCCTTAACTTATAAATTTTTTGCGATTTTATTCCTTTTTATAATTTTTGGATAATTTCATCTTTATCTTTATAATTTTGACTAATTTCATCATTTTGTTATTTTTTTTGGGTCAACGATTAATCAACAATTATATTTAATAAAAATAATTTTCTAAGTGTAAAAATTTCAATTCATTTTTTAAAAAATAAAAAAATAAAAACAACACAAAATTTCCACATTTTTCCCCAAATTCCCTCCACCATCTTCGATCGAACTTCCACCATCTTCCTCATCTTTACCGATCTTTCTTTTTGGCTTTTTGTTTCTGGGTTTTCGATTCTTGCTTTAGTATATTCATCGATTTCCACAACTGGGTCAATTAAAGTTTATTGATATGCTCCAACATTTCAAGATCATGAAGAAAAAAATGTGGATGTTTTTTGTGATACCCCGTCCCATATCGAAATGATAAGTAAATGTGTAATGATATATAAGAATGAGCCTAGGTACTCATAGTCAACTTGGGTATCTATTTTGGTGCAGTGAGAACAACACCAAGTAGTTGATTGTGGGCCTGTGAGTCCGGGTCGTGACAGTTGGTATCAAAGCGGTTAACCAGCCCTGTCTATGGGAACTAAGTGCTACACCCGAGGGGTGGGAGCCACCTCTAGAATCCCAAATGTCCACTGGTTGATCTTGGGTTGAGTCCAATTATATTCGGTTGGGCCCTAGCGAGGACGCTAGGCCTTAAGGGGGGTGAATGTGATATCCCGTCCGACATCGAAATGATAAGTAAATGTGTAATGATATATAAGAATGGGCCTAGGTACTCATAGTCAACTTGGGGTATCTACCAAGTAGTTGACCGTGGGGTCTGCCAGACCCATAGTCGCGACTTGGGCCTGTGAAGCTTGACATTACCTAGGAAATGTTGCCGTATTACCTCCTTGAAAAACGGGCGTGACATTTTCTTATTGATATATATATAATATTATATCTATTTTTTTTCCTTCCCTTAAAAATTCAATCCCCCTATTTGTCTTCTTTCTCTCATGGAAGTGATGACCGTAACACTAGATTCAGTTTCCTCAACCTTAATCTCTATTGCCACTCTTAAGAATCGCTCTCTAATCATCTCTTTTTGGTTTGCTCCGACCACACGTCCTCCGGGTCTTGATCCGTAGACGAACTGAACTCTTTTTTATTTGCTTGTTTTTGCTGTTTGATAATCTTTCAACTTCTTTGTTTGACAATTTCCTTAGAATTTGAACAAAAAAAGCTTCGAGCTTTGATTTCTTTTATGTGTTTGGAATGTAATTGAGTTTCGTCATCTCTTTTTTCACTTCCTTGGAAAACCCATTTTACTTCTTGGTATATTTACACATATAGATAGTATTTATATCATGAACTTGTTGTATACTGAGAACCAAAGTAGTTTAGATAAAATTCAAGATTATTCAGCTTTGTTTGCTCGGTTTTGCAGCGGGGGACATCGGTGGATGTAGTACTAGTATTACTGGTTATTTGAGTAGTGAGTCTAATATGCCAGCAGTTCCCCAATCCTTGGTGCGCACTGAACGGTAAGGAAGAACGGTAAGGATTGTGAGAATTGAAGAAGAAATTGAGAGGACAAAAGAATAGCTAGGGTTTCATTATAATTAAATAATAAAAGTACAATAGATGAATAAGACTATATATAAGAATAATAGAAAAGATAAAAAGATAATACTACCCTTATAATTATAATAAATAATAAAACTAATATATACTCTAATATCCCCCTTCAAACTCATGATGCGGCTGCAAGGAGCATCGAGAGTTTGTCAACAAAGAAGCGAAAATGCGAAACAAGTATGAGACTTTGTACAAAAAACAGCTAACTCGCATGGTGGAAGAAACGAAAGGCAATGAAATCGTTCCACGTTGTAGCGCCTGTCGAGTAATATGACAATCAATTTCAATGTGTTTAGTACGCTCATGAAAGACTGAATTACGAGCAATGTGAATAGCACTCTTGTTGTCACAATAAAGTGGAGTAGGGGTAGTAATGTGAACTCCCATATCAGCCAAAAGCCAACGCAACCAAACAATCTCATTCGTGGTAGTAGCCATGACACGGTACTCAGCCTCTGTGGAGGATTGAGAAACAACTTGTTGTTTCTTACTTCGCCATGAAATAAGAGAACCACCTAAGAATATACAAAAGCCAGGTAGTGGACTTACGATCATGCGAATCACCAGCCCAATCAAGATCAGTATAGACAGAAAGATTCAAAGACGAATCAGACGGAAACACAAGACCATGAGAAATAGTACCACGAAGATAGCGTAAAATACGAAGAACAGCAGCCCAATGAACTGTAGTTGGAGATGCAACAAATTGACTGACAATATGGACAACATAAGCAATATCCGGTCGAGTAATAGTGAGGTAAATTAGGCTACCAACCAAAGTTCGGTACAAAGTAGGATCGGATAAGAGAGAACCATCTGTAGGACTATATCGAGCATTAAGTTCCAAAGGTGTATCAACAGTCCGAGTATCTCATCACCCGGGCGCGATGAAGAATATCTGCTATATACTTAGACCGAGACAAAAAATAACCTTTTGAAGAAGTAGCAACCTCAATCCCCAAGAAATAACGCAAAAGACCTAAATCCTTCATGTCAAACCGATTAGCCAACTCAACCTTCGTTTTGCAATACCAAGAACATCATCACCAGTAATAATCATATCATCAACATAAAGTGAAAGAAGAATACGACCCAGAGATGTAGACTTAACAAATAAAGCGGAATCATGAGCACTAGAGGTGAATCCAAGAGAACAAACCACAGGAGAAAATCTCTCAAACCAAGCACGAGGAGCTTGTTTAAGACCATATAATGCCTTTTTAAGTTTACAAACTTCATTTGGATTATGAGATACACCAGGAGGAGGGACCATATAAACTTCTTCCTTAAGATTCCCATTCAAAAAGGCATTTTTGACATCCATCCGAGAAATAGACCATTTATGAACAGAAGCAACGACAATAAGAGCACGTATAGTGGCCATCTTGGCAACAGGTGCAAAAGTCTCCTCATAGTCTATACCATACGTTTGAGCAAAACCCTTTGCAACTAACCTTGCTTTGTAACGCTCCACTGAGCCATCCGACTTAGTTTTGATCTTATAAACCCAACGAGAACCAATAGCACTCTTACCAGGAGGAAGGGGTACAAAACCCAAGTATTGGTACGTTTCAAAGCATCAAGTTCCTCGGTCATAGCTTGCTGCCACTTAGGATCAAGAACAACTTCTCTATAGGAAGTAGGCTCACAAAGATTGTGAAGAGACACTAAAAATGAAGTAAAGGATGGCGAAAAACAAGAATAAACAAAATCGGGTAATTGAGTGGACTTACGAGTACGTTGTGGATAGCGTGGTGGAGGATCTACAATCGGAGGAGGAGTAGGGACGACTACATGAGAAGGTGAGGAGACAACATCGATGGTGGAGGAACTAAGATTAGGAGGATCATCTAAGAAAGGATCAATGCATATGAGATCGGACTTAGAGATATGTTGGGATGACTTAGGAATAGAGAAAAAGGGAATGTGTTCAAGAAAGAAGACATGACGAGAGACATATAATTTCCGAGCAATAGGATCATAACAACGATAACCCTTTTTGCCCCGCACCATAACCAAGAAAAACATAGCAAGAGCGAGCGTGAAGACAACTTATTAATCTCAACACTAGGACGAAGAACAAAACAAGCACAACCAAACACACGTAAGGAGGAATAAGTAGGAGAATGACCATGCAATTTTTCATAAGGAGACAAACCCGATGTGTAAATAGTAGGAATTCTATTAATTAAGTGGACAGCAGTGAGAATAGCTTCACCCCAAAAAGAACTTGGGACACTAGCAGATAAGAGAAGAGAGCGAATTGTTTCAACAATATGTCTATGTTTTCTTTCAGCTACTCCCATTTTGTTGTGGGGTATCAGGACAAGAGGATTGATGAATAGTACCATCGGAAAGAAGGAGCTCGAGAAAATGCTATAGACGTATATTCTCCACCCAAATCGGAACGAAAACATTTTATCACAAAGCAGAGTATTGAGTTTTAACTAATGAGCGAAATGATGTATAAATATGAAGAAAATCGGATCTACGTTTCATTAAATAAACCCAACAATATCTTGTATGATCATCAATAAAAGAAACATAATATTTGGAACCCCCTTTTGTGTCTACAAGAGAAGGCCCCCCACCCATCGAATGAATCAACTCAAAAGGGGCAGCCGAGGAAGACACACTTCGATTAAAAGGTAAAACCGGAAAACTTTGCCAGCTTACAACCACTACAATCGAAATATCACAAGTTTCTAAATTGCCCAAAGATCCTTGTGAAACTAAATATTTTAGACGAGAAGCGAAACATGACCAAGTCTAGAGTGCCACAAGTAAAAGGGAGAAGAAGAAGAATTTAAACGAAAAGAAGACAAATCAATACTCGAAGCAACTACATCCTGGAACACGTAACTCGTCCAAGACATATAATCCCCCCTTGTCTACGACCTTTCCCTATCATCCTATGAGATTGAGGATCATGTACCTCACAAGAAGTAGATGAGAAAGAAACAAAATAACCCGAATCACAAAGTCGATGAGATACAAGATTCATAGTAAGTTTTGGAACACAATAAACATCAGAGAGAGATAAATGAGGAATGCATATAGAACCAACACCGGCTAAGGGCATGTGAGTGCCATCAACAGTCATAACAGTGGTAGGGGAAGGAGATTGGGACATAGATACAAAAGATGATGAAGAAGGTGACATATGATGAGATGCACCGGAATCTAAGACCCACAAGGAAGAAAGTATATTTGTAGTATTAGCAAAATTCAGATTTAATGCAGATGAAATAGACATCGCATAAGGTGAATCATCCTTTACAAAAGCCATTAGCAATAAATGATCCTCTAAATATCAATGCAAGTCAAGCAAAGTAAATAAAGATCCTCAAAAATCAAATTACTTCAAATTCCCAAATTTGTCAAATCCCCAAATTGCTCAGATTCTCAAATTCTCAAATGTCTTCCCAAATTTCTCAAATCCTCAAATTGCTCAGATTCTCAAATTCTCAAATGGTCTTCCCAAATTTCTCAAATCCTCAAATTGCTCGGATTCTCAAATTCTCAAATGTCTCAAACAAGTGCAAATTCTCAAATTATTGTCTCAAACAAGTGCAAATTCTCAAATTATTCATATTCTCAAATTTCTCAAATCCCCAAATTTCTCAAATTCTCAAATGCTCAAATGTCTTCCCAAATTTCTCAAATACTCAAATCTTATACACAAATAGAGAATAAGTTATATAATACCGAAAAGCTATCACCCGTTTTAATCAAAATATAGAACTCCATCAAGACAAACAATAACCAAGAATATATAAATTAAATTGAATAAGAAAAATTCAACTTTCCTCCCAAAATTTCAGCTTCCAAACCGTATTGACTTTCCCACAAAATTTCAGCTTCTCTCTGCAATCACCTTCTCCCCCTCAATGAATTCCAAAAATAATGGAATCCCAGCAGCCACACCAACAAATTCCACGGCGGCTCCAAAATTCAAACCAAAATTTGATTAACAAATTTCAAAACCCAATTCCCCACCAACAAATTTCAACAAAACCATCAAATATCTAACTTGGCTCCGATACCATGTGAGAATTGAAGAAGAAATTGAGAGGACAAAAGAATAGCTAGGGTTTCATTATAATTAAATAATAAAAGTACAATAGATAAATAAGACTATATATAAGAATAATAGAAAAGATAAAAAGACAATACTATCCTTATAATTATAATAAATAATAAAACTAATATATACTCTAACAAGGATGAGGAAGATGGTAGAAGGTCGATCGAAGATGGTGGTGGGAATTGAGGAAATATGTGGAAATTTTGTGTTTTTTTTTTAAAAAAAAAAAAGTGAATTGACATTTTTACTCAATTATTTTTATTAAATGAAATTGGCCAAAATAAGGATGAAATTATCAAAAAATTTAAAAAAGGATGAAATAACAAAAAATTTATAAGTTAAGACATGAATTTAGCCAATTTGCATTCATTATTATAATAAAATCATATATAATTGAATTATAAATCATATTTAACCCTAAAATCAAGTTATTAGTTTTTCTTAGTGAATGACAATTAAGCATTAATTGGATCAACATCTTCATCAGTTAAAAAGGTACCTCCCCTGTCACGGGATAGTGATAATATCAATCCTACCATTAGTATCTACCTTAATCCAGGATGTAAGTTTATGCGTATACAAATTACAATTACGACTAACATAGTTAGTAGACAAAAAAAAAAAGTGATTACACAAAATATGTCTTCCTTTAATGGTATTCTAATGACCTCGCAAATCACAAAAATCATCCAAACCCTAAAGTGATAGAACTACTTGGAGAGCATCCCATTTGAACCAAGTTTTGGTCAAATGAAGATCTTCTGCAACAGTAAAGGCTTGAATAACTACTTCTATCTCTGCACACCAAGTTAATAGTTGAAATAAATTGATAATATGTATATATTCTTATAATTATTATGTATCTATATTTTTATCGAAATAAAGAAATTATATATATGTATTGTAGCTCAAAAATTATGAACCCTACCTTGAGAGGCTCTCTTGTCCTTGAATTATATATACCAAACATTTCAGTTTGCACCACATATAATAACAAAAATAATAATAATAAAAAAGTAATAATGAGAAAAGGAATAATTTAAATAAAGAAAAATATATAATAAAAAAATGAGTTGAATGAAATGGATAAGATAAGGAAGCAAATAAAAAAAAATTATCTACTAATACTATTACTAATTAAAAAAATATTTAAACAAATTGTGAAATTAATATTAGAAATTTAGAATCTTATTTTCATCTTAAATAGATATTGTAATGTTAAAAAAAATATATTGTTTATGTAGATAATGAATATATATTTTTTATATATGAGAGGAAATATATATATATATATATAATAATAATTTTTTAAATATTTACAATAAAAATTTAGAAAATTTATACACATCCATAAAATAGATATAAATATATTAATTGATCCAAAAATTAATTTATATTTAAATAGTTAATTTTATTGATATTTGAATTTGAATATTGTTACATAATTTTATACTTTTATATTGTTACACCTTTCATGCGAGTCGGAACTTACCCGACAAAGAATTTCTCTACCTTAGGACCGTTATAGTTACGACCGCCATTTACCCGGGCTTTGGTCGTCGGCTCCCCTGTCATCAAGTTACCAACTTCCTTGACCTTCCGGCACTGGGCAGGCGCCAGCCCCCATACATGGTCTTATGACTTTGCGGAGACTTGTGTTTTCGTAAACAATCGCCCGGTGTGAGGAGGCACCCCTTCTCCCGAGGTTACGAGGCTATTTTTCCTAGTTCCTTAGAGAGAGTTGTTATAGGACTTCAATTCCTCTCAAACATGAGGTGTCCTAAATGAATTCAAAACTACGGGAAGACACCTTTAAGCCAATAAGCTTGAACCCTAAATTTTAAAGAACTACATACATGAGTCGGGTTTCAAACCCTCTCCTTTTTTCTTTTTATGTTTCCTTTCTTGAAACCCTTTTCTCATATCTCACTACACACAATAATGAAATACGTACTCTAATTGAATCCTCTCCTTTTCAACAAGAAGTAATGAGGGTAAAAACCTAAAACCTGCATTGACTAATTATAATATTTGATGTTTGATATGTAATGTACTAGAAGGATAATTAAGTAGTTTATCATGATTGTTGTTTTATCAAAAATAAAAAAAAATTATATGTTAAATAATATTAAACTTAAAATTATGAAAAAAATCTTTAATTATTAATGGATTTTATTTTTCCGCATTACATGTTAAAAAAAAAAAAAATCATAGCTGAATAAGTCAAGGTCGTCGGCTAAGGTTGGCGGAGTGGCGGAAGGCCTTCCCCCAATAATATAAAATAAGGCCAGCCAATTCTTGAGATCATCAATATATATATATAAAATATATATATATATATATATATATATATATATATATATATATATGTATACATTCTATATATTATTTTGAAATTTATCAATTGCTTGTCAACTTTAAAATTTATTATATATCTCCAGTGATGCGTTCATTTCCCACTATATGGTTCTTTTTTAATAGTCAAATTTGGATTCAGACACACCTAATCTGAAGTTTTTGAATAATCGTCTACTAAGAAACTAACAAAAGAAAAGTAGGTATAGGTTCTTATATGTATAATATATATATATAAATAAAATGATTGATTATCTCAAGAATTAGCTGACCTTATATTTTTATTTTACAAGTTAACTCGTAAATTTTTTTTTTTCTTCTATAAAAAAAAACCTTGACTTTTTTTTTTTTTTTTTTTCTTTATTAAGGATACAAGTTATTCTAAATGAGTTTCAAATTATGAGAAGACACTTTTAAACAAATAAATTTTGATACCAAATTATAAATAGCTGCATACATGAAAATGTGATAAATTTAATTACAATTATGTTGTTTTGAATATATATATATATATATATATGTATTTGTAAAACTTGTTAATATATTCTTACAAGATTCTAAACAAATTTTTGTTACAAATTCTAACTCTTATAGTGATAAGATTTTACAAAAAGCCAATGAACTAACAACTAGTATAATATTCAAAATCTCGTGTAATATTTACAAGTCTTTTCACATGACAATCAAGACTTTAAGATTACAATTTTTCTATCTTGTTATAAAAAATGTATTTCTTTTTTAAAATATTAATTAAAATAAATAATATAAATTAATACTGAATAAGTTATATTCAATAACTAAACGTTAAGAAATAATTCAAAATTGAGTAATATTCATTAAAAATAAATCTCATTATTTTATTAAAAAAAAACAAAATAATAAGTGTTTGTTTCTATTAGCCCCGTTCACTACTTGTTAGGCTCGTTGCTCCCATCAGGGTTGGACAGCCTCCTCGGCTACGTTGTATTGAATATATTAAACTCGTCTAGGGTTTAGGGAAACATGTACATTTACAATATAAATACAATTTAATTAGTAAACTTACTTCATTTATTTTTCTTTCCTTGATTATGAAAATTAAAGATTAAAAATTATGTTTTTTTTCCTTTTAAACAAATTATTTATAAAATTTGATGTCAAATATATCTCAAATTAATTGTGAGTTGATAATTATGATCCCGATTTTTTGTAAAGTTTTCGTTATCTACAATAATATTCACATTTATAAACTATTATGTTATAAAACTATTGTTAACAAAAGAAATATATAACAAAATGTAAGATAGAAATCAAATGAAAAGAAGAGGAAGAGAGAGATCCTTGTATATTTCATCTATATTCTTGTGTATTCTTCTCTCTACAAAACTACACATTTAACCCCTATTTATAGGGATGAAGAAGTAGTAGAGATAATGTAAATAATAACAATAATGGAGATAATTAGGTATGAAGATAGTAGAAGTAATTAGGTATGGAGATAGTGAAAGTAATTAGGTATGAAGATAGTGAAAGTAATGGAGATAGTGAAGGTGATGAAGATATTGAAGGTAGTTGACATACAAATATTCATAATACTCCCCATTTTTTGTATGTCCATTGTACAATAAATATGTCTCATTAAAACCTTATCACTTCCATTGTGATGAATCTTCAGGGTTCACTTCTCATTGGATGTCCATTATATAAAGAATATGCCCCGTTAAAAACCTTATCGGATAAAAACCCAATGGGAAAAAAATTCTGATTAAGGGAAAAAGAGTACATTATTCTTTTATGTACGCACAACTTCAACTCCATTATTTACGACTTCTATGTCGTGACCCAACTGCTTCATCATCGATTTCGTTACCATCACATTGATTTTATTGTCTTCTTAGGTTTTAAGGAAGATTTAACTTCTGCAGAAGTATTGTTGCTAGAGAAACATTCCGAACTCTGTTCGATTGCAGTAATAATTTCCGTCTCATGCGCAAGTGAGAAACCGTAATTCCTGAAATTACGCCTCCTTTATTGGTCATTCTCGAGGAATATGAAGAATCCATACATCGGCGGGTATTAATCTCAACACTCCCCCTGTTGAGATAAACTCTTGAAATCTTTGAACCGACGCAAACTAATTTTATATCTCAATTTCTCAAAGGTGTTGATCGGAAGAGCCTTAGTGATTAAATCGCAAGATTATCACATGACCGGATTTGAAGTACATCAATATCACCCTTCTTTTGAAGTTCATGAGTAAAGAAAAATTTGGGTGAAATGTGTTTTGTCCTATCTCCTTTTATATACCCTCCTTTCAATTGAGCTATACAAGCTGCATTATCTTCATATAGAAGAGTTGGAATCTCACTTCCGAGAGATAAACCACAACTCTCTCTAATATAATGTATTATTGACCTCAACCATACACATTCTCGACTTGCTTCATGAATGACTATTATCTCAAAGCATGATTAGAAGAAGTTGCTTGCTATAGTTTGCTTTGTAGAGCGTCATGATATAGCAGTATTGCCATATGTAAATAAATAGCCAGTTTGAGAACGTGCCTTATGCGGATCGGAAAGATAACCGGCATCCGCATACCCAATTAATATTGGATCATTTTTATTTGAATAAAATAATCCGAGGTCAATAGTTCCTTGGAGGTATCTAAGGACATGTTTAACACCATTCCAATGTCGTCGTGTTGGTGAAGAACTAAATCTTGCCAATAGATTTATAACAAATGCTATATTAGGTCGAGTGCTATTTGCTAGATACATTAATGCACCAATAGCACTTAAATATGGTACTTCAGGACCAAGTAGTTCTTCATCATTTTCTCGAGGTCTAAAAATATCATTATTTACATCCAGTGAGCTCACGACCATTGAAATACTTAATGGATGTGCTTTGTCCATGAAAAATCTTTTCAAAACCTTAGTTGTATATGTTGACTGATGGACAAAAATTTCATCTTTCACATGTTCAATTTGAAGCCCAAGACAACACTTGGTTTTCCCAAAATCTTTAACTTCAAATTCTTGCTTCAAACAATCTATAACTTCTCGGAGCTCTTCCGGAGTTCCGATGAGA
This sequence comes from Cynanchum wilfordii, assembly GCA_025388415.1. Taxonomy (NCBI): domain Eukaryota; kingdom Viridiplantae; phylum Streptophyta; class Magnoliopsida; order Gentianales; family Apocynaceae; genus Cynanchum; species Cynanchum wilfordii. The sequence goes on from JAHSUH010005243.1 coordinate 333,808, forward strand.
TTAATATCGTCAACATATATAGCAAGAATCACAAAACCAAAATCTGATTTCTTAATAAATACGCATTGACAGATTTGATCATTTTTATATCCCGAATTCAATAAGAATTCACTAAGGCGATTGTACCACATGCGTCAGATTGTTTAAACCCATATAATGATTTCTATAATTTTACGAATAATTCTCACGAGGGCCATTAGAAGCCTTTAGTAATTTTAATCCTTCAAGGATTTTCATATAAATTTCATTTTCAAGGCTTCCATATAGATAAGCTGTAACAACATCCATTAGACGCATATCCACCTTTTCATGAACTACCAAACTTATAAGATATCGGAGTGTAATAGCATCAATAACGGGTGAATAAGTTTAAGTTTGATCATAATCAATTCCTGGCTTTTGTGAAAAGCCTTGTGCGATAAGCTCACTACGGGAGAACATCATTTTAGAGACATCAAAAATTTTGTCTCTAAATTATTATTAGAGACGGGGTGGAGACTAACATGTTGTTCGTCTCTAAACATGGCGTCTCTAAGCACGAGACAAACTTTTGATTCGTCTCTAACTAATAGAGACAAATATAATTTGTCTCTATTTTATTTTAGTTTGACTCTAAATTTTTAAAACTATTTTCAATGATATAATATGAAATGGAGTCATTTTGTTTTGTCTCTATTCCCTTTTTGACCCAGAGACAAAAATATGAAATTTCGTCTCTACATTAGAGACTTAATTTTATCTCTATCGTGACTCAATATTATGTTTTGTCTCTATTATAGAGATGGATTGTTGTCACCATGTAGACTCCATTTTGAAATAATATAGAGACAAATTAGAGTTAAAATATTAGAGACAAAAATTAGAGACAATATGTTTGAGATAAATTAGAAACTAGATTTATGGTTTCCAATGTAGTGTAATAGAGACTTTCCTCCGTCTCTATGAAGTTCTATATTGAGCAAATATAGGGATACAATAGAGACAAAAGAAAAATAGAGAACATTCCAAATATATATATATATATATATATATATATATAAACACATATTTCTTTATCAAATAAGCATCCAAATGTCTAGTAAAGATATAATAGACAATATTCATAATGTATTGCAAACTTTAGTGAAAAAAAAAGGAAAAATAAAAAACTAAGGTAATATTCAAAAGTATTCAAGTATTTACTCTTCATCTTCATCACTTGTTTCTTCCCCACCAAGTCCCTCGGGATGAATGTGTCTTACCGCAAAATTCACGATATTGTTTTCTTGGATGTAATAAAATTCTTCCAATCGTTGTTGTTGTTGTTGATATGTCAAATTTGAGGTTGTTCCCTCTTGAGAACTTTGAATATCATGTACATTGCGACAAATAAATCCTGTAAATACAAAGGAACCAACTAATAATAGGCCTTAAATTACACTAAATACCCATGACACACAATCAAAACATAGAAAAATACCATCAAAACCATCCAATTAAGTCAAGTATTAAATAATGTTAATCATCTAAAGATAAGAATCAAATAAGCTACCCATCACATTTTAATTGTCCCAACTAAAGAATCTAAAAATACCATCTCAAGATAGAAAATAAAATGTAAATCTTCCAAAATACTTGAGATCGGTTAAAATGTTCCTAACTCAACCACTAGGCAAGAAGGAGAACTAATAAAAGATTTTTTGTGAGTTTGTAATTTACTTACTTGATTCAAATAGAAATTAATTTAGATATGTAAATAATTTTAATTATCCAATTGGCAATCATGAATGAAATGGAGAAGGAAATTTGTACACTGTAGCTTAAGGATTATAAATCACTTCATATTTATATTAACTATATCTATTATTCTTTCTCATGCTTGGATTAGAAAACAGAGAAGCATATATTTTAAAACAGAGAGAAGCAAACAACAATCAGTCAAAGACAAAGCTTTAAAGGTTCAAAATTAGGCATGCACCAACATATATTTTCCAACATGAGAAGCATATTAAGCACAGTCATTAATTCGGCTTTTAAATCCAAGGTAAACACTTAAAAACCTAAATAAACTTTTAAGATGCTGAATAACTTGGCAGATGGTGAACAGTTGGCACTTACATAACTTTTCTCCTTCTAAAAAAAAAAATAAATAAAGAGAGAATTGAGAATGAGCAAGCTTACCCAAAATAAAATTAACTACTACAACTACTTTTCCCCTTCTAAATTCCCTACATAACTTGAATACAAGAGAAGAACGAATACAAGTTTTCACTCAAGAACAAGATCCATGAGAAGCATATGCTATAGTAACAAAATTCAGAAATATGAGACATAAAAAAATGAATTAATAATTTGTTTTGTGTTTCTTCAACCAAAAAAAGAAATCTCATGGCATTCACATCACTGAAATACAAGCGATCAACCTTTACCAATAGCAAAATCTCATCGAAAGCCAACGCCATTTCCCGGAGATCAGATCCGAAAGACTCCTAAACCGAGATTGGAATAGACAACCTCTGCAACACCTTGTTTCAGGTGGGTGCTCATCCACATTACTCGTAGTCTCTAGACGCTTAGAGAAGTTTGCAAGCCCTAACTGTAAAATTTTTCCTGTTCTGCTAAAAAAAATGGTCAGTATTTGGATTCTTTCAATTATGGGCCATAATTGCCAGCCGAATTTGGATGAAAAATAACTAATAACTATTTTAATAACTAAAAATCTCCTCCCTAAAAAAAAAAAGAAAAAAAAAATCTTAATTTTTTTTTTTTTTTTGAGGAAGAACTAAAAATCTTAATTTATTTATTTTTAGAAAATATATTTTTTTTCTTATTGCCTAAATGTACCTTTAATCAATATCATGTGCTTGCAAATGGAATTAATTTATCTTTTCTTTTCATCATAAATTTAAAAAAATATATTTATGTATAATTATGTTAAAAGAAAATATTATACTTTCTAGGTTTAATAATTATAAATATTAAATTAGTTATGTTTAATTAAATCGATAATAATAACGTTATTAGTATCTTTTAGAAAAATATATTGTAAAAATAAATAAAACTTTGACTTATTAAATGATAATAAGATTTATTTTAATAAAAATTAAATTAATATAGAACTCAAATATATTATATTCTAAAATATATTTTATAATTACCTTATTATTTATATAGATTGTTTATAAAATGTTACCATATATATATATATATATATATATATATATTTAAAATAGTAAAACTATTTATAAAATAATAAATTAAAGAGATATATTTTACAAAATAATTTAGACTTTTAATCACTTTGAAAAAAAATTGCATTAAATTATATTTATTTTATAATTATAGTTTTCATTAGTGAAAATAAAACTAAAAATAAAAATAAATTACTGTTTTAAAAAATTAGATGTATTAATTCTATTTCTAATATTTAATTATAAAAAATTTTAAATCAAATATTCAAATTTTGTTTTTGAAAAAAAATATTTTTAAATTTTTATCAAAATTTAATTAATATTTTGGTTTATATAAGAAAAAATATTATCCAAATGAATAATATAATATATATAAAAAATTTGTTTCCCAGCCATATGTTTTTTAAATATAACAAAAATAAATATTTTTATTTAATTTATCACTATTTTAAAAAATATTAAATTTTATGATTCATGTATTATAATTGTAATCAAGGTAATAGATTTCAAAAATTTTATTTTATAGAAACTTGTGATACCAATCATAGATTAGTATTGCATGGGAGTGGATAACCTATTACTAAATTGATATTTTGATATTATAAAATTTATAACTAATATTATGCCAACTAAAAATATTATACTTTGTGTATTAGAAATTAATTTTGTAATAATTAAAACTATTTTAACAACAAAAAAAAAAAAAAGAGTTTAGTTAATTTTTTAAAAATATATTTTAAAAAATTATTATAATTGTTAAAATTCGACTATCATTAGTCTCTAATGACTCTAATTTTGAAACCAAATAGAAATAAAATATTAATCTCATTTCTATCTTTAGGACTAACAAGTGTAAATTCTATTTTTGTCTCAAAAAATTTAGAAACAAATAAATTTGGACTCCAATTTCTTTATTTATTTTAGAGTTTATATATCAGTCTCTAATTTGTGTCAAATAAATCCAACTAATTACAATGATATATCAATATTTTTGAATAGTTTAGACAAATTAGCATAAAGACAATATCATTAGACTTGCATTTGTCTCTAACATTTTTCAAATCATAAAGACAAAAAAAAAAATTGTCTCTATCATGTCTCTAATATTAAAATAAAAGCAGACAAATTTTATTAGACTCCATTTAGTCACCATTATTTGAGACAAATTTTTTTTAATAGCTAGGTTGACTCTATATAGAGTTAATATCGAGACAACAATGGATTTGTCTCCATTTTGTATTCAACTAAAGACGTTGTAGAGACAAATTAGTATAGAGACGACATCATTAGACTTACATTTGTCTCTAAAGTTTTTTCAACCATAGAGACAACAATAGTTTGACTATATCTTGTCTCTAATATTAAAAATACAAGAAGACAAATTTTATTAGACTCCATTTATTCACCATTATTTGAGACAAATTTTTTTTAATAACTAGGTTGATTCTACATAGAGTTGAGATCGAGACCACAGTGGATCTGTCTCTATTTTGTATTCAACTAGAGACGTTGTAGAGACAAATTAGTATAGAGACAACATCGTTAGACTCACATTTTTGTCTCTATCATGTCTCTAATATTAAAAATTAAAAAAGACAAATTTTATTAGACTCCATTTAGTCAGTATTATTTGAGACAATTTTTTTTTAATAGCTAGGTTGACTCTACGTAGAGTTAAAATCGTGACAACAATGGATTTGTCTCTATTTTGTATTCACCTAGAGACGTTCTAGAGACAAATAATTTAGAGAAGAAGAATTGCGACTCTAAAGAAACTCTAATATTGTTCAAAATTTCATAAATCTTTAATTGTCTCAAATATGTCTCCTATTTATCTCTATGTGGAGACAAATGATGATCGACTCAAAATATTTGTCTCTAAAACAATGTTCTCCCGTAGTCGACGAGTCGTGCTTTATATTTTACGACTTCATTATTCTCATTTCGTTTTCTCACAAACACCCATTTATAACCAACAGGTTTTACACCATCCGGCGTTTAGACTACATGTCCAAAAACATCTCGCTTTGCAAGCGAATTTAACTCCGATTGAATCGCATCTTTCTATTGAGACCAATCAATTCTATGCCGACATTCTTCAACTGATGAAGGATCTAAATCCTCATTATCCTTGACAATATCAAGGGCTACATTATATAAAGCATTATCAATAAAAAAATTTCTTCGATCCCAACTTTTATTCTAAGTTGTATAATTAATAGAGATTTCCGAATTCTCTTCATCATTTATAGTTGGAATCTTTTCATCGGTTGTCCCTTGGTTTTCATCATGATCTTCTGGATCATTTAATCATCTTTTCTTTCGAGGATTTTTATTTTTAGAACCAAGGGGTCGGCCACGCTTCAGGCGTGCTTTTGATTCAACAACTATAGGATTTACTTTTTGTTCTTCAAGAACTATTCGTATAGGAGCATCTATAGCTGGAATATGCGATTTAGTGACTCTTCTGGAGTCAGCAAAAGAATCTGGCAATTGATTTGCAATTTGTTGCAAATGAATTATCTTTTGAACTTCCAGTTCACTCACATTTGTGCGTGGATCTAAATGATTCAATGATGTTCTCCACGCAAGTTCAATTTTATGTCATTTATTCTCTTCCCCTAATTTGGGAAACAAATTCTCATCAAAATGGCAATCAGCAAATCTTGCTGTAAAAACGTCCCATGTCAAAGGTTCAAGATACCTTATAATAAACGGAGAGTCATACCCAACATATATCCCCAATCTTCTTTGAGGACCCATTTTTGTTCGTTGAGTTGGTTCAATAGGAACATATACAGCACACCCAAAAATTCTCAAATAAGAAATATTAGGCTCTAAACCGAAAGCCAATTGTAGTGGAGAAAATTTATGATAACTCGATGGCCTTAAACGCACAAGGGCGGCATGTAAAATAGCATGCCCCCCAGCTGCCAGGGGAGATTTGTTTTCATCAATAACGGTCTAGCAATTAACCGTAGCCTTTTGATAAATGATTCAGCTACACCATTTCGTGTGTGTGAACATGAGCTACAGGATGTTCCACAATTATGCCAATCGACATGCAAGAAGAATCAAATGCATGCGAAGAAAATTCACCAGACATTATCTAGACGGATTCGTTTAATAAGATAATTAGGAAATTGCGCTCTCAAGCGAATTATTTTGGGCAAGTAATCTCGCAAACGCCAAGGTTGCGAGTAGATAATAAACAAACATGCGACCATCGAGTCGATGCATCAATCAAAATCATAAAATATCGAAACGCCCACAAGGTGGACTAATCGGTCCACATATATCTCCATGAATCCGTTCTAGAAATGTAGGACTTTCAACTCCTACTTTTAATGGTGATGGCCTTATAATCAATTTCCCTTTGGAACATGCAAGACAGAAAGCTTATCGCAAGAACAAAACCCTTTGATTCTTCAAAGGATGACCGTGCGTTGTCTCGATAATTTTTCGCATCATAATTGATCCCCGGATGACCTAAACGATCATGCCAAATTTTAAAAGTAACGGGATTAGTAAACTTCTGGTTTACTAAATGATGCGCCTCAATGTCATTAATTTTAGCAAAATATAGTCCAGAGGATAAAGATGGTAGCTTTTCCAACAAATGCTTATTACCGGATGTCATTTTCATAATAGCCAAATATTCATGACCGTTATCTTCCATAGTCTCAATATGATATCCATTATGTCGGATATCCTTAAAACTCAATAGATTTCTTCGAGACTTTGAGGAAAATAGTGCTTTATCAATAGCAATCATAGTTCCTCCCGGTAATATTATATTAGCTCTTCCGGAGCCTTCAATAAGTTTTACACTACCATTTATTGTGGTAACACTTGTTTCTCTCACATTCAAATGAGAAAAATATTTCTCGTATTTCAGTATGGTGTGCGTAGTTCCACTGTCAATTAGATATACACTTTCAATGCCATCATTCAACCCATAAAAGGGCACCATAGCTATTTGGTAATATCACAAACCTCAGGTTGTGAGTTAATAATATTCAATGTAAATAATCTCACAAACTTATGATTGTGAATTAAACAAATAATCTCACAAACTTCTGGTTGTGAATTAAGCAAATAATCTCACAAACTTCTGGTTGTGAATTAAGCAAATAATCTCACAAACTTCAGGTTGTGAGTTAATAATAAACAATCATAAGACCATCATAATAATAACAAAATATTTATAAACAAAAACAATAAATATAAGATAATAACATAAAGTAAAAAGTTCTATAAAATTAAACATATAATACTAAAATATTAAATAACAAAAGATAATATATTACATAAACATATAACATATAATATAATATTCTAATTCTTTTGGCCACTTCGGGTAGTCATCAACATTTTTAGCACATGAATTATCATCCCGATAATTACGATTATAAGGCCAAATTTATCACGAGTACATATTCATGATCATACTTATAACCACGATCACGATCTCTTCTGGGATCATGAGTTATAATATCATTCATTCTGGGAATGGAATAGAACTCGTTGGTCAAGTATCGTGATTTTCATCAACAACTCATTGTTTTGTTGGATTTAAAATCTTGCAACTTCAAGTGCAACCAATTATACCGTGTTTTAGGGAGGACGACCATCTTCCGGTGGTCGATCCTTTCTTTCAAAATTTTCCCACAAAACAAGAGGATCTTTCACGGTAAGATATTCTCTTTTTAAATCATCATAAAGATGATGACGGAGATCACAAATTCAAGTTTAGTAAGATTTGCCATAATGGTAAATAACGTACCTGATTATTCTTCAAATAAACTTCAAAAACACTTTACTTGGTAGTAGAGCCTCTAGTCTCAGTTGGTTAGAGACTCGTGCTGATAACGTGTTATAAAACTATTGTTAACAAAAGAAATATATAACAAAATGTAAGATAGAAATCAAATGAAAAGAAGAGGAAGAGAGAGATCCTTGTATATTTCATCTATATTCTTGTGTATTCTTCTCTCTACAAAACTACACATTTAACCCCTATTTATAGGGATGAAGAGGTACTAGAGATAATGTAAATAATAACAATAATGGAGATAATTAGGTATGAAGATAGTGGAAGTAATTAGGTATGGAGATAGTGAAAGTAATAGAGATAATTTAGGTATGGAGATAGTGAAGGTGATGAAGATATTGAAGGTAGTTAACATACAAATATTTATAATATATTAAAATTAATCAAATATATAATTTATTACTAACCATCTAGGTTGCAATCTTTTTAAAATTGGCTATACATTATAATATATAAATATATATGTATGTACAAACATACACCTTGAAGAATCTATACCTACTATAGTTTTGTCAGTTTCTTGGTAGATCAATAAATAAATGAATATAAAATATATTAATCAATTAAAATATTATACTTATTTAAATATTCATAATATTGGATGAGTTTATTTATGACATATATTAGATGATTGCCTACAAGAATGAGTATTATTGTTCTAACTCTTAATTCCTTATAGCTTATAATCATGAGATCTTTACTCTAACTCTAAATATATTATTCTGCCTTCTGACATAAGAGGAGCTGATGTAATAATTGGGGACGTTGAGCCCAATTAAATATAATTCTCCATTCATCAAAAATATATATAAATATCATCTCAAAAAAAATATAAATCTATTATTACAAATATATATAAAAATTATAGTTCAAATAATAATAATTTCCCTTTTAATCTTAAAAAAATCTGACTTTAAAGTTAGGTAAAAAAATCTCAAAAGGCAATAATAATAATAATAAAAAATTAAAAAAATGCATTTACGGTGTAAGATCCATTAATCTTTGAATGATTCTTGCACTTAGGAGCAAGAAAACGGAATCATTATAAAATGACTATAAATTATTGTGTCTATTTGTGATATCAAGAATGAGTTGACTATATATATACACATGCTTAAATACAACTTGCTTTCTCAGAATGAGATGCAGTTCATAACTTCATATATATATATATATATATATATATATAATATATCTCTACATATTTCTGTAAAACCTTTTCTTTTCATATGTAAAACACCCTTTTTCTCTAATAATTAGAAGCAAGCAAAAATGGAGGTGAAAGAGTCAGATCGGATTAGTGGATTGAGATCTTTGCTGTCATGGGTAGAGAAGAACATACATCTCATCAATTCATGGCAGATTGATCATACTGATTATACGCACCAGATGAGCGATCTGAAAAGGGAACTGAAACTGGCTCAAGCAATTTGTTCATGGGCAGAGATTAGTATTCCTTTGGAGAAATCATTCATGGATGAAATCGCTGATTCTCTGCACGAAAAGCATAAAGAAATCTACATTTTTCTTGAAAAAATGTACCACAACGATTTTTTTTTGTCAGCAATAGACAATGCTTCATACCATTATTTGTTCTCCGGTTTCATTGATGCTGCAGATTCTCTCCAGCCTTTGTTCTTGAAAATTCTGGAAGAGTACAATAATCAGCAATATTCCAAACAGAATCTATCCATGGAGGAACTTTTGAGCTTGATTCCACTTGTTTCTGAGGATTCCCCCATTGAGATTATTCGATACAGGCTTGAATTCATGAAAGGATTCATTCATTGTGCTGATTCACGAGGGGTTTCGGAGTACGAAATGCGAGATCTATTGGCACACGGGGAGTTTATGTTCATCACTGCTGCATTTTACTCATATATGCATAAAAAACCTGCAGTTGTTGTACACAAAGCAACAAAAAGGGTAATCGATAATCAATTCTCAGAAATGCTACTCCACCAGTCCCCACCAAAGGTTCGAGAAATATTGAAAGTAATGAGATCGTCTTGGTTTTCATCATCCCAAACAAGAACTGATGATCTCTATATGGTTGTGTCATTCATCGATTCTTTGGTGGAAAATCAGATGCACCTATTGGGATCCAGTTATAGTTTCATAGTTTCTGTCATAAAAATTATTCTTGAGGAATTTAGGTTCTTGAAAAACTTTCTCATGTATAAGAAGAGCTCTGAAGGTGGCGCTGGTGGTGGTGATGATGATCACCTACTTAGGAGAACTATTGATCTTGTCGTAGAAGCAGCGATACTAATGTATTCCCATTCTTGGGATGTTGGTGATGATAAAAAACTTAGAGAAGAAGATTTGATGATCAGAGATGTTGAACTTGGATTTTCCGATTGGATTGAGAATGTTGAATTATTTAAGAGAGATGTTGGAATGAAGTATCCAGAGGAGACAACAAAGTATAAATTTCCAAGGACAAATGAACTTGGATTTATTGATGGCTTACTGGATGAACTGAAGCAATTGATGATAATGGATACCCAAGTCTTGGAAGATCTTGTCTTCTTAAGAGATTTCTTGGGCAAAATAGTAAGGCTACGCCATGAGAATGGAGACCTCAATGCTCTATGGATTCAGGTTGTGGAAGCCTCCTACAGAATTGAATTCGTGGTTAATTCCATGGTGGTTGGAGATTCAAGCCCTGACTGCACTCCTGATTCTTTCAATGCCATCAAAGAAGAAGTCAAGAAGATTAAGGAGAAGGTAAAAGAGATTTATACCGAGAAGGAGTTTCAAGAGGTGGATAGGTTCAACTTGAAGAAAGAAAATGTTTCTAATAACTTGCCATCAACAACTAGTAGTAGTACTAGTGATCCGACTATGAATGAAGTTGTTGTTGGATTTGAAGATGAAGTCAAGAAGATAATTGATCGAATTGAAGCAAAATCTTCAAAGTTAGACATTGTTTCCATTGTCGGAATGGCTGGACAAGGGAAGACTACTCTAGCTAAGAAAGTTTACAATGAAGTAAGGTCTCGGTTTCAAGTTTCTTCATGGTGCTGCATTTCTCAAGGATACCAAAAACGGAAATGGTTACTTGAAATTTTAAGAGGTACACTTGAAGGTATATCTAATGTTGATGGATATGGTAGAAGGAATGAAGGGGATCTTGAGAAAGATCTTTACCAATCATTGAAAGGAAACAGATATCTCATAGTTTTGGATGATACATGGGAAATCGAAGCATGGCGTGCCTTGCAAGCATGTTTTCCAGATGACAACAATGGAAGTAGAATACTCTTGACAACTCGCATACACGATGTGGCATTGGATGTTGGAGGAGGATCATCAAACAACCCTCATTTTATTAGGTCCTTAAATGATGAAGAGAGCTGGAAATTAATGCAGACAAAGTTGTTTCCAAACCAAGAACATTGTTCTGAAGAACTACAAAGTATTGGAAAGAGAGTTGCAGAAATTTGTAAAGGTCTACCATTTTCAATAGTAACAGTTGCTGGAATTCTTGGAACAAAGGAACAAGATAAATGGGATGACTTTGCAAAAGGGCTAATCAATCGTCGAAATTTTGTTACTGAAACGGATGTGTTAGAATTGAGTTATGTGCATTTGCCAGATTATTTGAAGCCATGTCTTCTTTACTTGGGATCTTTTTTACAAGACCAAAGAATTTCTGTTTCTAGGCTAATATGGTTGTGGGTAGCAGAAGGGTTCCTGGTGCAAAAAAAGGAGAATGGAAATGGAAAACAAGAAAGCTTAGAAAATTCGGCAATGGTGTACTTGAAAGATCTGATAAAAAGAAGCTTAGTAATGGTGGAGGATGAAAAATCAAGAGGGGGAATCAAATCTTGCAGCATACATGATTTGGTACATCAATTTTGCACAACAAAAGCTAAAGAAGAAAACTTCCAGCAACAACTAAATCTTCCTGATGAAATCAAAGGTCCTTTACCTGAGCCCCACAGATTGTGCATTTACTCCCCAAGGGAGTATTTCTCCCAGGTCAGATTATCTTTCCGCCATTTAAGCTCTCTAATATTATTTCCAGCTGGTGAAAGATCTTTTGGATCATATGATATCTCATCAAACTTCAAATATTTTAAACTTCTGAAAGTGTTGGATTTGAGGAGCTTCCCTTGTCGAGATTTCCCTTCAGAAATTGAAATGCTTGTCCATTTAAGGTACTTGGCATTAGTTGGGGAGATTCAATTTGTGCCTTCAACAACAATAGCCAAACTTTCGAAATTGGAAACTTTTTTGTTGAAGGGAACAAGGGGTGAAATTAAATTACCATTTAATCTGTTGAACAACTCCAACAAGTTGAGGCATTTGCACGTTAATAATCGTGTTGTGTTTGATCTATGTGAAGAGGAAGAAAAATTATGTAATTTAGAGACGTTTTGCACACTTCTTCTCTCGTCTCAACAGGAAAAAAAAATTGAGTACATAATCAAGAAGATCAAGTTTATTCAGAAACTGAAATGCACTTTCTTGGGATCATCATGGTGGGATGGAGAAGAACAAAAAGGCTACCAAGTTCCTGCACTGAACATTCTGAACCAACTTGAATCCTTGAAGTTGCATTCAGTCGGTAAAGTAGAGTACAAATTGGAGTTCAATTTCCCCTCAAATCTTAGAAAGTTGACATTGTCAAACTTTTATCTGCCATGGGAAAGAATTTCAGTGTTTGCAGAACTACCAAATCTTGAAGTTCTTAAATTACTAAATAAAGCTTGTGAAGGAGAAATGTGGGATATGGGAGAAGAACAAGTGTTCTCAAATCTTCAATTCTTGAAACTTGAGAATTTAGACATTGTAAATTGGAATGCTTACAGTGAAAACTTTCCTCGTCTTAGGAAATTAGTGTTGAACAGATGTAAGAAGCTTCATGGGATTCCTATGGAAATGGAAGACATTGATACTCTTAAAGTTATAGAAGTGAAATGGTGCAAAGAATCTGTTGCAACTTCAGCACAAGCTCTGGAAGAAGCCATAGAAGGATTGAAGGTTTTCATCCATATAAAAAAAGAACCCCAAGAAGGAAGCTGATTCAATGCAAAAGAAAGGTATAAATCTTTTTACTCTTAGACAAGTTTTAAATATGTGAGATACTAAGTATTTTTAATATTTTATTTTTACAAAAAAAAAAAAAATCATTAATTATTTTGATTATATATATACTAAAGTGACATTCTACTCCAAATTGCAGAATGAATACTTGTACAACTAAAAAATAATTATAACAAAATGTAGATAATCATTGCAGTAATTATATTATATTTTATCAATAAAATTTAATATAAAGATAGAATAAAAAAGTTCATTAATAAAATCTCATATCATTTTGTTCAAATATATGGATTTTTCTCTCCAGATTCTTTTTCCTCATTTCTTACTACAAATCTACAATAGAATATTTCTTTATTTGTGTTTTTTTTTTTTTTTTTTTTTTTTGCAGTTGATCATGACATTATTTCTGGTGAAGCCAAGGGCAGTGTGTCTATGGCTCGTCTTTGAGTGGAAGATAGCTGGAAAAGTCGGATTTTTCCATATTTGAAAGCGATTGCAAGACAGTGATAATAACACTTCTTCAAAACACGTCTGTTGTTTTTTATCTTGTTTGGTTGATATTATTCGCTCTTGTTTACTTTCTTCACATAGTTTTTCTGATATTCGTTTCTCTTTTATTTGTTTGCAACACGCGTTCGCTCAACATGGTCTGTCTTTTCCAGCGACTATATATTCTACTTGTTTTCATGACATTTTCTATGTTTAATACGATTACTCTTTTTCAAAAAAACAAAAATCTATAATTTTTCATTAATATATATATATATATATATATATATATATATATATATATATATATATATATTCTAGACATTTAAATAGTCCCAACAAACAAGAATGATTAAAGTAAAATAGTAAAAGATAAAATTACACAAGACATAAATCATGATTGTATCTAACTAAATATGTTATTAATAATTCGAATTATAAATTTGTGTAGAAAATAATTCTAATTAAAAACAAAAATGAAACAATAATAGAAAGATATGAAAATTTTATTTTAGTTTTTAGGATATCAATAAAACTTTAGATTGGGGATGTGTAATTCTTCATTTTAAACTTGATTATATTAATATTTGATATATTTTTTTTAAAAAAATATTCATCCACACCAAGAAAAGAGGTTTCTTTGGGAGAAGCAATCTTGAAAAATTAAAAAATATATAATAAAACAAACAAATTAATTAAATAAATTGAGAAGGAATTGAAGGAAGTAAGAACAAAAATAATAATAAAAAAAAGTAATAATGAGAAAAGGAATAATTTAAATAAAGAAAAATATAAAAATAAAAAAATGAGTTGAATGAAATGGATAAGATAAGGAAGCAAATTAAAAAAAAAAAAATTTATATACTAATACTATTACTAATTAAAAAAAATATTTAAACAAATTGTGAAATTAATATTAGAAATTTAGAATCTTATTTTCATCTTAAATAGATATTGTAATGTTAAAAAATATATGTTGTTTATGTAAATAATGAATATATATATATTTTATATATGAGAGAAAATATATATATATATATATATATATATATATAATAGTTTTTTAAATATTTACAATAAAAATTTAGAAAATTTATACACATTCATAAAATAGATATAAATATATTAATTGATCCAAAAATTAATTTATATTTAAATACTTAATTTTATTGATATTTGAATTTGAATATTGTTACATAATTTTATACTTTTATATTGTTACACCTTTCATGCGGGTCCGAACTTACCCGACAAGGAATTTCTCTACCTTAGGATCGTTATAGTTACGACCGCCGTTTACCTGGGCTTTGGTCGTCGGCTCCCCTGTCATCAAGTTACCAACTTCCTTGACCATCCGGCACTGGGCAGGCGTCAGCCCCCATACATGGTCTTATAACTTTGCGGAGACTTGTGTTTTCGTAAACAATCGCCCGGTGTGAGGAGGCACCCCTTCTCTCGAAGTTACAAGGCTATTTTTCCTAGTTCCTTAGAGAGAGTTGTTATAGGACTTCAATTCCTCTCAAACATAAGGTGTCCTAAATGAATTCCAAACTACGGGAAGACACCTTTAAGCCAATAAGCTTGAACCCTAAATTTTAAAGAACTACATACATGAGTCGGGTTTCAAACCCTCTCCTTTTTTCTTTTTATGTTTCCTTTCTTGAAACCCTTTTCTCATATCTCACTACACACAATAATGAAATACGTACTCTAATTGAATCTCTCCTTTTCAACAAGAAGTAATGAGGGTAAAAACCTAAAACCTGCATTGACTAATTATAATATTTGATGTTTGATATGTAATGTACTAGAAGGATAATTAAGTAGTTTATCATGATTGTTGTTTTATCAAAAATAAAATAAAAAATTATATGTTAAATAATATTAAACTTAAAATTATGAAAAAATCTTTAATTATTAATGGATTTTATTTTTCCGCATTACATGTTAAAAAAAATCATAGCTGAATAAGTCAAGATCTTTCTTTCTTTTTTTTTTAAAAAAAGAAAAAGAAAATAGGACGTACTAACTACTACAATAATATAAAATAAGGCCAGCCAATTCTTGAGATCATCAACATATATATATATATATATATATATATATATATACATTCTATATATTATTTTGAAATTTATCAATTGCTTGTCAACTTTAAAATTTATTATATATGTCCAGTGATGCGTTCATTTCCCACTATATGGTTCTTTTTTAATAGTCAAATTTGGATTCAGACACACCTAATTTGAAGTTTTTGAATAATCGTCTACTAAGAAACTAACAAAAGAAAAGTAGGTATAGGTTCTTAAATGTATAATATATATATATATATAAGTATATATAAATAAAATGATTGATTATCTCAAGAATTAGCTGACCTTATATTTTTATTGTACAAGTTAACTCGTAAATTTTTTTTTTCTTCTATAAAAAAAGACCTTGACTTTTTTTTTTTTTCTTTATTAATGATACAAGTTATTCTAAATGAGTTTCAAATTATGAGAAGACACTTTTAAGCAAATAAATCTTGACACCAAATTTTAAATAGCTGGATACATGAAAATGTGATAAATTTAATTACAATTATGTTGTTTTGGATATATATATATATATATATATATATATGTGTGTGTGTATTTTTAAAACTTGTTAATATATTCTTACAACATGCTAAACAATTTTTTGTTACAAATTCTAACTCTTATTTGTGATAAGATTTTACAAAAAGCCAAAGAACTAACAACTAGTATAATATTCAAAATCTCGTGTAATATTTACATAGTCTTTTCACATGACAATCAAGACTTTAAGATTACAATTTTTCTATCTTGTTATAAAAAATGTATTTCTTTTTTAAAATATAATTAAAATAAATAATATAAATTAATACTGAATAAGTTATATTCAATAACTAAAGGTTAAGAAATAATTCAAAAATGAGTAATATTCATTAAAAATAAATCTCATTATTTTTTTAAAAAAAAACAAATTATAAGTGTTTGTTTCTATTAGGCCCATACACCACTTGTTAGGTCCGTTGCTCCCATCAAGGTTGGGCAGTCTGCTCACCTATGTTGTATTGAATATATTGAACTTATCTAGGGTTTAGAGAAACATGTAAATTTACAATATAAATACAATTTAATTAGTAAACTTACTTAAATTATTTATTTTTCTTTCCTTCATTATGAAAATTGAAGATTAAACTTTAAAAATTATGTATTCATTTATAATTTTTTTAAAACAAATTATTTATAAAATTTTTATCTCAAATTAATTATAAGTTAGATAATTATGAAAACGATTTTTTGCAAATTTTTCATTATCTACAATAATATTCACATTTATAATCTATTGAAATTAATCAAATATATAATTTATTACTAACCATCTAGGTTGCAGTCTTTTTAAAATTTGTTATACATTATAATATAATATAATATATAAATATATATGTATGTACAAACATACACCTTGAAGAATCTCTACCTACTATAGTTTTGTCAGTTTCTTGGTAGATCAATAATTCATTTGTATATTCACTGTATATATAAATAAATGAATATAAAATATATTAATCAATTAAAATATTATAATTATTTAAATATTTATAATATTAGATAAGCTCAACATATATTAGATGATTTTCTAGAAGAATGAGTATTATTGTTCCAACCCCTAATTCCTTATTGCCTATAAATTATTGTGTCTATTTGTGATATCAATAATGAGTTTACTATATATATATATACACATGTTTAAATACAACTTGCTTTCTCAGATTAACTTCATAATCTCTACATATTTATGTAAAACCTTTTCTTTTGATATGTAAAACACCCTTTTTCTCTAATAATTAGAAGCAAGCAAAAATGGCGGTGAAAGTGTCAGATCGGATTAGAGCATTGAGATCTTTCCTGTCATGGGTAGAGAAGAACACAGATATTAATTCATGGCAGATTGATCATACTGACTATACGCACCAGATGAGCGATCTGAAAAGGGAACTGAAACTGGCTCACGCAATTTGTTCATGGGCAGAGATTAGTATTCCTGTGGAGAAATCATTCATGGATGAAATCTATGATTCTCTGCACAAAAAGCATAAAGATATCTGCAATTTTCTTGAAAAAAAGTACAACATCGATGGTTTTTTGTCAGCACTAGACAATGCACAATACCATTTTTTGTTCTCCAGTTACATTCATGCTGCAAATTCTCTCCAGCCTTTGTTCTTGAAAATTCTGGAAGAGTACAATAATCAGCAATATTCCAAACAGAATCTATCCATGGAGGGACTTATGAGCTTGATCCCACTTGTTTCTGAGGATTCCCCCATTGATATTATTCGATACAGACTTGAATTCATGAAAGGATTCATTCGTTGGGCTGATTCACAAGGGGTTTCGGAGTACGAAATGCGAGATCTATTGGCACACGGGGAGTTTATGTTCATCACTGCTGCATTTTACTCGTATATGCATAAAAAACCTGAAGTTGTTGTAGACATAGCAACAAAAAGGGTAATCGATAATCAATTCTCAGAAATACTACTCCACCAGTCCCCACCAAAGGTTCGAGAAATATTGAAAGTAATGAGATCGTCTTGGTTTTCATCATCCCAAACAAGAACTGATGATCTCGATATGGTTGTGTCCTTCATCGATTTTTTGGTGGAAAATCATATGCAGCTATTGGGATCCAGTTATAGTTTCATAGTTTCTGTCATAAAAATTATTCTTGAGGAATTCAGGTTCTTGACAAACCTTCTCATATATAAGAAGAGCTCTGAAGGTGGCGCTGGTGGTGGTGATGATGATCATATGGTTAGGAGAACGATTGATCTTGTCATAGAAGTACCGATACTAATGTATTCCCATTCTTGGGATGTTGGCGATGATCCGAAACTCAGAAAAGAAGATTTGATGATCAGAGATGTTGAACTTGGATTTTCCAATTGGATTGAGAATGTTGAATTATTTAAGAGAGATGTTGGAATGAAGTATCTGAAAGAGACAGCAAAGTATAAATTTCCAAGGACAAATGAACTTGGATTTATTGATGCCTTACTGGATGATCTGAAGCAATTGATGATAATGGATACTCAAGTCTTGGAAGATCTTTTTTTCCTAAGAGATTTCTTGGGGAAAATAATAAGGCTACGCCATGAGAATGGAGACCTCAATGCTATGTGGATTCAGGTTGTGGAAGTCTCCTACAGAATTGAATTTGTGGTTAATTCCATGGTGGTTGGAGATTTAAGCCCTGACTGCACTCCTGATTCTTTCAATGCCATCAAAGAAGAAGTCAAGAAGATTAAGGAGAAGGTAAAAGAGATTTATACCCAGAAGGAGTTTCAAGAGATGGATAGGTTCAACTTGAAGAGATCAGAAAATGTGTCTAATAACTCGCCATCAACAACTAGTAGTAGTACTAGTAATCCGATTATGAATGAAGTTGTTGTTGGATTTGAAGATGAAGTCGAGAAGATAACTGATCGAATTGAAGCAAAATCTTCAAAGTTAGACATTGTTTCCATTGTCGGAATGGCTGGACAAGGGAAGACTACTCTAGCTAAGAAAGTTTACAATGAAGTAAGGTCTCGGTTTCAAGTTTCTTCATGGTGCTGCATTTCTCAAGGATACCAAAAACGGAAATGGTTACTTGACATTTTAAGAGGTACACAAGAAGGTATATCTAATGGTGATGGATATGGTAGAAGGACTGAAGGCGATCTTGAGAAAGATCTTTACCAATCATTGAAAGGAAACAGGTATCTCATAGTTTTGGATGATATATGGGAAATTGAAGCATGGCGTGCCTTGAAAACATGTTTTCCAGATGACAACAATGGAAGTAGAATACTCTTGACAACTCGCATACACGATGTGGCATTGTATGTTGGAGGAGGATCATCAGACAACCCTCATTTTATTAGGTCCTTAAATGATGAAGAGAGCTGGAAATTAATGCAGACAAAGTTGTTTCCAAACCAAGAACATTGTTCTGAAGAACTACAAAGTATTGGAAAGAGAGTTGCAGAAAGTTGTAAAGGTCTACCATTTTCAATAGTAACAGTTGCTGGAATTCTTGGAACAATGGAACAAGATAAATGGGATGATTTCGCAAAAGGGATAATCAATCGTCGTAATTTTGTTACTCAAACGGATGTGTTAGAATTGAGTTATGTGCATTTGCCAGATTATTTGAAGCCATGTCTTCTTTTCTTGGGATCTTTTTTACAAGACCAAAGAATTTCTGTTTCTAGACTAATATGGTTGTGGGTAGCAGAAGGGTTCCTGGTGCAAAAAAAGAAGAATGGAAATGGAAAACAAGAAAGCTTAGAAAATTCGGCAATGGAGCACTTGAAAGATCTAATCAAAAGAAGCTTAGTAATGGTGGAGGATGAAAAATCAAGAGGGGGAATCAAATCTTGCAGCATACATGATTTGGTACATCAATTTTGCACAACAAAAGCTAAAGAAGAAAACTTCCAGCAACAACTAAATCTTCCTGATGAAATCAAAGTTCCTTTACCTGAGCCCCACAGATTGTGCATTTACTCCTCAAGGGAGTATTTTTCCGAGGTTAGGTTATCTTTTCGCCATTTGAGCTCTCTAATATTATTCCCAACTGGTTATAGATCTGTTGGATCATATGATATCTCATCAAACTTCAAACATTTTAAACTTTTGAAAGTGTTGGATTTGAGGGGTTTCATTTGTGGATATTTCCCCTCAGAAATTGAAATGCTTGTCCAGTTAAGGTACTTGGCATTAGTTGGGGAGATTGAATCCGTGCCTTCAACAACAATAGCCAAACTTTTGAAATTGGAAACTTTTCTGTTGAAGGGAACAAGGGGTGAAATTAGATTACCATTTAATCTGTTGAACAACTCGAACAAGTTGAGGCATTTGCACATTAATAATCGTGTTGTGTTTGATCTAACGGAGAAGGAAAATCTATATGAAGAGGAAGAAAAAGTATGTAATTTAGAGACGTTTTGCACACTTCTTTTCTCGTCTCAACAGGGAAAAAATATTGAGTACATAATCAAGAAGATCAAGTTTATTCAGAAACTGAAATGCGCTTTCTTGGGATCATCATCACAGTGGTATGACTATCAAATTCCTTCATTGAAGGTTCTCAACCAACTTGAATCCTTGAAATTGCATTCAATCAGTAAAGTAAAGTACAAATTGGAGTTCAACAAACTTAGAAAGTTGACATTGTCAAACTTTTATCTGTCATGGGAAAGAATTTCAGTGTTTGCAGAACTACCAAATCTTGAAGTTCTTAAATTACTAAATAAAGCTTGTGAAGGAGAAATGTGGGATATGGGAGAAGAACAAGTGTTCTCAAATCTTCAATTCTTGAAACTTGAGAATTTAGACATTGTAAATTGGAATGCTTACAGTGAAAACTTTCCTCGTCTTAGGAAATTAGTGTTGAACAGATGTAAGAAGCTTCATGGGATTCCCATGGAAATGGAAGACATTGATACTCTTAAAGTTATAGAAGTGAAATGGTGCAAAGAATCTGTTGCAACTTCAGCACAAGCTCTGGAAGAAGCCATAGAAGGATTGAAGGTTTTCATCCATATAAAAAAATAACCCCAAGAAGGTAGCTGATTCAATGCAAAAGAAAGGTATAAATATTTTTACCCTTAAACAAGTTTTAAATATGTGAGATACTAAGTATTTTTAATATTTTAAAGTCATTAATTATGTTGATTATATATATACTAGAGTGACATTCTACTCCAAATTGCAGAAAGAATACATGTACAACTAAAATATTTATTAACAAAATGTAGATAATAATTGCAATAATTATATTATATTTTATCAATAAAATTGAATAAAAAGTTCATTAATAAAATCTCATATCATTTTGTTCAATATATGGAATTTTCTCTGCAGGCCTATTTTCTTTTGCTGATTTCTTTCTACAACTCTACGATAGAATTGTTCTTTATCTGTGTGCTGTTTTTGGAAATTATGGTTTGGGAGAAGTATGTGGCTGTTTTGTCGGTTGATCATGGCATTATTTCTGGTGAAACTTTGGTGGAGACGTCCGATTTTGATTTTTGATGAGCATCGTTTCGTGCTGTTTGAGCTAGTGGAAGCCTCGGGTATTTTCTCTGCTATTCGGTGGTGCAAGAAACTGCAAATCCAGTTCCAATATATATATATATATATATATATATATATATATATATGATCGAAAGCCATTGCCACACAGTGATAACACTTCTTCAAAACACTTCTGTTGTTTTTACTTTACATAGTTTTTCTGATTTTTGTTTTTCTTTTGTTCTTTTCCGGCGACTATGCAATTTGCTTGTCTTCATGACATTCTCTCTATTTAAATAGTCCAATCAAACAAGAATGATTAAAGTAAAATAGTGAAAGATAAAATTACACAAGACATAAATCATAATTGTATTTAACTAAATATGTTATTAATAATTCCAATTATAAATTTGTATAGAAAACAATTCTAATTAAAAACAAAAATGAAACAATAATATAAAGATATGAGAAATTATTTTAGATTGGTGATGTGTAATTTTTCATTTTAAACTTGATTATATTAATATTTGATATAAAATTTTTAAAATATTCAACCACACTAATAAAAGAGGTTTTTTAACCTGGTAGTTTGGGGGAGTTGGTAAGCGGACTCTCAATGCTTCCTCCAGGGCGGATGGTCGATGGTTCGAATCTCTTGGGTGGTTAGCGTCATATTAAAAAGCTCTAGGCTAGGCCCTATTCCTGAATAAGAGTTGAACTCTGCGAGAGCTTCGCAGGCCGAATCCGAATTAGTCTCATAGAAAAGGTAGGAACACTGGGCGCGGTACCAAAAAAAAATTAAAGAGGTTTTTTGGGAGAAGCAATATTGAAAAATTTAAAAATATATAATAAAAAAACAAATTAAATAACTTCAGAAGGAATTGAAGGAAGTTAGAATGCAATAGATGAAGTTAGAACATAATAATAATAATTTAAAAAAGAAAAATATATAATAACAAAAAAAATGAGTTCAATGAAATGGATAAGATAGGGAAGCTAGAAAGTCAAAGGGGTAAAGTTGTAAAGAAAATACTATTATTAATAAAAAATAATTAAAAAAATTGTCAAATTAATATTAGAAATTTGGAATCTTATTTTCATCTTAAATGCAGAATTTGTATTATATATATATATATTAATTTTTTTAGAAATTTAATTTTTTATTTTAAAAAATTATATAGATATTTTAATGTTAAAAATATATCTTATTTATGTAAATAATGAATATATATATATATATATATATATATTATATATTTTTACATAATTTTATACTTTCAAATACAAATCTTATAATTTTTTACTTATAAATTTAAAATAATTATGTAGTACTAATTATCTTTTAAAACTAATTTTATTTATTTATTTTCTAAAAGCAACATGATTTAAATTGTAGTAACAACTACAATAACAACTACATTTGAGTTTCCAATGATTTGTTTAAGGTGTTTAGGGATATTAATTAAGGGTATAAAATGAATTATATTCTTTTATAAATAATATAATAAATATTAAGATATATATATACATATCTTATTTTATTAGAATTCGATTAAAATTAGGATTTAAAACTAAAATTGTGAACTTTGATACTTAAGATAAGGCTAGTTAGGCTATATCATATTAGCACCCATCGTGGATTTTGTTCATTATGAAATCATGAATTCTCAAAGTCGCAAGTGTATCAAAAAGTATTTTGTCAATCCTCCATTATTCGTACTTTCTAAAAGTCATTAAATATTTTATTTTTATATTCTATTTTATTGAGCATGTGCTTACTAATTTAAACATATTTATTACATAAAGTCTCGTATTTACAAATCTAAGAGTTTCAACTATAAACTCTATTTATTACATAAACCACGTGCATACAAATGTAAGAGGTTCAACTATAAAGCCTATTTATTGCATAAACTCTGTGCTTAAAAAAATTTAAAATGTTTAACTATAAACTCTATTTATTACATAAAGTTACGTGCTTACATATTTAAGAGGTTTAACTATGAATTTTATTTATTATTTAAAAGCACGTCTTTACTAATCTAAGAGGTTCAAGTGTGAAACTTAATTATTACATCAGTCACATATTGCAAGGTGGTCGAATCCAATATTTGACAGTCAAAAACTCATTTCTCTAATAAGTAATTCAAAAAAAAAAAAAAAAAAAAAAAAAAAAAAGAGAAACGAAAAAATGGGCATATGGTGTCCATTAATTAACAGTTAGATCTCAAGTGAATGAGTTTTTATTTTTTTATTTTTTTCTTTATAGTCAGATCTGGATTCAGACACCCATACTGAGGAAACATGCGCTGCACCTAATTACTAAGTTTTTGAATAATCTTTCCTTTTTCAAATTTTTTTTTTTTTTTTTTTGATGAATCTAAGTTTTTTAATAGCCATCTTCTTAGAAATTAACAAAACCAAAGTAGGTATAGATTCATATATGTATAATATATTTACATATGTATAAGTATAGATATAAATAAAATGATTGATAATCTCAAGAATTAGCTTACCTCATATATTTTTATTTACAAGTTAACAAATAATATAAAAAAAGACCTTGACTTGTTTTTACATTAAATTTATAATTATAATTACGGTTGACATGATTATTAAACCAAAAGGGAGTGATTAAACAAAAAGTCTTCCTTTCATGGTATTCTGATTAGCTCGCCAATCACAAAAATCATCCAAGCCCGAAAGTGATAGAACTACTTGGAGAGCATCTCCTTCGAACCAGACTTTGGTCAAATGAAGATATTTAGCAACAATAAAGGCTTGAATAACTATTTTCATCTCCACACATCAAGTTAATAATTAGAATTAATGGTTAAAATAATTCAATAATATGTACGTATATATTTTTATAATTATTTTATATCTATATTTTTATTGAAATAAAGAAATTATATATATTAGCTCAAAAATTATGAACCCTACCTTGAGACACTCTCTTTTCCTTGAATTACACACACACATACATACATACATACATACATACATATATATATATATCAAACATCATAATTAGTCAATGGTTGATGATCTCAAGAAGTATCTGGCCTAGTATACTATTATTATCTGAACTTGGAGGATGTGGCAATGAATTACTTGATGGATTTGATTGATAGAAGCTTAGTGATGGTAATGAAAAAGGGATTGAGTGGTGGAACCAAAACAATTAGAGTGCATGAATTGTTACATCAATTTTGTGTCACGAGAGCCAAGGAAGAAAATTTCTTGCAAGTACAAAATATTCTTGAACAAGAAACCGATTCGTCATCGGAGCCAAACCTGTTATGTATTTATTCAAGGGAAAATTTTCTTCCACATTCGGGTGGTACTTTAAGCTCTCTAATATTCTTTGGAAATGATCATGGAGGACTTCCCATATTGTCTGAATTCCCCCACACTAAAATTCTCAAAGTATTGGATTTGAGGGAAGTCACTTGTACCTCTTTTCCATCCGAAGTCGAAACGTTAGTTTAATTGAGGTACTTAGCACTTTTTGGACAGACCACCTCCGTACCATCAACAATTGTCAAATTGGAGAATTTGGAAACATTTCTTCTAAAAGGATTGTTGGATGAAATTTCATTACCAGTAACTCTTTTACAGTTGAGAACATTGAAACGTCTGCTTGTGAATAATCATGTGATTTTTACCATGCTAGAGAAGAATCTTGATCAAGAATAATCCGAGTCGAGTAACTTGGAAATATTTAACACTTTACTTCTTTTCTCTAAACAAGAATTAGAAGAGATAATCAAGAAGATTCTACTCATCCGAAAATTGAAATGCACTTTCTTGCCATCAAGGAATTCTAGAGAAGGCTACCAAATTCCTGCCTTAGACTTTCTAAGTCAACTAGAATCATTGAATGTGCACTCCATAGAAAAGGTAGGATATGATTTAGTGTCTAAACTTCCAAGCAATATCAAGAAATTGACTTTGTCAAACTTTCATCTACCATGGGAAATCCTTATGAGGTCGATCTCAACTCTAAGAAGTCTCGAGGTTCTCAAGTTACTAGACAACGCTTGTGAAGGTGAGTTGTTGGATATGGAATCAGAAGAATATGAAGAAGAAGAACAATTCTCGAATCTTAAATTTCTAAAATTAGAGAATTTAGACATGGTACGTTGGAATGTGAGAAATGAAAACTTTCCTCATCTTCAAGAATTAATATTGATTGGATGTGAAAAGTTCGAGAATATCTCTCTATTGGTCTGGCAGAAGTAAATAGTCTTAAACTATACATATAAAATGTTGCCATGAGTCTGTGGCAAAGTGGTCTCAATATGCTGAAGAGATGGGAGCAAAGGATTTTGTCTAGTTTTACTTGAATTGTTTGTTAGTTTGTTAATTGCTTCTTGATTGGGGGACATTTAGTTTTGAAAATTTTTGTGCTCAAATAATGTATTGATTGAATAAATCGGTTTCTTTTTATTGGATTTTTTTTTTAAAACTCGATAAAATCAAAAGACAATCTTTCTCTTATTTATTTGTTTAAAAGAAATAAAAAATAAACATGAAAAATTTAAACCAGGATAAATCATAATTTGAGTAAAGATAATAAATATATGAGTGTATATATCACATAAATATTCTACTTACTTTATTAGTATGAGGCCTTTGGGAAAGGTGTTCAAAAATAAAACTGTGAGAGTTTAGACTCAAAACAGACAATATCATACTAATGTGAGAGTTAACGTGAGGTGGTAACCCAACAAGATGTTGAAACGAGCTCAACAAGTGGTATTAGAGCCAAAGGTTAAGTGGGCTACATGTGTAAGATGTGGGAGAAAGTCTTCAATGTGATGTCCAATGATGGTGGTCCTTGCGGTGTTCCAGAGGAAGGTCACGGGTATGATTCTTGGGGTGTCCCACATCTAAAAATGATGCAAGAGTTGCGTAGGATTGTTGCATTTAGCAGAAATTGTGGTATAAAACTGGCATGTCAAATAAAATACTTAAATAAGAGAAACCAAATCAACTAAGTTATTACATTTTCACGCTTTAGATTAATTATAAAACAGTTTGTTTTAAAACTGTTTGACATTAATTTTGTCTAATTAATGAGCAGTCTTCACCACCTTTGTATTATTTTATTGGATAAAAGTTTACCAAATAAAGAAGGACTCATTCAAAAATGAAGTCTCCACACCTACCACCATATTTTCCTTCATGCATGAACAACGTACAAAGCTAAGAGAGTTAGAGTAAGTGTACTTACGCAGGTTTCCGACTTCTGCCTTCTCCGATACAAAGAATTTTATTAAAGAAATCGCACCCGCCGCCATTCACATGACAGAAATTTAATTTTCTGTCATTAGCATATATTTTTTTTTTTTTTTTTTATACATTGGGGAAGGGGGTGTCAGAACCTGAAAGGGCCTATTGGTGAGGTGACAACATGCCACTCGGTCAGCCAACTTTTGACTGCATATTAATTATTATTTTTTTCAAAAAAAAAAATAATAATTGTGCCCATAAAAAAAAAAAAAAAAAAATTTAGTATGAAATAAGTAATCTATTACTATCTATCAAAAAAAAAGTAATCTATTACTTAATTTTATTTTATATAATATGGAAAAATAATAAGAATAAATTATAAAAATTATTTCCACCTTTATTTTTTACTTGTCACATGTATTGATATTTTTTCCTTACAAAAAGTAAAGTCAAAGTATAAAAGGGTGGGAGTGTTATATAAAAACAAATACAAATACACTGTTCTGGACAATAATAAATAAAAAAATAAACATAGTTTTCTCACTAATAAGTAAAAATAAAAGGGTGGGAGTGTCATATAAATACAAATACAAATACAGAGTTCTGGACAATAATGACTGCAATTCCTTGAAAATAGGATTTATATTATGACAACTTTGTATTGTTTATGTCAAATTAATTGAGTACACATAGAGATCCGCAAAGTTTCAGCTTAGTTATATACTAGGCACCAATTAGGACCAAAGACTACTTTTTAAGTGGGCATCCAACTTTGTGAAGATTGAAAGTTAACTATATATATATATATATATATATATATATATATATATATATATATATATATAGATCATATAAAACAACACATATATTTCTATAAAACACATATAATAATAAGGTTAGAACTCAAGACTTTACGTATGAAAAACTAATTTTTTTTTACTTGAACCAACAACTTTAGTAATTTCGAGTCTTGCTATATACATAGTTGGAGGATAGAGTTAAAAGTTTTAAGTTAAGGGATAAAATTTACCAAATTATTAAGTTAAAGGATGAAATAGTACAACAAAAATAAAATAGGATAAAATCACAAAAATTATATAAATTAAGGGACCAAAATTTTCAATTTACCTACATAGTTGGAGAATAGAGTTAAAAAAATTAAATTGAGGACTAGTCCACAAATATACCATTTGACTACAAAAGGAACACTAATGGAATAGTTAAATAGCAACTAGCACCATTTGCTTACTTAAAATTAGGAATAGTAAAATGGCCATCCAATACCAATTTGCACATATATTTTTGTCATGTTTCTAACATAATCCAATTCTCTCTCTTTCCCTTCTCTCTCTCTCTCTTTCCTTCCTTTTTCGTAGTTCTTACTTTACAAATTATTAGTGAAATTTTGACCAGAAAAATTAATCACATGGGTTGGTGCAATATACATTCAACTCTCTCTTCTCTATAAATTCTGGCCCTCAAAGAAGAAAGATAATATATCCTAAAACAACTCACTAGAAAGCAAAGAGAAAATCAAGCTAGCTATCTCTACAAGCAGTTAAAAGAAAAACACAAAAGAGAGAAATGGAAGTTGCAAAAAGCCTCTGCATGAAAGGTGGGATTGGTGAAGCAAGCTATGCTAACAATTCAGTTGTTCAGGTAATCTTTTATATATATATATATATATTTCAAAAATACATAACTCAATTAATTAATAGCAGTTTCGAGAAATTATAAATATTAACGATAATCTTGATACTGATTGTTTTGCCAGCAAAATGCGATACTAAACACATTGGCGATAATAGAAGAAGCCATCAGCGATGTTTACACAACGATTCATCCAAGAACGATAGGCATTGCCGACTTGGGCTGTTCGTCGGGACCCAACACTTTGCTTTTCTCATCACAGATAATTACGAGTCTTGAAAAGAAAAGAAAAGTTGATGAATCCATTGAGTATCAGATTTACTTGAATGATCTTCCTAGCAATGATTTCAACAACATTTTCAAGTCTTTGCCAACTTTTCAAGAAAATTTAACTCAAGAGAAAGGTTCTGGCCATGGTAGATGTTTCGTTGCGGGTGTTCCTGGTTCTTTCTATGCCAGACTTTTCCCTTCCAACAGTCTCCATTTTGTTCACTCATCTTCCAGTCTCATGTGGCTATCTCAGGTACATATACAGTAGTGGAATAACTTTAATATACATGTTTGAGTGATGAATTTAATATGGGATTTTAATTATTTGTGATGTAAAATTTATGAAGGTACCAAAAGGGCTAGAGGAAAGCAAAGGTTACACAATGATAGCGACCACAAGTCCACCAAGTGTGGTTAATGCTTATTATGAACAATTTAAGAAAGATTTTTGGAGTTTCCTCAAATTTCGTGCAGAGGAAGTGATTGCAGGTGGAAAAATGGTTTTGAGTGTAATTGGAAGGAAATATGATGATCGTCGTAGCAAAGATGGTAGCCTTATGAATGAGTGCATTTCTAAAGCTCTTATTGCCTTGGTTTCTGAGGTACCTTCTCTTTTTACCTATTTCATATATATATATATAATATATATATATATATATATATATATATATATATATATATATATATATATTTTCTGCACAAGTATCTATTTATCTCTTGTGACTTAGAGTGCCACATCTCTCGTGTAGGAAATTTCTGTGCTATTATTCAGTTAAGCTTAAAGTCTTGTATTCAATGACGTATTTTAAAATCAATACGAATAATATTATTGAGTTGTTTATAAAATTATCTTCTTTTTTAGATTATTATATATACATATACTCTTTAAAACAAATAAGGTTTTATCATAGTCTACTTAGTTTGACTTGTCTTATTTAAATGTTTCACCTAGCATGTTAAGTGACAAACCTTTGCTAATATCTATCTTTATTTTTAGATTATTATATATATATATATACACTTATGTATCTACTCTTCAAAACAAACAAAGTTTTATCTCGAAAAGGTAATAATTTAGTTAGTTTGATATGCATTATTAAGTGTCTCACCTACGGACTTTTGTTATAGTCTTCAAAGTCTTATCTCACATCCCTCCCTCCCGAAATTAATCGATAAAGATGTTAAGTCACAATATTTATATATAAATAAAGTAAATCTTGGGATATATTTTGTAAATCTAAATGGTTGTGTTGCTTTTTTTGCCATTATTTGCAGGGTTTAATTGATGAAGAAAAATTAAACTCATTCAACATTCCAAAATATATGCCATCGCCAATGGAGCTAAAATCACTGGTTGAAGAAGAAAAGTCATTTACAATGAACGGAGTTGAGATAAACGAGGTTCATTGGGACCCAAACCATGACAATACTCAATCAGCAGAAGGAACCAGTTTAACCGGTGACCAGTTGAAAGAGTCTGCTCATGGAGCTGCAATGGCCATGAGAGCTGTGCACGAACCCATAATTGCTGATCAGTTTGGTGAAGAAATAATGGACGCATTCTTCATCAACCTAAAAGAAATTCTCATTGATTGCATTTCTAAAGAAACCGAAACCTATCATGTCAGTATCACTATGGCCATGACAAGAAACTTCAATTGAAGAATGATATATATATATATATATATATATATATATATATATATATATATATTGTGTTTCTCGATTCAAGTCCATATTTTTTCTTTTTATAATATTTTTTTTGGTAACCATACATGTAATATGTATAATACTTCTCAATTTTTATGCATATTTAATTTTTTTTCTTTCTAAAAAAATATAATATATATTATATTTCTAAATGTTTGTGTCTTTCAGTTATTGATTCTTCTTCTTCCTTTTTTTCACTTCTTCTTTTTCATTTTATCCCCTCTTTTTCTTTTTTCTTCATTCAATTTTTTTTTTTAAAGTGACTCGGTGTTGACTTAGACGAATCGGTCCGAGTCAAGCCGAGTCAAAACCGAGTTAAGACGAGTTAGTGACATTTCGATTTTTCTCTATATCTTTGTATCGGAGACCGTCGTTCTGTTCCCTTTAATAACAAATTCAATTTCGAAGCTCATCAATATTATCATCAATTGATTTATTTAAGTCCAATTTAAAGGCAAACAGAGAACATTTCACAAAGGCAATAATAGTTACATTGGGTAAGGAATTGAGAGTTTCTAACTTACCTCATAGCTCTAGTGCAGTATCTGCATCATCAACCTTTCGCATAACAAAATCTGCTAAGTTTAAGATGAGTAGATTATATGCTTCTTCGTCGATTTCTTTTTCTTTGTAAACATCTCTTTCGGCCATTTTTCTAGGCCTGGTTCCAGTGCATATGAAACTTTGTAATGTGAGAGTAGTGCTCTCATCTTTTTCTTCCAACTTCGAAAATCAATCTTCCCATGGATCTCTCAATTCTGTTGGATCCCATGGTTTTGTATGAAAGAACCTAAAGAATTAGGTCTAACACACGGAACCAAGACACACACACTAATACCGCAAATCCGACTAATGAATATTCACAAGAAATAATCACCGTCAAAAAACACAAAAGGCGAGAGAACCCTAGGATTCAGAAAAACCCTAGATGAACCAGATCTAAGAAAAAATACAAGGCTCCGATACCACTGTTAGGAATTAATCATATTATGATCTTTGCCCGAAAGATTAAATAAATTGCAGAAAACATGAAACAAGAAAATAATCGACACAGAGAATTTTACCGTGGTTCCCAAACCTCACCAACAAGTGAGATCGTGGTACATCCACGTTGAGCCTCATAAGAGAGCTCACTGCACTAAATCGGAATAGAGATGAATCCCTACCGATACACACCGGAATACCCTAAGGGTTTCCGATGAAAAATACAATACATGGAAGAATTGAATCGGACTAAAACCAAACCGTAAATCAAAGAAAGAAACACAACGATCAAAGATTTACAACATGAATGAGTATAACCCTATCTGAAAACAACTCATAAACCCTAACTTCTGGAAACGCGACCAGAGAGAGAAGAGCATTATTCATCTGATCTAGAATATACATGAATTGTATATTTGTAAGATGGTTAAAGAGGGGTTTCAATTGTGGTCGTTGGATCATCACAAAGAGTGTTTCGGATTAACTATGAGTTTAATCGGAACGACATCGTTTAGCTCCATGATAGGGTTGCATTCATGTGTCGTCCTGCTGTCGTTTTAAGCTTATGACTATCGTTTTGATTCATTTCCAACATTGACATTGTCAAACTTTCATCTACCATGGGAAATCCTTATGAGGTCGATCTCAACTCTAAAAAATCTCGAGGTTCTCAAGTTACTAGACAATGCTTGTGTAGGTGAGTTGTGGGATATGGAATCGGAAGAATATGAAGAAGAACAATTCTCGAATCTTAAATTTCTAAAATTAGAGAATTTAGACATTGTACGTTGGAATGTGAGAAATGACAATTTTCCTCATCTTGAAGAGTTAATATTGATTGTATGTGAAAAGCTCGAAGATATCTCTATTGGCCTAGCAAAAGTAAATAGTCTTAAAGCTATACATATAAAATGTTGTCATGAATCTGTGGCAAAGTGGTCTCAATATGCTGAAGAGATGGGGGCAAAGGTTTTTGTCTAGTTTTACTTGAATTAATTTTTGCTAGTTTGTTAATTGTTTCTTGATTGTGGGACATTTAGTTTTGAAAATTTATGTGTTCAAATAATGTATTAGTAGATAAAATTACAATATGGCCAAATTTTTTGTTTAATGTGGTATTATCTACTTCAATTCTTTGTGGTGCATGATTGTTAGTTGACAAATTACCTTTTTTTTTTTTTTTTTAATATCTTATGTTCAATAGAGTCTTCCTATATAATATATATATATATATATATATATATATATATATATATATATATATGCTTTCTTTTGTGTCCTATTTTTTGTTAAGTTTGAAGGAATATCTCTTGTAATTTTGATGGTTTACAGGGGAAAAAGGGAGAGAACTAGTCCAACACTTGTCTAGCAAAAAATACTTGGAAAACAATAACACAATATCTTGTCCTTTGCAGCTTGCATCATCAATCATTGAGGTAGTATAATGCTTTATAAGAGATTCTTAGTTAGATGATCCCTTTCATTTTTCTGATGCTATCCATTAAATTTTGTTTGGATCGATCTTAAAAATTTTGTAGCGTGACTTATTTAGTGAAGACTTATTTTGAGAGAAAATTTGAGTGACTCTAGTGGTAGCGTAGGTTGAGGGCTGATAGTGCCCCATACCCATTCTTTTGGTTTATATATATATATATATATATAAAAGTGTATTTTAAAATTTTTTATTTTTTATTTTGATGCATAATTTCGAACTTTATTGTAAACTTTTTACTATAGTAAAATCTTCTATCCTTTGCTAGTAGGTTTTTTTTTTTTTTTTTTTGGTCTAAATTTCTACCTAAAATTTATGTGTTCAATTTTCAGACTCAAAATTCCGTACATATTTTTCATTTTTAGGGAAATTTCTTTAAGGTTGGTGTTATATTTGTAGGGACTCTTGATAGAAGTGTCCTAAACTTTTGAAATGGTTTGAATGTATTTATAATGCTATATATTTTAAGTGTGGAAAAAAAAAAAGAATATATGTCACTAGTTGACAATATATATGTGTGTGTATGCAAAACAAAAAAGGATAAATTATTGATAAGATTAGATGTTTAAACAAAAACAATGTGGGGGCTTCACAATTACAATATTAAATTTAAAGTACAACTTTGATTACAAAGAGGCAAAAAAATAAAAATAAAAATGTTCAGAGACTCCGACACATAAAATAAAAAATACAGTTCCTTTTTCAAGTTATTACATATTATTGTGGAAAAAAAAAAGGAAATTTGTTTTTCTTTTAAAAAAAAAAACAAATAGCGATATATATATATATATATATATATATATTATATTCTTTAATTAAAGTTTCTGGTCATAGCCATAGTGATACTGACATGATAGGTTTCGGTTTCTTTAGAAATGCAATCAATGAGAATTTCTTTCAACTTGATGAAGAATGCGTCCATTATTTCTTCACCAAATTGATCTGCAATTATGGGCTCATGCACAGCTCTCATGGCCATTGCAGCTCCATGAGCAGACTCCTTTAACTGGTCACCGGTTAAACTGGTTCCATCTGCTGATTGAGTATTGTCATGGTTTGGGTCCCAATGAACCTCGTTTATCTCAACTCCGTTCATTGTAAATGACTTTTCTTCTTCAACCAGTGATTTTAGCTCCATTGGCGATGGCATATATTTTGGAATGTTGAATGAGTTTAATTTTTCTTCATCAATTAAACCCTGCAAATAATGGCAAAAAAAAACAACACAACCTTTTAGATTTACAAAATATATCCCAAGATTTACTTTATATATACATAAATATTGTGATTTGACATCTTTATCTATTAATTTTGGGAGGGAGAGATGTGAGAAAAGACTTTGAAGACTATAACAAAAGTCCGTTATTTAACATGTTAGGTGATAGACTTAATAATGCATATCAAACTAACTAAATTATTACATTTTCGAGATAAAACTTTATTTGTTTTGAAAAATAGATACATAAGTGTATATTTATATAATAATCTAAAAATGAAGATAGATACTAGCAAAGGTTTGTCACTTAACAAGTTAGTTGAGACATTTAAATAAGACAAGTCAAATTAAGTAGACTATGATAAAACCTTATTTGTTTTGAAGAGTATATGTATATATAATAATCTAAAAATGAAGATTGTGTCATAAACAACTCAATGGTATCGTTCGCTTTAGATTTAAAACACGTCATTGAGTAAAAGAACTTTAAACCCTACTTAATAATAGTTCAAAGATTTCTTAGATAAGCGATGTAAACTCTAAGTGATAACAGATAATTAAATAGATACTTGTGCAGAAAATATATATATATATATATAATGAAATAGGTAAAAAGAAGGTACCTCAGAAACCAAGGCAATAAGAGCTTTAGAAATGCACTCATTCATAAGGCTACCATCTTTGCTACGACGATCATCATATTTCCTTCCAATTACACTCAAAACCATTTTTCCACCTGCAATCACTTCCTCTGCACGAAATTTGAGGAAACTCCAAAAATCTTTCTTAAATTGTTCATAATAAGCATTAACCACACTTGGTGGACTTGTGGTCGCTATCATTGTGTAACCTTTGCTTTCCTCTAGCCCTTTTGGTACCTTCATAAATTTTACATCACAAATAATTAAAATCCCATATTAAATTCATCACTCAAACATGTATATTAAAGTTATTCCACTACTGTATATGTACCTGAGATAGCCACATGAGACTGGAAGATGAGTGAACAAAATGGAGACTGTTGGAAGGGAAAAGTCTGGCATAGAAAGAACCAGGAACACCCGCAACGAAACATCTACCATGGCCAGAACCTTTCTCTTGAGTTAAATTTTCTTGAAGAGTTGGCAAAGACTTGAAAATGTTGTTGAAATCATTGCTAGGAAGATCATTCAAGTAAATCTGATACTCAATGGATTCATCAACTTTTCTTTTCTTTTCAAGACTCGTAATTATCTGTGATGAGAAAAGCAAAGTGTTGGGTCCCGACGAACAGCCCAAGTCGGCAATGCCTATCGTTCTTGGATGAATCGTTGTGTAAACATCGCTGATGGCTTCTTCTATTATCGCCAATGTGTTTAGTATCGCATTTTGCTGGCAAAACAATCAGTATCAAGATTATCGTTAATATTTATAATTTCTCAAAACTGCTTAGAGTTATATATTTTTGAAAAATATATATATATATATAAAGATTACCTGAACAACTGAATTGTTAGCATAGCTTGCTTCTCCAATCCCACCTTTCATGCAGAGGCTTTTTGCAACTTCCATTTCTCTCTTTTTTTTTTTTTTTTTCTTTTAACTGCTTGTAGAGATAGCTAGCTTGCTTTTCTCTTTGCTTTCTAGTGAGTTGTATTTGGATATACTATCTTTCTTCTTTCAGCACCAGAATTTATAGAGAAGAGAGAGTTGAATGTATATTGCACCAACCCATGTGATTAATTTTTCTGGTCAAAATTTCACTAATTATTTGTAAAGTAATAACTAGGAAAAAGAAAGAAAAGAGAGAATAACGAGAGAGAGGAGAGAGAGAGAGAGAGAGAGAGAGAGAATTGGATTAGGTTAGAAACATGACAAATATATATATATATATTTTGACCATTTTACTATTCCTCTTAAGTAAGCAAATGGTGCTAGTTGCTATTTAACTATTCCATTAGTGTCCCTTTTGTATTCAAATGGTATATTTGTGGACTAGTCCTCATTTTTAAATTTTTAACTCTATCCTCCAAGTATGTAGGCAAATTGAAAATTTTGGTCCCTTAATTTATATAATTTTTGTGATTTTATCCCTATTTTATTTTTGTTGTACTATTTCATCCTTTAACTTAATAATTTGGTAAATTTTATCCTTTAACTTAAAATTTTTAACTCTATTCTCCAACTATGTATATAACAAGACTCGAAATTACTAAAGTTGTTGGTTCAAGTAAAATGAGTTTGGTTCTCATACATAAAATCTTAAGTTCGAACCTTATTTATAGAAATATATGTATAATGTTATCATAATGAATCTAAGTCAATAATATACAAAATATATATATATATAGTTATAATTGATAAAACTACAAAGTTAACTTTCAATCTTCACAAAGTTGGATTCCCACTAAAAAAGTAGTCTTCGGTCCTAATTGGTGACTAGTATATAACTAAGCTGAAACTTTGCGGATCTCTATGTGTACTCAATTAATTTGACATAAACAATACAAAGTTGTAATAAAATAAATCCTATTTTCAAGGAATTGCAGTCATTATTGTCCAGAACTCTGTATTTGTATTTTTTTTTTTTTTTTGGTAAATGTATTTGTATTTATATAACACTCCCTCCCTTTTTTTTTTATACTTATTAGTGAGAAAAGTATGTTTATTTATTTATTTATTTTATTAGAAAAATAATGTTGTGTGAGATTTTAAGTCAAAATACACTCTCACATCCCATAAGTCTAATGATATTGCTCACCTGAGGTTTAAAACACATGATGAACTAAAGGGTTTTGGACTCTACTTATTAACCGATAAGAGATCTCATACACGAGTAATGTGGAATTTCGGGTCACAAAAAATGTGAATTTATTGATATTTTTTTTTATATTCTTAACTCCTTTCTTTTTTTTATTTGTTGCAGACAAGAAAAAAAAAATCTATATATATAAAAATTAATGGGTCTTTTGGTTAAAAAAGACTTGCATATATTTTGATTTTTTTTTTTTTTGATAGATGCATATACTTTGACTTTACTTTTTGTAAGGAAAAAATATCAATAAATACATCTATATGTGACAAGTAAAAAATAAAAGTGAAAATAATTTTTATAATTTATACTTATTATTTTTTCATATTATAAAAAATAAAATTAAGTAATAGATTACTTATTTCATTCTAATTTTTTATTTTTTTTATTCAGGCACAATTTTTTTTTTTCCCAAAAAAGTGTAATAATTAATATGCTGATTATAAAGAAAATTAAATTTCTGTCATGTGAATGGCGGCGGGTGCGATTTCTTTAATAAAATTCTTTGTTTCGGAGAAGGCAGAAGTCGGAAACCTGCTTAAGCACACTTTCTCTAACTCTCTTAGCTTTGTACGTTGTTCATGCATGAAGGAAAATATTGTGGTAGGTGTGGAGACTTCATTTTTGAATGAGTCCTTCCTTATTTTGTAAGCTTTTATTCAATAAAATAATACAAAGATGGTGAACACTACTGATTAATTAAACAAAACTAGTTTCAAGGTATTTTATAATTAATATAATGTTGGTGAAAATGTAATAACCTTGTTGGTTTGACTTCTTTTACATAGGTGTTTCACATTGTTGTCAAGTGAGGGACCTAAGTTCGATACATGTCAAAAACGGTTTTATACCACAATTTCGGTTAAATGAAGTAGTCTTGGAAGTCTCCTCTCATGGATCCCTTTCGAATTAGTCATTGAGGATATCGGGTTACCAAAAGAGTTTTGTGTTTGAATTTTTCAAGTTAGGGAAAATATATCGCAATTGAATTTTATACTGCAATTTTAGCTAAATGATGTAGTCTTGAGAATCTCCTCTCATAGATCCCTCCCGCATTAGTCATTAAGGATACCATGTCACCAAAAAAGTTGTGTTTGAATTTTTCAAGTTAGGGAGAATATGTCTAATTTATTTTTAGGGAAAAATTGATAGCTTATAACAAACAACAATGATTTTGAATAACTTGTTGATTATACGATAAAATATACATTATATACTATAAATCCTTGGTATGAGACCTTTTGTCTTATGGTATGGGACAATCTCAGGTTAGATGGGACACGACATACCCGTGTGTTGGGCTCGTTTCTCCCATCTAGTTGGGCCGCCTCCTCGGTTATGAGACCTTTTGTCTTATGGTATGGGACAATCTCGGGTTAGACGGGACACGACATACCCATGTGTTGGGCTCGTTTCTCCCATCGGGTTGGGCCACCTCCTCGGCTAACTCCAATTTAGTATAATATTCTCTGCTTTGGGCCTAAGCCCTCACGGTTTTGTTCTTGGGACTTTCCCAAAATACCTCATACTAATGGAGTAGGTGAAACTTCTTATATACTAGGCAATTCTTGCCTAATCTTCTAATGTGGGACTTGGATTGACACCCCAACCCCAACAATCCTCCCCTCAAATCAAGGACCACATACTCGTGGGCCTCCCTCCAACGAAATCCACTTGTACCTCCCGACCACCACATACCTGTGGCCTCCCTCCGAAACACACCGCAAGACACAATCATCGTTGGACATCAACATTGAGGACTTGACTTCTCCCACACCGAACATATGCAACCCATTTAACCTTGGGCTCTAATACCACTTGTTGAGCCTGTTTCTCCCATCAAGTTGGTCCGCCTTCTCAGCTAACTCGACAGTAGTATGATATTGTCCGCTTTGGGCCTAAACTCTCACGGTTTTGTTCTTGGGACTTTCCCAAAAGGCCTCATACTAATGAAGTAGATGAAACTCCTTGTATACTAAGACAATTCTTGCATAATCTTCTGATGTGAGACTTGAGTTGACATCCTAACCCCAACACCATGGACTCCCCTCTAGAACACACAGTAAGGCAACACCATCGCTGGACATCACATTGAGGACTTTCTCCCACACCTTGCACATGCAACCCACTTAACCTGGGCTCTGATACCACTTGTTGGGCTCGTTTCAACATCTTGTTAGGCTACCACCTCATGTTAACTCTCACATTATTATAATATTGTCCGTTTTTGGCCTAAACTCTCACGATTTTCTTTTTGAACATCTTCCCAAAAGGTCTTATACTAATAGAGTAGATGAAATACTTTTATGTTTAACAACTTTTGCATCATTTTTGGTGCCCTATTTGATGTGTGCTCTGACTGTGGTCTAACCGCGAGTTAATGTGATCATGATGATGTGATAATGTCATGACTCGTAGGTGTGAGTTATGGTCATGCATGGATGGAGAGAATTCATTTATTTTTAAATAAGTAAAATTTTATTCAATTAAAAATACAATGATGGTGAAGACTAATTAAGTAGACAAAATGTCAAGCTAGTTTAATTAAAATTATCTACAAATAAGTATTTATTAAAAAAAAACACAATATAATAAAATAAAATAAAATAAAATTGTGTTTGACTTTTTCATACTATATTGACTTTTTGAGAACCATGGTCGACTCTTGCTATATTGATTCATATTATGAGTATCATGTATAAGAGTTGAGATGGTCTTTTTGAATATGAGTTTAATTTTGTAAACGTAATTTAAGTTGAATTTAAATTAATCAAAGTAATAATTCTCAATAATGGATGAGCTATAATAAAATATTATATATATATATATTTATAATAAATATATATTATATACATATATATTTATATTACCTGTGAAGGGTAGTTGTATTTATTCTTGGAGACAAGGATATAATCTAGCTGTTCAAGAGATGACTTTGAATTCTATTAAAAAAAAACCTTTTTTTTGTTTCATTAGATTTTGCACCTTATTTTTTTCCATTTAGCACTCATACTCCAACTTTTAAAAATCACTTATTTTATTTTTCCGTCCAAAAATTTCATCAAACATTAGTTTCCGTCCAAAGTTTTGGAGGGTATTTTTGTCTTTTGTGAACAAAAATTAGTTCTTTCTTCCTTTTCTTCTTCTTCTCATTTCTATTGAAATTTTAATTAGTGCGACAGCACCACCACGACACGGCGGTGGCACTACCATGTCTTCTCCGATTTTTCCATTCCACTTCCTTACTTAGTCATCAATGCCCAATAAAACTCTGCACCCACTATTATTCATCATATTGTCAATTTCAAATTTCAATTATTTGCCCTAGGAATTTTATTTACTTTTGTAAATTTCTTTTTTTAAATATATATATATAGAGATCTCTTCCTTTTCCTCTTCTTATTTTCCTTTCTATTGACTTGTAAATTAGCACGGCCACACTATCACCACGTGGCAGCACCACTATGTCTACTCCAATTTCCCCAATCCACTATAGCGCAAAATTTCCCTTTCTATAAACTTTTGTAATTTCCCCTCAACGCCTCGAATAAACATATTATAATTATCACATTCTTGTGAATTTAAAAATAAAAAATAAAAACCTAATTCTTCCTTCCTTTTAATCTTCTTACCCTTTTTATTGACTTTTAAATTAGCACGGCAGCAGCACCATGGTTGATGACTATGCATCGAGCAATTCCCCATTTGTCCTACTTGGATGTCGAGATTTTGGATTATTTGTCAAAATAGTCATACTTTTTAAAATCACTTCATATTTGATCATATTTTTAAACTATTTTCCAATCTGCTGCCTGACTCATTCTGTGAATCGGTTATATTGGATCTCACTCACAAAATTTTTTTTTATTCTCTCTCCTCATTTTCTCTTTCCTCTCCTTCTCTCTCCTCCTCTTTTCCGTCAACAATTCCTTTTTTTTTTTTTTATATTTACATATATATATATATATATATATATATATATATATATTTAATACTATGACTCATTCTAGGAATGAGTCATAGGTAAGAAATTTCATATCTTTTTAAACTCAAATAAACTTTAATTTCCCTCCAAAATTTCTCTCTCGAATTTTTTTTTCCTCTTATTTCCAGTTGTAATATATATATATATATTTTTTTTTAATACTATGACTCATTCTATGAATGAGTCATAGTTTGAAAATTTCGGATCCTTTTAGACTGAAATGAACTTCAATTTCTCTCCAAAATTTCTCTCCATAAAATTTCTCTCTCCAAAATTTCTCTCCCCAAAATTTCTCTCCAAATTTGTTCTCTCAAGATCTACCCAAGGAATTTCAACCACATTATAAGAGATGATATAGATATATATATATATATATATATATATATATATATATATATATATGTATTTTAATACTATGACTCCGAAAATTTCAAACCCTTTTAGACTGAAATGAACTTCAATTTCTCTCCAAAATTTCTCTTCCTAAAATTTCTCTCTCCAAAATTTCTCTCCCCAAAATTTCTCTCCCAAAATTTCTCTCCAAATTTGTTCTCTCAAGATCTACCCAAGGAATTTCAACCACATTGTAAGTATAACTAACAAATTTTAACATTTTATTTAATTGCATAATATATATCATCTCTTTATATGATATGACTTATTTTAATATTTTTTAGGGTTTATGACTCAAGTTGGGCAAATCTTGACTTTTATTGTATTTTTAATGAATTTTTTCTTGTACATATCAATTATTTATGGTTGATTGTATTATATTTATATTTTTAAGTGGTGATTTCTTTAGGGTTTAAGGTTTTTTTATTTGTGTTTATTTGTGTATTTATTTACATAATATATATCATCTCTTTATATGACTTATTTTTATTTTTTTTTAGGGTTTATGACTCAAGTTGGGCAAATCTTAACTTTTATTATATTTTTAATGAATTTTTTCTTGTACATATCAATTATATTTAGATTTTTAGGTGGTGATTTCTTTAGGTTTAGGGTTTTTTAGTTGTGTTTATATATGGAAATTTTTAATATATTGATTTTTTTTTTGCAATTTTTAGATGGCATTATTGGAGGAACCAATTAGATTAAACTTCTTTTGGGATTCTAGTATTCTTTACGATGGAAATGGAAATCCATATTTTGAAGGGTCAACAAAAAAATCATGGGTGTTTAGGAGACAAGTGTCTTATTCTGATATTGTTCAAAAGGTTTGCAACTATAGATGTATTGATATGACAATAACGAACTTAAAGTTCATACTACGCTTTCCGGGTGTTGTAAGAGGTTGTTCATTTGTCCAATACAATGCCATTGAGGTCACAGATGAGGAAGATATGAAACATATTTGGTCTATACCAAGTGACTTCAAGATTGTGGGTGTTAGTGTTTTGGTTCAAGAAGTTCACATCGATCCTCATTCTTCACCAATTATTCATGGATCTCCAACACAGGCGGGGCAATCAAATACGATGCAAAACAATACATGTGTTGACAATGATTTCACATTTCCAATACCAACCAACTTGTCAATTCCAAACAATGTTTCATTCAATCCATATGCTACAAGGGTGAATGAGATAGCTTCTTCGACTAGTAGTAACTCATGTTCAACCGCAATGGGGTCATCAAATGCTTCAAGATCATATCAAGCAACGACGAATGAAATGACACATATAAATTTGAATGTAAATCCCATGACATCTCAACAATCAACAGATGATGATCCCATATTTATGGATTGTTTAGGGGCAACTTCGGATTTTGATGGGGAACCCGATAGTGATGGACCAAATGATGATGGATGTGATTTAGACAATGAAGACAACCGGAATAATGTCAATCCACAATGTTCAAATCCTACTTCATCATTTCATTCATATTCATGTTATAGTGATATGGGTTCTGGTGAACCTTTGCATGAAGACATTGAAGGGGAACATATTAATATACATAGATGGTCAGAAAATGATAAGGAGTTGAGATTGAGAATGAGATTTACTGATAAGGCTCAAGTCGTTTATGTTGTAAGAATGTGACACATACAACAAGATCGAGAATTTACCGTTATCAAAAGTAAGAGTACCAGCTGGACAGCTGAATGCAAGAACAAGACTACACAAAATCCATGTAGTTGGTATATTCGAGTCATTTGGAAACAATCATTCAGTCAGTGACTGATTTCAGTTTTAAATCATGATCACGCGTGTATCATGCGAGTTGTGAATAATAACCATAGAAATTTGACACATAATTATATTGCAAGAAACATCCTACATCTCATAAGGAATGACCCAAAGACTCATGTGAGTGTCATCCAAAAAGAAGTGCACAATGTATTCCAATGTAATTGT
Source organism: Cynanchum wilfordii (assembly GCA_025388415.1). NCBI lineage: Eukaryota > Viridiplantae > Streptophyta > Magnoliopsida > Gentianales > Apocynaceae > Cynanchum > Cynanchum wilfordii. The sequence continues at coordinate 377,130 of JAHSUH010005243.1, forward strand.
TCTTACAAGAAAGGATGGCACGCGAGGAAAGCTGTAGTTGAAATGTTGTTCGGGAGTTGGAAAGACACTTTCAAAGTATTACCGAAGTATATGCATGCCTTACAAGATGCAAATCCAGACACAATCTTACATTGTAAACACCATGAATCCAGTGTTGAAAATGATAATTTATTTAACTACATGTTTTCGTCTTTCAAGGCATCTATTTCCGGTTTTGCTCATTGTCGACCTGTCATTTCTATAGATGGTACATTTCTTAGAGGTGCATATAAAAGCGTTCTCCTAATTGCAAGTAGTTGGGATGCCAACAACCATATATATCCCTTGGCATTTGCAATTGTTGATGAAGAAACTACTGCAAGTTGGAGTTGGTTTTTACGACTTCTGCGACATTATGTGGTACTTAATAGGACTGTATGCTTAATTTCCGATAGGCATAAGGGTATTTTGAGTGCAATTAGTCATCAGCCTGAATGACAACCACCACACATAGTCCATCGGTTTTGTTTACGACATGTAAGGGCAAACTTCAAGGTGACATTCAAAAGGAAAGAGCTATCGGATTTGATGTATAAGGCAGGATCAACCAGCAAGGTCACGAAATTTAATGAGTTTATGGAAGAGATCAAAATGAGGAACCCGGAAGCATTTAATTATTTGGCTGCCATAGATAAGGAAAAATGGACACTAGCACATGATGGCGGTTACAGGTATGGTTGTTTGACGACAAATCTATCCGAATCATTAAATAGTGTCTTGAAGAAGTGTCGTGCCTTACCTTTGAAGGCTTTGGTCAAGTTCGTTTATGACAAACTTGTACATTATTTTAGTAAATATCGAGATGAGGCAGCACACACTATATATCATTTTTCATCTATAATTTGGAGACAATATGTTAAGAATGAAAAAAAAAGCTAGAGGGCATACTGTTTTTTATTACAATAATCAAACTGGAATATATTGGGTTAGTACACCAATGAGAGGAGATGGAAGGGGAAATAATGCTTACACAATCAACATCAATGAACAATCTTGTAATTGTAATAAATGGTCGATATTTGGAATACCTTGTTCTCATGTATTTGCAGTATGTCGACATCGTGGATGGGATCCAACTTCATTTGTTATGCCATTTTACTCAAGCTCTAATTACAAATTGATTTACGAGGCAAATTTTTATCCTGTCGCAATTGAAGAACTGTGGAATGAAGCCTCATTTGTACTCCACTGCAATAAACATAATATGAAGAGTGGTGGTCCGGATCGTTTACGCTCCAGGAGGTATTGAGGTTCAATGGATGCAAGAAATCCCGATTCTCCTCCAAGATGTGTTAATTGTAGGTCATAATAGAAGAACTTGTGGCATCGACTCAAACCGAACTACTGATTGTTGATTGTTTAGCGTGTATTTCAATATACTTTTTCATACATTATAAACAGACTCATTATTGTATTTTGATTTTATTTATTGAGCATGGACTCATTTTGGAATATATATCAAATTGATGTGTTTTTTTCTATAATATTTTGCTTTATATGTTGGAATTGCATTGTTGTTGTGTTGTAAGAATGAGTCGTACCATTATCTATGACTCGTACAGAGAATGAGTCATAGCATTTTCTAAATTTTATTTCGGGCAGAGAAGAATGCTATGACTCATTCTCTGTATGAGTCATAGAATTCTCTACTGCCCAAAATAAAATTTTTTAAACACGGCAGAGAAGAATGTTATGACTCATTCTCTGTATGAGTCATAAAATTTTCTATTGCCCAAAATAAAATTTTTAGACACGGCAGAGAAGAATGCTATGACTCATTCTCTGTATATTACAGCTGGAAATAAGAGGAAAAAAAAAAGAATTTTCGGGGATTTGAAATTTTCAATCTATGACTCATTCTAGGAATGAGTCATAGTATTAATATATATATATATATATATATATATATATATATATATAAAAATAAGAGAAAAAAAAATTTCGAGAGAGACATTTTTGGAGGGAAATTGAAGTTTATTTGAGTTTAAAAGAATGAGTCGTAGCATTATCTATGACTCGTACAGAGAATGAGTCATATCATTTTCTAAATTTTATTTCGGGCAGAGAAGAATGCTATGACTCATTCTCTGTATGAGTCATAGAATTCTCTAAGAATGTTATGACTCATTCTCTGTATGAGTCATAGAATTTTCTACTGCCCAAAATAAAATTTTTAGACACGGCAGAGAAGAATGCTATGACTCATTCTCTCGTATATTACAGCTGGAAATAAGAGAAAAAAAAAAAATTTTCGGTGATTTGAAATTTTCAATCTATGACTCATTCTAGGAATGAGTCATAGTATAATATATATATATATATATATATATATATATATATATATATATATATATATATATATATATTACATTTGGAAATAAAGAAAAAAAAGGAAACCACGTGAATTGTTGATGGAAAGAGGAGGAGAGAGAAGGAGATGAAATAAAAAAAATTTTATCGGTGAGACCCAATATAACTCATTCATAGAATGAGTCATGGCCAGATTGGAAAAGAGTTTCAAAAACATGGCTAAACACGAAGTGATTTTAAAAAGTATGGCCATTTTGGGAAATATCGGTCGAGTCACGTGTAACTCGGTTAAGTTGTCTTCGGAATGGCGGTCTCCGATACAAAGATATAGAGAAAAATCGAGATGCCACTAACTCGTCTTAACTCAGTTTTGACTCGGCTTGACTCAAACTGATTCGTCCAAGTCAACGCCGAGTCACTTAAAAAAAAAAATTGAAAGAAGAAAAAGAGGGTAAAAAAATGAAAAAGAAGAAGTGAAAAAACAAAGAAGGAATGAATAACTGAAAGACACAAACATTTAGAAATATTATATATATTATATTTTATTTAGAAAAAAAATTAAATATGCATAAAAATTGAAAAGTATTATACATATTACATGTATGGTTACCAAGAAAAAAAATTATACATATTCCTTTTGATAAAGAAAGAGAATAAATATGGACCAGAATGGAGAAACACAATATATATAATATAATATATATATATATATATATTATATTCTTTAATTGAAGTTTCTGGTCATGGCCATAGTGATACTGACATGATAGGTTTCGGTTTCTTTAGAAATGCAATCAATGAGAATTTCTTTCAACTTGATGAAGAATGCGTCCATTATTTCTTCACCAAATTGATCTGCAATTATGGGCTCATGCACAGCTCTCATGGCCATTGCAGCTCCATGAGCAGACTCCTTTAACTGGTCACCGGTTAAACTGGTTCCATCTGCTGATTGAGTATTGTCATGGTTTGGGTCCCAATGAACCTCGTTTATCTCAACTCCGTTCATTGTAAATGACTTTTCTTCTTCAACCAGTGATTTTAGCTCCATTGGCGATGGCATATATTTTGGAATGTTGAATGAGTTTAATTTTTCTTCATCAATTAAACCCTGCAAATAATGGCAAAAAAAAACAACACAACCTTTTAGATTTACAAAATATATCCCAAGATTTACTTTATATATACATAAATATTGTGATTTGACATCTTTATCTATTAATTTTGGGAGGGAGAGATGTGAGAAAAGACTTTGAAGACTATAACAAAAGTCCGTTATTTAACATGTTAGGTGATAGACTTAATAATGCATATCAAACTAACTAAATTATTACATTTTCGAGATAAAACTTTATTTGTTTTGAAAAATAGATACATAAGTGTATATTTATATAATAATCTAAAAATGAAGATAGATACTAGCAAAGGTTTGTCACTTAACAAGTTAGCTGAGACATTTAAATAAGACAAGTCAAATTAAGTAGACTATGATAAAACCTTATTTGTTTTGAAGAGTATATGTATATATAATAATCTAAAAATGAAGATTGTGTCATAAACAACTCAATGGTATCGTTCGCTTTAGATTTAAAACACGTCATTGAGTAAAAGAACTTTAAACCCTACTTAATAATAGTTCAAAGATTTCTTAGATAAGCGATGTAAACTCTAAGTGATAACAGATAATTAAATAGATACTTGTGCAGAAAATATATATATATATATATAATGAAATAGGTAAAAAGAAGGTACCTCAGAAACCAAGGCAATAAGAGCTTTAGAAATGCACTCATTCATAAGGCTACCATCTTTGCTACGACGATCATCATATTTCCTTCCAATTACACTCAAAACCATTTTTCCACCTGCAATCACTTCCTCTGCACGAAATTTGAGGAAACTCCAAAAATCTTTCTTAAATTGTTCATAATAAGCATTAACCACACTTGGTGGACTTGTGGTCGCTATCATTGTGTAACCTTTGCTTTCCTCTAGCCCTTTTGGTACCTTCATAAATTTTACATCACAAATAATTAAAATCCCATATTAAATTCATCACTCAAACATGTATATTAAAGTTATTCCACTACTGTATATGTACCTGAGATAGCCACATGAGACTGGAAGATGAGTGAACAAAATGGAGACTGTTGGAAGGGAAAAGTCTGGCATAGAAAGAACCAGGAACACCTGCAACGAAACATCTACCATGGCCAGAACCTTTCTCTTGAGTTAAATTTTCTTGAAGAGTTGGCAAAGACTTGAAAATGTTGTTGAAATCATTGCTAGGAAGATCATTCAAGTAAATCTGATACTCAATGGATTCATCAACTTTTCTTTTCTTTTCAAGACTCGTAATTATCTGTGATGAGAAAAGCAAAGTGTTGGGTCCCGACGAACAGCCCAAGTCGGCAATGCCTATCGTTCTTGGATGAATCGTTGTGTAAACATCGCTGATGGCTTCTTCTATTATCGCCAATGTGTTTAGTATCGCATTTTGCTGGCAAAACAATCAGTATCAAGATTATCGTTAATATTTATAATTTCTCAAAACTGCTATTAATTGAGTTATGTATTTTTGAAAAATATATATATATATATATAAAGATTACCTGAACAACTGAATTGTTAGCATAGCTTGCTTCTCCAATCCCACCTTTCATGCAGAGGCTTTTTGCAACTTCCATTTCTCTCTTTTGTTTTTTTTTTTTTTTTTTAACTGCTTGTAGAGATAGCTAGCTTGCTTTTCTCTTTGCTTTCTAGTGAGTTGTATTTGGATATACTATCTTTCTTCTTTCAGCACCAGAATTTATAGAGAAGAGAGAGTTGAATGTATATTGCACCAACCCATGTGATTAATTTTTCTGGTCAAAATTTCACTAATAATTTGTAAAGTAATAACTAGGAAAAAGAAAGGAAAGAGAGAGAGAGAGAGAGAATTGGATTACGTTAGAAACATGACAAAAATATATGTGCAGATTGGTATTGGATGGCCATTTTACTATTCCTCTTAAGTAAGCAAATGGTGCTAGTTGCTACTTAACTATTCCATTAGTGTTCCTTTCGTATTCAAATGGTATATTTGTGGACTAGTCCTCAATTTAAATTTTTTAACTCTATCCTCCAACTATGTATATAACAAGACTCAAAATTATTAAAATTGCTGGTTCAAATAAAATGAGTTTGATTCTAATACGTAAAATTTTGAGTTAAAAAAATATATGTATAATGTTATCATAATGAATCTAAGTCAATAATATACAAATATATATATATATACAAATATATATATATATATATATATATATATATATATATATATATAGTTATAATTGATTAAAAAGTAGTCTTTGGTCCTAATTGGTGCCTAGTCTATGAGTTAGCTGAAACTTTGCGGATCTCTATGTGTACTCAATTAATTTGACATAAACAATACAAAGTTGTCATAAAATAAATCCTATTTTCAAGGAATTGCAGTCATTATTGTCCAGAACAGTGTATTTGTATTTGTATTTATATAACACTCCCTCCCTTTTATACTTTGACTTTACTTTTTGTAAAGAAAAAATATCAATAAATACATCTATATGTAACAAATAAAAAATAAAGGTGGAAATAATTTTTATAATTTATACTTATTATTTTTTCATATTATATAAAATAAAATTAAGTAATAGATTACTTATTTCATACTAATTTTTATATTTTTTTTAGGCACAATTTTTTTTTTTTTTGTTTGAAAAAAGTGTAATAATTAATATGCTAATTAAAGAAAATTAAATTTTTGTCATGTGAATGGCGGCGGGTGCGATTTCTTTAATAAAATTCTTTGTTTCGGAGAAGGCAGAAGTCGGAAACCTGCGTAAGCACACTTTCTCTTATTTTATTTTATTTATTTATTTATTTATTATTTATTATTTTTTGGTGAATGTAAGCACACTTTCTCTTACTTTCTTAGCTTTGTACGTTGTTCATGCATGAAGGAAAGTATGGTGGTAGGTGTGGAGGCTTCATTTTTGAATGAGTCCTTCCTTCTTTAATTTGGTACGCTTTTATTCACTAAAATAATAAAAAGATGGTGAAGAGACTAATCATTAATTAGACAAAATTAAATTCAAGCTATTTTATAATTAATCTAATGTTGGTGAAAAAGTAATAGTTAGGTTGGTTTAGCTTCTCTTAGAACTGTAAATGAATCAAGTCGAACGGAACATTGAAGGTTTGAGTTTAGTTTGTTTAATTTTCGAACACTTTTCGAGTAAGCTCGTTTAATGTTTCGAACAAAAAATTTTGTTCGAGTTCGTTCGATTATTTGTTCGTATAGTTCGAATTTGAGCTCAAGTTCGCTCGTTTAACTTTCAAGCTTACTCAAGTTCGAGCTCGAATTTACCTTATTCAAAATTTTAAAAAATAATAAAAATAAAAATAAAAATATATACAAATAATAATAATAAATATTTATAATTTGTTCGCGAACATTTTTCGAGTAGGTTTGAAAATTAATTGAGCTTAATAAATGAACAAGCTCGAACGGGGCATAAACGAGTTTGAATGAGCTTTGTTTCGTGAACAACTTAGTTTGTTTACAACTCTAGCTTCTCTTACTAAAGTGTCTCATCTGGCTTCCCAAGTGAGAGACCTAAGTTCGATACATATCAAAGACGGGCTTTATACCATAATTTTAATTAAATGTTGTAGTTTTGGGAGTCTCCTCCCATTCCCTCCCGAATTAGTCATTAAGGATAAGAGGTCACAAAAAAAGTTTTTTGTTTGAATTTTTCAAGTTAGGGTAAATATGTCTATTTTATTTTTAGAGAAAAATGGATAGCTTATAACAGACAACAATGATTTTGAATAACTTGTTGATTATACGATAAAATATACATATTACTTACTATAAATCCTTGGTATGACTCTTTGTCCTATGGTAACGGACAATCTTAGGTTAGATGGGAAAATATGTCTATTTTATTTTTAGAGAAAAATTAATAACTAACTAATAGCTATAATTTTTAATAACTTGTTTTCGTATTTTTTTTTTTTTGAAAAATCTTAACTTCTATCATGTCTCGAACTTATGATCTTTCATGTCATAAATGAGGATGCTACCAACCGAGTTACGCGAATAACTTGTTGATTAATATACGATAAAGCATAGGCGGGACAAGAATGTTGGGTGCCTTGGCTGTGGTCTTATGTGATAATGATGATTTGACAATGTCATGGCTATGAGTTATGGTCATGCATGGATGGAGAGAATTCATTATTTTTAAATAAGTAAAATTTTATTCAATTAAAAATACAATGATGGTGAAGACTAATTAAGTAGACAAAATGTCAAGCTAGTTTAATTAAATTTTATTATTATTAAAAAATTTTTTTTAAAAAAAAAAAAATATAATAAAATAAAATAAAATTGTTGTTTGTTTTTTTCATGCTAGATTGAATTTTTGATAACCATGGGTAGTCTTGTTTTTTGATTTATGTTTATATTATGAGTATATGTATAAGAGTTAATATAGTCTTTTTGAATATGAGTTAAATTTTATAAACGTAATTTAAGTTGAATCTAAATTAATCAAAGTAATAATTCTCAATGATGGATGAGTATAATAAAATATTATATCGATATATATATATATATATATATATATATATTTATATTACCTGTGAAGGGTTGTTGTATGTATTCTTGGAGACAAGGATATAATCTAGCTGTTCAAGAGATGACTTTGAATTCTATTAAAAAAAAAAAACCTTATTTTTGTTTCATTAGATTTGTTGACAAGGTTGATAGATTGAGAATATTTTGGGGAGTCTTTTTTTAACATCTTTTGAAGTAAAGGCTTCTTATGATAATAAAAATTTAATTTCATTGTCTCTAATATAGACAAAAGGGTTAGTTGTTAGTTAAGTAATTTTTGCAATGCGAAAAATATAAAAAAGTTTCGATAAATTATAAATTATATATTTTCATTTAATTTTATTGGTCAAATTTAAACTCTTGAACTTTCTCAAAGTATTGATATTAGTCATTTCATTTTATTTAAAGTGTAATAATTTGACTCGTCAAATGGCTCTTGACCAATCAAACTTAGGGGAAACCATCTAAATAACACTCGAATTATTCAATATTTTGGGTTTTGCACCATTTTTTTTAGCTCTCATACTTTAACTTTTCAAAGTCACTTATTTTACCTTTTCGTCCAAAAAATCTAACAAACTCTAGTTTTCGTTTTATTGTTTAATTTATTTAAATTCCGATTGTATTTATGCACTTCTTTTTTATTATACATATATTTTTTTTTTATTATACATATATTTTCTAATTATACATATATTTTATAATCATAGATTATCTTCTATACTTGGTTTCTTCTTTTCGGGTTGCTAACTCAACGGTAGAGTACTCGGCTTTTAAGTGCGACTAGGATCTTTTACACATTTGGATGAAGCAAAGGATTCGCCCCATACCATCGGTAAGGTTTGGAAGACCACGACCGATCCTGAAAGGGAATGAATGGAAAAAATAGCATGTCGTATTAATGGAGAGTTTCGACGGTATTTCATTTTTACGGGGTCGGTACAAAAACCCGTTTGAAGTCTTGGAATGGAACAAAAAAAAAAATCGGGATGGAGAATCCCGGGCAACCCACTATCATATCAAAATTATATGTATAGAAATACGTATTTTTTTTTCAATCCATTTCATTTACAAAAAATTAGAATCTAGTTGGATCAATATTGGTTGACACTAGCATATAAGTCATGTTATACTGTTCAATAACAAGCCCTCCATTCTCTCTAAATAGAAATCGAGAATGTGTGCGCTTGGGAGTCCCCGATGATTAAATAAGTCAAGATTTTACCATGAATGCAATTTTAGAGAGACGCGAAAGCGAAAGCCTGTGGGGTCGCTTCTGTAACTGGAAAAATGGTCGCTTCCGGAACTATTTTTCCTTCAAGGGTAAGGAGTCAAATGCTCGAAAATTCTTTTCTAATTAATATTGCTATTAGCAATAAGAAATTAGATACCCTTGTTCCAATTATTCTTCTGATTGGATCATTGACTAAAGAGAATTTTTGTAACCTATTAGGACATCCCATTAGTAAGCCGGTTCGGACCGATTTAGCAGATTCGATATTATGGACAGGTTTGGGCGTATATGCGAGAAACCATTCTCATTATTATAGTGGATCTTCCCAAAAAAAAGAGTTTGTATCGAATAAAGTTTATACTTCGACTTTCTTGTGCTAAAACTTTAGCTCGAAAACACAAAAGTACTCTACGGGCTTTTTTGAAAAGATTACGTTCGGAATTTTTTGAAGAATTCTCGGTGTCGGAAGAAGAAGTCCTTTCATTGACCTTCCCAAGAGTTTATTCTCTTTTTTGGGCGGTCTATAGAAGTCGGATTTGGTATTTGGATATTACTTGTATCAACGATCCGTCGAATCAGCAATGATCCATTCGGAGACTAGTTAAATGGAAATTTTCTTAACCGAAAATGATAACAAAAGTATTTTTTCTATTATTCCGAAATGTTGATGTAGCATCTAAGTAGCTTCTAATTAGAATAGGGGGTAAATTAACTGATTATTCTTAAAAAGTTTTTTTTAAAAAAAGCAACTGATGTATACATAGGGAAAGCCGTGTGCAACGAAAACTGCAAGCACGGCTTGGGGAGGGGTGTTTACTTAGTTTAACAAGGAAACTATCTACTCCATCCGACTAGTTCCGGGTTCGAATCCCGGGCAACCCACTATCATATAATTGGAACAAGGGTATCTATTTTTGTCTTTTGAGAGGAAAAATAGTTCTTTCTTACTTTTCTTCTTCTTCCTATTTCTATTGATTTTTGAATTAGTGCGACAGCACCACCATAGCATGGCGGTGACACTACCATGTCTTCTCCGATTTTCCCAATCCACTTCCTTACTTTGTCATCGTACACTCTCGCCCTCAATGCCCTAAAAAATTTTGCACCATCATTATTCATCATATTCTCAATTTCAAATTCGAATTATTCGCCTAGGTTTTTATTTACTTTTGTTGTTGACTATGTATCGAGCAGTTCCCCATTTGTCTTGCTCGAAATTGTTGATGAAGAGGTAGTACATCTTACCCTTCTTGTTGACTGTGATGTTGCCACCGCGTCACGTTGTGGTGATGGAAAGAACAAGAACAAGATAAAAATTCATATTGATTGTGGTGGTGCCAAGAAGAAGAACAAGATTTTTTTATTTTTTTATTTTTTTAAATTCATAAAAGGCGAAAATACTCTTAAAAATTATATATAAACTAAAGTCTGAAAGAATCTTTCGATGAAAAGGCAAGATAAGTGACTTCTAAAAATTAAGAGTATAAAGGCTGAACAAAAAAAATTCAAGTGCAAAAATTCATAATACTAAATAATTGATGTGTTATTAGATGATTTACCCTCAAACTAATTTTTTTTTTCTCTCTCTTCTTTTTCTTCCATCGTCGTCGTGTAAACCCACCTCCAAATGACAGTGCAAAACCTTACATCCAAACATGGTTCGAAGTATCGGTATTGGTCACCGACTTGAAAGCCACTAGTCTATATCGATATCGGTGACTAAATCTTTGTATCGAGTGATACAAAATTTTTTATATTTAACTTAAAAAAATATATATAATTTTTTATTTAAATATATAAATAATACAATAATTTAAATATAAATCATAAATAATGATAATTAATCAAAATTTTAATATAGAAGTCAACGGATATTTAGAATTAGAAGATAACAGTCCGTCAAGATATACATTAATTAATATAATAAAATTGAGTGAAAATACCCTTAAAACACCTGTCTATCGGCTTAAAAGCGGGCCAACTCATCATATATATATTAATTAATATAATCGCCAGATCTCCCAACTCGAACTTTTCATATAAAATATAAGTATGTTAGAAAGGATCAAGACAAGTGATAATTATGTTATTAAACCATATCATAATAGCATTGTCAATATAGTAAAAGTGCTTAGCCTATAAGACTAATAATCATGAACAAAATTAAAATAAAGAAATTAAAAGAAGAAAACTTACAAGTATAACTCGGAATTTCTTTAAACTTGATATATATTGCATATCATTAACATAAATAAATAATTATAAAATAATAACTATATATTATATATATATATAATCTAATATATAAAAATAAATTAAATAATTTAAATAATACATAAGACTTAATATATATATATATATTGTGTATCTTAATTTTTGTGCATATTTAATCTTTTTCTTTCTAAAAAATAATATATATATATAATATTTATAGATTTTTGTACCCTATCACTTCTTCTTCTTCCTTCATTTTTTTTTTCACTTTTTCTTCTTCTTTCTTTTTTTTATCTTTTTAAGTTGACTCGGATGAATTAGGTCGAATTAATGACATTTCGATTTTTCTCTGTATCTTTGTATTGAACTCCTCCGTTCCAGAGACAACTCGACCAAGTTATGTGTGACTCGGCCGAGACTTTGAACCATGCATCCAAAAGACCATATTACACTACTATTTTTTAAAAAATTTAAAGTATTTTGTTTGATATTTGAGTTTTTCTAAACTAATGAAAAAAAAAAAAAAAAAAGAAAAAAAAAGAAAAGAAAGAAAGACTGTTGTACATATCTTGTTTATATATCTCTATATTTTTATATAATTTTAGTGGCTAAGCATAGAAAGGAAGAAGGAAGGAATAATGATGGAAAAGAGAGAAGAAATTGCAAAGAATTAGAAGAGAGAGGAGAAGAAATTGGGAAGAAGATGGATAGATGGAAGAAAAGAAATATATAAAATATGAAAAGGATTAAAAACATCAATAAATAAATAAAAAAAAATTTGACTAGTCAAAATATTAACAACTATTTTTGACATAAGGGTTAATATGATACTTTTGAAAAGTTCAAAGATTAAAATTTAATAGAAATATAGAATTTTTTTTTTTTAAAAAAAAATGTCATTTTAAGTTATTGAAATTAGCAAGTAAATTATAATTTTTATATATGTCATAAACATTTAAATAATACGCGTCATTGAAAAGAAGGCTTCAATCGACTTTTGGGCAAGCGAGGTGGTATTTAAAGTCACAACATAATTAACATAAATGAGATTGATTATATTTTAGAAAAGTGCATTTTGAACATAATTTTAAAAAATGTGTAGTTTTTAGACTTGTAGTCCAGACTTCTCATTTCAGTAGGGTACAATTGAGAATTTGTGCAAAAATCAAATAAAAAGAATAAAGTTGTGACACATAAATACGATTTACCGTATAAAGTTTTTTCGCATAACATTTTAAATTAATTACGAGGTCATAAATTCTTTAAGGTGGATGCAATTATGTTTCAATATATTATTACTTTAACACCTAATAAAAATTTTAATATGCATCTTATTAATGTTATTATAGCTTATTTATATGAATCACTGAAAAATGATGTGTTTTAAACTCATAAGGTTCACCTAAAGTTAATCAAAACGGACAATATCGTTAGACTTACAAAACGTTATTAGCACGATGTTCGTCATAGGAGGGCGTTTTAAACCCATAAGGCTCATCTAAAGTTAATTAAAATGGACAATATTATTAAACTATTTATAAAATATTATCAGCATGGTGCTCACCATAGGATAGTGTGTTATGACCTAAAGTCTCACATGGCTAGCCTAGAAGATTGATTGAGCATTTGTTTATTAAGCCGAAGATTAGAATCTTTTACCTAATGACACATTTAAAACTACATACCTATTTAAAATCGACCAAAACAAAAAATATCATTGAACTATTTATATATTATATATTAATAATTTAATCATAAAAATTTAAATTTATTTATATTTTATATTTTAATTTTAATATATATATATATATATATATATAATTCAAACTCAACAAATAGTCCAACAAACTCAAACAAAACATTAATCAAACCTATTTACATTTGTTCCAAAAAATTAATCAAATCAAACATTCCATATTCTATTCGATTAACTATAGTGCTTTGAACACACAACTCAACCTAAAATATTTCTCTTTACATTTTTCTCTCCCTCTCCCACTACACCGCATCTCCTTTCTTCTCATCCATTTCATCTTGCCAAGAGAGCAGCTTAGCTCCGGCTAAGCTTCTCTTCTAGGCCAGAAACTCTCATTCTCTCTTTTATTTATGCTTGCATCTTCTTTTTTAATTTTTTTTGTTACTATTATATGTGCAGGAATTTTCTTTGATCTCTAGAGATCAAACTTTTTTTCTTCTTTTAAAAGAATTAACATTTATACTCAATCTCTATCTAGGCCTTTTTTCTCGATTTTTAACTTTTTCATAAATTGTCTTTGAAATCTATGATACACCCAAAATTGCAGAGATTGATATTAAAAGAAGAAGATGAACTCGAGCCTTCCTTGCAAATGATGTCAATGATCGGTTGTCAAAATGCTATGAATATAAATATAATAATTTTGTTGTCGTTGGTGTTATTGTTTATTTTTGTAGTTATTTTTGACTCACCTAATATTTTTAGGTTGAGTTTTATTATCTCCACCTTTTTTAAATTAATGTTCTCTCTGTTACCATGAATGATGAATATTCATTTATTTATGTGTAATGTTTCTTTTTATTAATGATTCTCACTTTCAATATATATATATATATATATATATATATATATATATATATATATATATATATATATATATATATATATATATAGTGTTTTGAACTATGGAGGCACATTAACAACTACGAAAATCCCTGGCCAAAACCCTTATCCAAAAAGATAAAAAAATGAGAAGCATTCCAAATAGCAGAATTTCAACTTTTTTATATTATTGAAACAAAAAAGACTTACGGTATCTTTATCATATAATTGTTTATGCAAGCATTGGTTTCCATGTGATTACAAACGTACATATATATATATATATATATATTTCATGGAAGTTCAATTACAAGGTTTACAGCCACTCACTGTCTAAACAATATACTTTTCTAGTGTGTATGTGCGTGCTCAATAGCTGCTAGCTATTAGCCATATATATATATTCCATCTGCACATTTGACAAAATCACCCAGCAGTTTGGAAAAAAAACCTATATATGTATGTATACTTTCTTACAAATGCACACAACAAATTGCAAACTTACTTTGGAATAAAGAATGAAAAAATTTTAGATACTAACTTTTTTGTCAAGAAGATTAACACATACGCTTTCATCAAAGATTTTGGTGTCTAAATGTACAAGATTTTTTTCCTTACCAAGTGATTTAGCACCCTGCAGCTTTCAAGAATTTGTCGTATGGACTAGAAGGTGGTAATCGGAAGGAATGTTCCTGTCCAAGTTCTCGAGAACAACGAACAAGCTGATTCCGACTCTGTACTGCTTCGATATTATTTTCCAGTTGTTGCTCGTCTCTTGAGGAATCCAATACCTGAAATGTATATATAACCAAGGTGAGAGTGTTGTCTATGGTAAAAAAAAAATAATGTTATGCCCTCCAGGAAAATATTCATTATGACTAATATTCATTAATTTTCAGGAAAATTGGTCATTTAAGTACCTGTTATCATTAGTTTTTCACATTTTTTGTCTTTTCTTGAAAATAAAAGAGGAAAGAAAGAGGGGACGTTTCTAACCGTGCCGGACAAAGGGGAATCACTTGATTCCTTTTCTTCAGTGGAAACAATTGCCTTCTTTTCTTGCTGCATCTTGAAACTTTGGAGGGCGAGCATCTTCTGTTGTTTACCAGTTACAAGAGCTTCACACTGATTCTTGACTTGATCGTATGATGTTGGCGCAGTAGAAGATGGAAAGCTTGCAACTTCACGTGCTGTTTCTAGGACCTGTCATGGATGTATATCATGATTTGAGTATTACATAAACAGACTCTAAATTGCAGTAGCAAAACAAATACACATGGAATGAGATGCCTTTTTTACCAGCTCGATTAGGAACTAATCAGGCAATTATAAAGGGATAATTCAAGGCTGCAGTTTGCCACAAAGGATCTGTATCAATGTGCAGTCTAGAATTAAGGATGCAATTTCTGAAAAAACTTGATATTTGATAGCACATATGTGATAACCTAAGATTCTAGTAAGGTAGATATAAAAATGAATTCCTTGAAATGTATAATTTCCTGGCTCTGTTCAATCTCTTGCTAATATATATTGTTGGCATCAAGTTATATTCATTGTCCTCCCTCGAGAAATGAATCTCATTCAATTCGAAGCTAAAATGAAAAAACAAACCTGTTCTCTCAAAATGAGCTCTATTATTCTTAACCCCCGAAAAAAAATGGTGGAGCCATCATTCTCGCTAAGGAAAGGGTTAAGCACCACAAATAAGACAGATAAATCAAAGAGGAAAAGCAATTGCTCACCGAGTCCAAGAGTTGGGTAACACTGAGAATATCCAGTGAGTTGACAGAAAGAGAAGTTTTTCGATCTGATTGACTTCCATTTGCATCAGGAAATGATTCTTCATCTATAAGCCCAGATGGTTCCATAATCTGAAAGCCATAAAAGGATAATGGTTAGTTATTATTGATATAGAAGGGTATCGAGGTAAAAAATAAAAAACAATGTCGCAGACATAACCTCATCAAATGAATGAAACTCTGCAAGGGCGAGTGGAGAAGATGGGCATGGTGTCTCCAAGAATAATGGCATACCCAGCGGAAAAGAATCATCTGGAGAAAATCCTTGTTGAAGTTGTTCCTTTATTTGTAACAACTCATCCTGCAATGTTATGCATATAGATGATTTTTGCAGCAGATAATTTAAGATTTAAGGTTTTAATTAAAAGCAAATATAAAACTTGTTTACAGATAAGAAAATTAACCATAATAAGTTCTCCATATTTAACAGAAAAAATCACAAACCAAGTTTAACCATCAACTAGCAGTAACAAAGTATAACAACCTTTAGTTGGAGTTCAAAAGCCCGCACATTTTAAAAAATCAAATTAATTTGTGAAGTTCTCTCTGAGCACATTGAAACAAACAGAAAATAAAGAAAAAAAGAATGTCACTCTCATGCCAAACAGAAAGCACTTATTATCCTTAGGAAGGACCATACAATATTTTCTCCTCTTCTTCTGGCTCCATTATTCAGTTAATTTTGGATCATATCATTAGGAAAGGAGTACATAGGCAGAATTCAAGCCAAATTCAGTTGGTTTTTACCCTCCAACCTTCACGGGGGTTTAGGGGGAGCTGTGGAGTAAATGGAAATTGGATGCTTTATTGGGACTGGGAGAAATTAGAGAGAAATAATTTTTAGGACATTAATAAGTGAGAAGGTTCTGCATAGAATGGTCTGATTTGATAGTGCAGTTGGTAGGTAGGACTAATTTGGCTGTGCAGAATGAACTTACGAACTAAAATTGTTCAAACAAGAGTTTAGAGACTAAAACCTGTCGAAGGAAATAATAGCTCAGGCTGTTTTTTTTTATACATTATTCAATCAATAGATGTCCTCCAGAAGTCAATGATACGAGCATGTTAAACAATTCAAGAAAATTACCTCTGACAATTTTGCATACTTTGTCATCAAAAGAGATATGACAAGTTCTCTTATTTTCTTGTCATCTGAATCAATTGCTGACAAGGCTTTCATAGCAGCATCTTCATCTTCTGGTGACCAATACCCTTGGGTTTTAACACTGATCAAAGTACAAAGAGGCTGCAGCCTGACAACCTCAGTTAAATTGAGGTATGGATCAACCTAAAAAAAAAAACAACAATACATCAAATACAGTGAGAAAATGCACATTTTACACAAAACATCAAAAGAAATATTTCGAATGATTGAATCTGATATCAAGATTTGCACAAACTAAAGAAGAAAATAAAATAAAATTAGAGCTTCTTAAGTTAAAAAAATATTTACAGTTTCACCAGTAAACGATGATTTAACAGCAGGAATGAGATCTAGCAAATTGCCTGCTCTTGCTGCAAATAAGAGCATATATGAAGCCAAAGTAAACAGAGATCTCCTTCGAGATGGTTGCAGACCACCTACAGTCATGTAAGGATTTTTATTAGAGAAACATTTAAGAGGAGAAAAAGGATATAGAATTGTCTTTCCTTCATATAAACACAGCCTCAAATAGCCCTCTAAGAATAAAGCTTTAGTATAGTATATTGATAGGTGCTTACTCAATTCCTACAACCCCCTGTTTTACGTACAGAAGCTCAGCATTGCTTGTAGATACTATTTTGATAATAATATATTACGATGTAGGAGATAAATTCAGGCTCAAGAAAGCCTCATCTTAGGCGAAAAACTAGACAAATTTAGCACAACTAAGAATAAATTTCAACCCAAGTATTTTTCTTTTTCTTTTTTCCCAAAAAGAGCTTTGTTTTTTACTTTATAAAAGTTTAGTACCAAGCATAACTGTTGAATCCTCATTAACATTCTTAGTATCTAATGAAATTTTAAATACTATGAATTTGTCCAATTTTAGTCTAAGTCTAGTATGGAAATTATACCACGAAATGTCTAACTATTTTCAGATCATTTTCAACAATTAATAGTCTATGATTTGAGTTGGAAATTTTAATTTAATTAACTTGGGTTGAAACAAGAAGTTTGGCCTACCACCCAACCATGATTCATTCTAAATGCTTTAATAAATCAAGCAATATTGAATAACCTGAGCAACTCCTGTCTTTCATATTTATGGAATAACTACGTTTGTCTATCTGTTATCCATGAATGCATGTCAGAGAGGCAGAGTATAGATCATCTCCAAGATTCTAATCATACAGTACTAATTAATTCCAGTTGTCATATTGTATACAAGAAAATCAAAGTTACTATTTGCTTTCAACTTCCCAGAATATCTACTCAGTTACAGCAGAACTCAGAAAATTTGTATGCAGATCATTATTGGAATGTTCTTGTGATTCTAATAAGACTAGAGTAAAATAATCGATAAAAGTTTCATTTATTACTCGTATTATTTGGAGTACTACACGTATTTCCTTTCATTGTGAGCGTGACTAATATTCAGTCCAGCCAAGGCAGAAAAACTTAAAGTTAAGGGGGGAGGGGATATATAAATCTCAAGAAAGTTATAATTCATAAGGAAGAAAGATAGCAACGGAACAAACCCATACATCTCATTCTAATCTTGAAAAATACAAAAAACTCACCTATTGCAGATGTTTATGAACATAAAGGGAATTCAAAACAAATCAAACTGACCTTCATTATCCAGAGCAATAAGCCTAAGAGAAAAGGCTAACTGCAAACATCGAACCAGGGCCATGTGACTGGAGTTCTGCATTGAAGTATTACATACTGAATCCCATATGAAGTAATTATGCAAAACCATGACATACAAAGGTGGGGAAAAAATAAAGACGACAGAGGAAAATCATAAGATAACAGATTATAGATACCCCTGCCAGAACTATTAAAATGTAATCTGCTGGATAGCCTTTTCCCCTTAATAAAATGTATGTGCAACCCACAATTCTCTCTTATGACCTAACATTTCACCTCTATTGTTTTCCTAGTTTGGACTGAATCATTGACTTCTGCTCAAATTGGTTATCAGACATCAAATGTTTTGAGATAATTAAATGATAGTCTATTACATAATTAGATTTTCAGACTATCGAATTCAATGTTCTCCATGAAAAAGGTTTAATACAGTGAAATTAACTATTATCATGCAACAAAGAAAAGAATGTCATCACATCTCTAATTAACATCATATCTGCACATTACAAAGAAGTACATCTAAGAAGTCAAAGCCCAGATTTGAAGTTCTTTTTTCTGATGCTAGATTATATGTCAAAAACATTAATTACAGTTCTTATAGCTATCGGATTGGGTAGTAGTATAAATTCAGATTTGATTATGCTCTTCAAGTTAGTAAGAACGTGATATCAGCACTAGTGATTGAGAAATTATCTTATATGTTTGATAAATACCCAACAAATACCAGCAGAAAAATAGTGATGGAGACTGAATATCAAATGCAAAATGGAATATCCTAGGACGAAACCCATAATTACATCTACACAGAGGGTAAGAGTAAATAAGTTTGACAATTTTAGAGCAAATAGAAGCAGAAAAACATGGTGATTGAGACTGCATATTAAATGCAAAACTCGAACAATCGAGGATGAAAACTGTCATAATTATGTCTGTAAAGAGGGGCAGGTGGGAAGCTATAAGCAACGGTTATCATTGTCCAATGTAGTACAGCCCGTAAAAGGAACTTGAATTCTGGAAAAAGAAAAAAAAGGGAGGGGAAGGGGGGAGGCATCCACATTTAATGCAAACTTGAACTAAAAAATTGACAAATAGGACCAGCAACTACCAATTGAAACCTTTTCCTACACTTTAGGCCATTCAATAACCTCTTGCACTATCAAAATAGCCCCGGAAAAGAAAGAAAAAGGGGAAAAAATGGGAAGAAAAAAGGAGATGATTCACCAAGTATGAGAATAACAATCAGCACAAGAGAAATGGAAAACACCTAAAACATAAGCATTGCTGGAATATCCCACCTTTGATCGGCTGAAGAGTAGAGCAATAGAATATGTGTGTGCCAATGCCTGAAAGTTTGCAGGAGTATTCTCTATCCATGATGCCTGAACCCAGATGGATGAGAGAAGAAGACTCACTTGGTGACTACTCAGCCGAAGGGAAGTAAGCTCCTGGATAATCTCAAGTAGTTCAGACATTGAAATTTTATGAAACTTTGTTAATTCAATAAATCCTTTTCCCTTATTCTTATAGATGAAAGTATGACTATGACCAGAAGAGGTATATTGCATTACATACTTGTTTTCCATCAGGAGTAGCTCCTTTGAAGTTATTTGAATGGCATATAACAGACTCATCGTCACAGGAATCACCTAACTTGTTTTCTTCCTCTCTTGATTTTGCATCAAAACATTCTGTTTTGCAACCATTCTCATCGACAAGGGAGAAACTTCTGATTCTCATCTTTCGTGACTTCATTGGTGAATCCTCAGAAAGAGCTTGAGGTGAGTTCCTGTCTTGGATTGGCCATATATCTTTAAGAGATGGCATAAGAACGGTGGACAAAATACAGTGTGCTCCATATCGTGTTTCATGGTCTGAATGTGCCATAGCCAAGAGCAAGTGATGAAAGAGAACATCAGGAAAGGCCTAACAACACATCAGCATATTGTCATCACCTTCAATTATCATGTGAGAAATTAATCAGTCATGTGATTGTCTCACCTTCTTGTAGTATGACTTGTTAGGGATTGAAGAGGCAATTTTTGCAGTTTGAAGTACTGCATATATTGTAGCTCTAGAAGCAGCAATAGACGTAGGAATGTTCTCCAGCAAAACACCCATCATATCAAGAATAGCTCCAGAATCTGCAACCTGTTTATGACACACAAAATATTGTACAAGCTCATACTTATTTTCATTATCTCACCAAAAATAAGTGGAAATAGAAACCTTGAAAGCTACTCCCTCTTTCGTTTTTACTTTCACTTGTTGCAATGTTATGTTATAAAATCTGGATAACATTTACCATATCCCTCCCCTCCTCCCCAATTACACCCTTATAAGTAAAACATATTTAGGGGTCCAATTAAAGCTTCATAGTCTTCATTAAACTCTTCTTTTCTGGCAAAAACAATGAAAAGTGCCCTAATTTCATGAGTATTTTAGTATTTTCTTTCAACACAAGTCAGATGGATTGTAGCATTTTTCTTAAAGGGTATGAAAACGTTATTGTGAAAAGTACTATTAGAATGAAAAGGAAGAAACTTAAAAAAAAAAAATAAAGAGAAAAAGTAGAGGGGAGATCAAGCAGCTATTTTTACGGATATCAGGTAGTGTATGCACATTGAGAGATATCTATTTATAACAACAGAAAAGAGTCGGTTGAGGTATCAAGAACAAATACTCAGATAGTGTCAAGGTTCATATCTTAACACTTTCTGGACCCTGTAATTGCCCAGAGGGCAAATAAGATCCAGAAGTCCAGAATATAGGATTAAGCCCTTGCTTATAAGTGACTCAATCAAGTGGTCATGACTTGCACAAATGGCTGCTATGCTGAACAAAGTACCATTTAAAAGTGGCACGCCCACAACAATTAAATCAAATATCCAATCATAGGAAACAAAATATATAGGCAATTTTTCTGAGATGAGAACTAAAGGAATCGGAAGCATAGAAACTGAGCCAAGAAAAATGCATAAAGTGGTTTAATCTATTTGAGTAAAGGAAAATTTCCACATGGAGTAGCAACTAAGCCAGAGTAGCAACTTATTCACTAGTATCTTACATGGGCTACTAAAGCTACATTGTGAGAAAGAACACACCTACCTTATTTGATAGGTGAGCAATGCAATTTTCTAATTCAAGCTGAAGCCTCTTCTTCCAATCATCTGAAGAATCCCTCGGACTTGAAACTTCGGCCGAATGTACCACACATTTTCTTAGATGTTTAACCAGATCATTTATAACACCAATAATAGTAACAGAGGCCTGCTGTTTCGCATTTTTTGCAAGTTCAGTTGTAATATTAATGATACTTATCTGCATATCAGGGTTTTTGCTCACATTCTTATGATCCAAGTGCTTAACCAAGATAGATAATAACAGATGAGAGTTTTCCCCTGGAAAATAAAAGTTGGCACAATATCAGAGAATGGAAATGAAGGGGGGAACAAGGCCAGAATAAAAAATAATAATAATAATAATAAAACTTTCCATTCCTTGAGGAAAAAGGTGAGGAAGTGGGCTTAAAATAATAACCTGATTCCTCCAACAGGTACTGCATATAGGCCAACACCAAGAAGGCAAGCCCTCTTCCAGGTGACCAATAATTTTCAGTGTCAAAACAATGAAATAGAGGTTCCAATACTCGCCGCACAGTTGTTGCTTCCTTTGCCAGTCGGGTCATATTAACCAAGCAAATCATGGACCAATATGAAGGATTCTTGGCTGCTTCCCTGAGAATCACAGGACATTAAAACATAGCACACAAGGGAAAACTACTACAGTTTCAAACTTCAGTAGAAACTTACACTGTAGACTCCATTTTGGAATTGACAAGATTTGGAAATGAAGAAACTTTCTCACTGATATTAGGAAAGGAAGATTCCTGATTTTCAGCTTTGAGCACTCCCTGTACCCAATGGGCTGATAGTTCAGAATCCTTTTTGTCTGCTTTGTGATTTTCTATGTTGGTTCCAAGTTCCATGAAATTCTCCAAAGTCGCTGTTATTATCTATAACAAGAAAGAGTACCTCAACAAATTAGACAAATGCAAAATGATTTTTTTCAGTGTATTCGTGGTTGATATAAAAGTTGAAAGTCCATACCATTTTGTCCCCCCAAACAAAATTTCAAATGTTGGGAAGTCAAAATTTTAATCAACCCCATGACATCAAAACATTCTTTAACCCATTTAGATAGCACATTGGATTATTAGGTTATGTAGTAGCATAGTCATAAAAGGTTTCCTTTATCAACCACTAAGGTCCTAAGCATGATGCACTTCCAAGATCCTGGATGCATTCCAAAAGAATGAAAGTAAAATCATTTGTTTAACTTTCCTAAGGGCTTGATTGATAAAAATTTGAATTTTTCCAGAGTGAAAGTACATATTATTTCTGTTTTTGTGACCAACAGAGAGAGACCACTGTAGAGGTCCAAGCACTATCTCTAGCAGTTGCAATAGAGGATAATTTTATCTTGAATTAGAAGATAAAATTAAGTGAGAAGGGAATCTTACATGGTCAAAGTCCATTGAGATGTGGGAGTTCTCCCCCATAAATTTTACCTGTTTTATAAGGATTCATTAGAGGGGTAGAAACAAGAAAATAACAAAATAAGCTTTGCAAAATATAAAATAATACAACGTCAGAAGTAATTATTAAGGGGTTAGAGAATTAGAGAATATCAACTTTAATTCACTTGTAAAATAGTAAAATATCAACTTCAGAAAAATTTTCACATTAAAATATCAACTTTAATTCACTTGTAAAATAGTAAAGTTGCTATAAATTCAGCAGTAGACACCAATTCCTCTTCGGCAGGTTTTCGAACCAAGTTTAGCTGAGACAGGTACCATTAGAAATTTTCTGGTAAACCAATTCACACAAGTAATCATTGTCATTTCTCTCCCTAATTCCATATTTTGTTTCTTCCTTTTGGTTGGATACATCATAGGAATTTCTTCTCAAGAGATGTTGATAATAATCGAATTGGCCACCACTTAGACTTCACAGTTCATGAAAAATGGCGCTAATACTTCAATTATCAGAATTAATAATTTAATTAACACACATCAAATCACTATGGTTGCACCTCACCAATTTTCAAGGACAAAAGGAAAATATTACATACCAGAAACTATATTAACTTCTCAATACTAATGAAAATACAACAAGCACCACCACCACTAAAATTTTCTATTCATATGTTCTCAAAATTATCCTCCATTTCAAGGCATGAATTACTGGAGTGTCAAGCAATGTACATCCTCTGCATAAGATGCATAGGATATAGCATAATTGTGTTAAACTTGTACTAATATGAAGAGATTGATGAAGCTGCCTCCAAGATAATACATATTTAGAGCTTGTGATGCTCCCTGCCCTAATCTTACAGTTACTTTCAAACAGAAAAAGGAAATTAGTGGAGGATGAACAATATCAAGATTTCTGTAACCCAGGAATTTAAACACCAAAGCTATTCCCCACAAACAAAACGTATGGAAGGGAGCATAAAGAGAGAAAAGACAATAGAAAGTTTACCAAGATGGCCAGAGCTTGCATTCCAGAAGACCTCATGAGTAATGCTCTTTCATCATCTCCAACTTCACGAGCTAGTTGACAAAGTCTAGGTATAAGGCCTTCCAAGTTGAACATGTATGTATTATCAATCTGCCTCATTCAGAAAAAAGTCATTTGCGTTTCATTGACATAATAATAGTTGCCTAATATGACATACTTGGCAACCCATGATGTTTTTTAAAAATAAATGCTATTAGTCTCTTTATGCTATGAGTATAATTTCTTAATGGTACCTACAGAAAAGTTTCAACTCTTGTCCAGTATCCATAGAGTAAAAGTAGACCAGGAAGAGGCTATTAAAATATAAATTATCCCACAATTTATTAGCTTATTGTAGTCATAATTGTAAAATCCTGATGTATAAGCTTTGAAGAGATATTCAACATCCCAGTTATCAGTAAATTCTTTCTCCACACTGAATTTATCTATTATAAGAAGATTAGCCTTTGAACTACCATCCTGACGTATGTTGTATATCCTACAAATATCCAAAAAATAAAAAATAAAAAAATAGTTTTCCACAGCTTGATCATTGAGAAGTTACCTGGCTACTCATGAAGTCAATGAGAGTATTGCATCCTAGGATTACCATTTCATCAAATTGCGAATGATCTAAAAGCGAGCGAACAATCACCAATAAACTACTTGCAAAAAGTGGCCTGTGACAGTTACCAACTCAATCATTACTCAACTTGATTAGCTGCAAGTACGAAATACTTAAGGAGCATGAAAAAAAAAAAAAATAATAATTCCAATACAAGAGATAAATTCGTAAACTAAGAAATAGTTAAAGAAAACATATGACAGAAACAACTACATCATAAGAACCTACCATCCAGTATGTTTGGCATTATAAAATTCATGCAATTAGAATCACAATATTTGCCAGCAATTCTCTAAAATTCTTACATAAAATATGGTTTATAAAAGCCAGAACAGCTACTTAGAAGAATTGAGGACAATACTGCGTTAATAAACAATGTGATTCATCATTTATTCCTTTTTTTTTTTTTTTTGTTCATGCCCAGTAACTAATTTTTTATCCAAACACTCTAGTTCAATTGTCAATTCTCAAACCCATAAGAAAGAACTTTTCAAAAGGAATAATTTCAATAGGACTTTCAATAATTGTAATTCTCAAAGATCATAAGTAGTTTAGACTTTAGAAGTTGGCGCTCTAACAAAATTCATTTTACAAAGTGATTCATCATTCCTTCCTTCATTTGTTTGCTCATGTTTTAGGAACTAATTTTTTTATCAACACACTAGCTCATTCTAGTTCTCCAATCACATGCATAAACAGCATTTTTCAAACACGATTACTTCAATCAAACTTTTAATAATTGCAATTATAATAGAACATAATCCGTTTGGCAATCATTAGAATATCATTATAAGTCATGAATGTCCAAAATATACCAAATTTAATTATTATTCAAAGTAATATCTTTTAATATTTTAAAATAAGATTAAAATTATTACTTTTAAAATTTTTTAAGAATCACTTCAAAATTAATAAAATTCTAAAAACATGTAAAATTTTAATTTTGTAATATTATGTCATATTAAAGTTATTTTTCTCGCTTGGTAGTAAAAGATTAATAAAATTTCTTAAAGCTATAATAGTAATAGTAGTAGTGTGCTAAAAATCACACTACAAATTATAGGCGTAAAAGTGATAATTGAAAATTTTAATCAAAATAAGTTTCTAATATCAGAAATTTAAAATTATAAAGTAACAACCAAAAATTGTGTTTGATAAAAGCAGCTTTTCCTAATATTGAAATAAATATATAAAATAAAATAAAAAAGGGCTAAATAACTAATTACAATTGTAATTTGAGTTTCCAAAAACTCAAAATAAATATATTGCAATGGAAGAGAAAACACCAGTTTGGACTATTCAAACAGTCTTTCAAACAAACCATAGATTGCTTATTAGGTATTTCCAGTGACAAAGTGTTCCCTTTTATTTAACAGTTAATGTACATAGAAATTCGCAGAAGAACCTTTTTCACTAGTCATCCAAGAAGAAATAGAAAAAATCACAGATATTTAGTCACCAGTGAACAAGTCATCTAATCATCTTTTAGTCAATAATCATAAATAACTCAATAACCTATTCTCCATCTGGATTCATTTTCTAAGACTTACGGAGGGTACATAAGGTAAAAAATACAAATGAATCTAAAGGATACATAAATAAATAAAATAAGACTACAGAAGAGTATAAGACCTGTCACTTAGTATTCCCACAAAGAAAAAAAAATTGCATAAGAAAACCTTCCAATTTCAGTGTGTATCTGCTTCCACTAGTAGAATAAATTTGATCATGATCCTACAGCTGAACCTAACTTAAGGTCTTTGCCTGCATATACCTAAAATATGCCATTGCACTAATTCTTTAAACCTATTTTTTAATTGGCAGTCTGCATATACCTATTTTTTAATTCTTTAAACCTATTTTTTTGTTACCATCAATAAATCATCTTCAAGTTTATCAAATCTAGCTCCTTATGCTTGAAATCTTTGCCCATCCCATACAAAGGATGTCAGTTTTTATGCATTTCATTAATCGCGTTACCTGATGTATATCATTCACATTATGGTGGAAATGTTCAAAAAACTAAATTGTTAATTACAATTGCAATTAAATTTTTAGAAACATTGAAGAAAACACATAGCTCTTCTTAATCAATATCCAATATTCATATTCTTGTTTAGAAAAGCATTGAACAGTAACTTTAGAAGGAAATTGAACATCAAATACTAACAGTTTTCTTGTTACTCTTCAAAGAGAGTATTTCAACAAATCCAACTCTTTTAGAACATAGCAACTACTCCTGCCAAAACTGGATTCTTGTAACAACTATATTTTACACCTATTGGATAAAAAGTTTAACAGGATGACAAGTTTCACCTACACAACTCATGAAGAAAGGAAAAGAAAACAGAAACACATACAAGTGCACAAAAGATACTATTGCTGCAAAGAGAGGAGCAACATATATTAAATTAAGACACTATCTGGAAATCTGCATTGAGGGGTTGCATCTGGCTTTCAAATTATTCACAAAAACGAAACTTACATCTGTTCCTTACATGAGGATAGCAGTTTCCTGTAAATCATTATAACAACTTTCACAGAGCCAAAGTGCTCATTTCGCAAATCCTTGTAAAACCTCTGTTCCAAATACTCGGTAATCTGGACCATATAAAAAAATAGGAAGAACATGGAAATTACAAGTCTGAATAATAAAAAGTTCAATTTTTTTTTTTTTATTTTCTTACAAACTGATATCTTGAAGTTCCAAAATAGCATCAAATCATTTCAATTGAGAGAAAATCATACAAAATATAAATGACAAGCAAGGACAGCATTAGAAGTAGAATGCTCCAGTTAATGACCCATAAAAAATAAAAAATTTTCAGATTTACAGAAAATTATGGATGAAATTAGGTTTATTGCTGGGCGAATGGACCAAAAGTCCCAATGAAAATGTGTCATGTCCAGTAGCATTTGGTGGTTCATAGACTCAAAGTGACACATTTTACAACTCCTGAGATAAACTATGACACAACTGAACATTATTGATCCAGAAAAATCAAGGTAGCCTATGGAATATCAGAACCATTTCCATAATTCACTGAAGAAGTATAATTAAAGAATGTCTAATCCTAAACTAATCAAAGGTAAAATACAAAAATCTACTCCAGACGCTTAAAATGAAGCAGTGCATGTATTCTAAACCAATATCAAGATATGTACAAGAAAGTTGATAAAGAATTGATAAAACTTGCCTTGGGTATCCTTAATGGATTTTTTGAAGCATATTCACAAAGCTTCGCAATCTTCCGGTCATTTGGTTCACCAGTCTGCCAAATGTTGAGGAATAAGTAAATAAATCAAAACTCTCCAGTGATCTTAAATGAGTCAGAGATTCTCATAACAGGAGACTCTAACAAATTACAGGACACAGACATCACAGTGTATATTTTCTTACACAATGAGATAATAGAATGCAGAGAAGAATTGTTCACAAACAAAAAAATTTTACATACATACATTTCCTAAAATTAACTGATATGAGTAAAAACCATAAAATGATAGGCATTTGAGAAGGTCAATGTAAAAATGGAGATAGTAAGCAGAGAAATTCACCTGCGATCTGGGAAAGATATCAGCTAGCAGCTTCTTGTATCGCTTAACTGGTTGTCTTGACCTTGCCCTCATTGAAGGACAAAAGAAACAGAGATTACCACATGCAGGTATAACTTTTCTTGACATAACCCCCATCTTACTTTGCAGTTGACCACACGGAAAGAATTTCAAGCCTCTCTACAGAATACAAATCAAAATTGAAACCATAACCAAATGAACACAATTCACAGAACCCATCTCCAATTTTCAAAGTCTTGTATCCTTATGAACAATTTCTTCAAAATTATTGTTGACTTCATAATCAAAAATAAATAAAATGCAAATGTTGGCGAATATTAATCAAAGAAAAGCAAACTCAGTTCTAAAAAAATTGCTAAAACCAAAAAAGAAGAAATTTTAACCAACAAAAATTCATAATCTCATTTTAAAATTACAAAGAATCATGAATTTAGCCAAACCCACCTTGGAAAAACAATCAAGAACAGCACTTCTTATTTCAATCCACCTCTAGGTATCCTGATCTAAAGCAGCTAAGCTTCAGATCAAAACAAAAGGGTCCGCATAAAATTAAAACTTTGACCTGCATACAACTATAAATGCCAGCTAATTAATTGCTTATTCAACAATCCCTTTTTTGTTTTTTCAATTTAGGAAAAAAAAATTAAAATTAAAATTAATAATAATAATAATAAGGAATCTTATAAATTATAACCAAAATTTACCTCCAAATCTACGGGGAGAGACTTGAAACGCTCCCCCGCAAGGTTTTTGATTGCTCAATTTCCCTATTAACCTTTATATTCTTCGGAGAAAAATAAGATTTCTGTCATCTATTATCCAAAAAATAATAAGAATAATAATAATAATTATATAAAAATATAAATTATTCCCGTTTTAATTTACTGTTATATTGGTTTACTAATATTAGCGTCACATAATGGTGACAGAACGGCGGTGGTGCTACAACAGCTCCATGACTTAACTACATTGCCGTTAACTTTTAACCCTTGAATTCTCTTATTATTACAAAATTTATATATTATTTTTTAAACACATACATTTATGTGAGAAAAAAAAATTTAATCATGGGCTATATTGTAATTTAGTAATATTAAGGATAAGATTTCAATTCCACGATAATCCTTAAATAAAAAAAAAAAAAAATATATATATATATATATATATACACGAACTCATGTCACAAATGAAGCTTCAACTATACATATGAGCAATCAATTATTGTGAAATTATTATTCAATGTGGATGACTTTTTTTTTGTATAATGAATATGAAATTATATATTATATATATATATATATATATATATATATATATATATATATATATATATATGCGAGAGAAATTGAAGTCTCATAAAAGTCCATTTAGGCTAGGCTACCCGAGGTGGACTCCACGGATGACCGACGTGGTCCTGGATAGGAGTCCCCCGAAGTTCGGCTTGCGACTGGAGCAATCACACGAAGGGCATGATCTCCGACAAGGAGATTCCCTCCGAGCTCAACAATAAATGCACATGACCTGACATGCACTGTTTGAAGCCACCATTTTAGACTATGAAGAAAGCTACCACCTCCGGGTGTCACCTCCCGATTGTCTATTTTTCTTCATAAAAACGGTAACACACACAAAGACAAGTGAAAACCGGATATACAAAATATACTAAGTATTCGGTTTACTTCTAATACACCTTTGTGCTCAGTGAGATCCGTCGGGAACACACTTTTCGAGCTATCCTCCGATGTCAAATCTCACACTTGTGATTAACTTGATCGTTAGAGAGCCAACGTCGGAAACACATCTCCGACACTTGACCTTTTTTGCAAGACACATTAACAAAAAGCGGACCCCACCAATCATGTGTGGTAGAATCGAGAGTTTCATCCCGATCAATATATATATATATATATATATATTTTTTTTTTTTTTTTTTTTTTTTTAAAATAAAAATTGGTTGCAAGATGCATGTTTTCATAGTCCTCCCAATTAATATGCTTCACTCTTTGGAAAGTAGATGAGCCACATGGTTCGCTCCTCATATTATGACTCAATCTATAACATTATTATAATTTAAATATATGTTGTATGTAATACTTTATTAGTTTATGATTAGTGAGAGTATTTTATTGATATATTTGATTTAAAATGTGTGTTGACTCAAAAATTATCAAACAATTTTGATAATATATAAATGTTCTATTAGATTTCTTTACTAATTTACAATTTTTAATTATATTGTATATGAATATTTTTCTTTTTCATAGTTATAGATTATCCAATTATATTTCATCCAATTCAGTGTTCTTCTTGTTGTTGTTGTTATTTTTCTCTTTTGTTTTTGTTTATTTTCTTATTTATTTGTTGGGTATTATTACTACATTTTTACATCTCATATGCAAAGCTTTCAATTGATATTTAAATATCAGTTTTTTCTTCTTCTTTTAGAAGAAAATTTTTTAAAACCGGACTTGATCTGGGCCCTTTGTTCGTGTTGTATTCTTTGTAGGTATTCTATAAAATTTTTGATGCATCCAGGATGGATTAGACTGCAATTGAACTCTCTTTGAAGAGAAGGTTTGCAACTAGCAACTCAAAAACCGAACGTCTAGATAAGATGTTTTTTATTATTATCTTTTCTTTTTTTTATTTTATGTACTTCTATGTTTTCTTTGACTCGTATAAATTTTTTAGATTGAATATATTCACTCCACACATTTCTTATGTACCCAGAGGTACTATATTACTACTTTAGTTGTGTACTATTTTATTATAATAAAATTTCACTTACATGAAAAAAAAAAAAAACTAACAACAACAACTTGAGATTATGATTGACTAAATGTGACTATAATTAAATCTTTATTCAAATATAGTTTTATTTTTTAATGAAATAATATAAACAAATATATATAGTTGTCCTAATATAGCCTATAGTTTTTCTAACTTTAATTTGTGAACTTTCAATTATTAAAAAAAATTAATTAAAAAAAAAAAAAGAGTAAAGGAAAAATATAGTTAAAGTATTAAAAATGAAAAAAAAAATGAACAAATTATTGAAAGTGACAAAATAGTAAATATGATCATATATATATATATATATATATATATATTAGGTTAACAACTTCTGAAAGTTTTTCATATAGATATTAATTTAGATATTTTGAAAACTCAACACAAATATCTACTTTACATATCAACTAATCATAGAACAATCCTTTTCATTAAATATATAATTGACTTTGCTTCTTTTTTATTTTTATATTTTTATTAGTTTGGACATTAAACTCTAATTAAATTCTAAAATAGTTCAAAATTTTATAAACTTTTAAGCTGTCTCAAATGTATCTCCTGTTTATCTCTATTTAGAGACAAATGATGGTTGACTCAAAATTTTCTGTCACTAAAACAATATTTTCTCATACTATCTTTGGTTTGAAGTAATGAAAAAGCGCATTATGAATACTATACGAGGTTATAAGTTCGATATTCTTTGTAAACGTCATATAAGAGCGACCTTCTGTTGAACAAAAAAGTTAGACTTTATGGACACAATTCAAAGTAAATATAAAATAATCAAAACAATAACATCAAATATTAAATATAGTTTAACAAAAAAGAGCCAATTTTGTGTGTCTTTTGCAACAATTGAATATATTTACATATGTGTATATATATATATATATATATATATATATATATATATATATATATATATATATATTTGTATCTGTTCAATGCATGCACCTCCTTGGAGCTTATAGGATTCACATGATCCACATGCATGTGCCTATCATGCATTGCACAATAAATTTTAGAGTAACCAAATCAATGGCAGCCTCTCTCTCTCTCTCTCTCTCTCTCTCTCTCTCTCTCTCTATTTATATATATATATATATATATATATATATATATATATTATATAAAATTGATGTTCAAAGTTGAGTGCAGTCTGCTTGTGAATCCTCACGAGTTTTCCTGTTCAACGATTGTACACTTGATTGTTGATTCCCAGATTCTGTGGGCTGATCATTCATGCATGTATAGTTTTGTTCTTCAGTTTTTCTAATGTAGTCGTATATATATATTATATATATATATATATATATATATGTATATCTGTCTTAAAAAAATCACACCTACATTGAAGAATGGACAATACAAAATGACAAATATAACCTTCAAAAAACATATAATGCTTTTAGATTATGACAATGATATGTACATAAGTAATCTTATATAAGATTAGAATATCTTAAATTTAAATTATAAGAGTGACAAAAAATAAATTTAATGTGACGTATTGAATTATTCATTCTATTCTAAAGTTATACGAGAATTAAAATATATATATATATATATATATATATATATATATTTTTGAAAATAATACAATACTCCTTTTTTTATTCATTAATCTTATCTTTTTGTTAAAGTTCATGTATCTCATTTTAAATTATAAAAACTTCATCTTTTAAACTATTCACCTAAATAGTATTCAAAGTTGAAAAATGTCTTTATAAAAATATTAATTATAAATATTTCATTTGTAAATTTAAAAGGTTACTTTATTATAGGTTTTTTTTTTTCTTAATTTTAAAATTTTTGTACATTTTATTACAAGTTTATGAGTTCACGTTTAGAGTTTACGAGTTAGATAGTCCCAAAGTATATTTAATAAGAGAGACATAAATGTGCTCATGAATTGGAATGTATTTAATGAAAAGTGTAAAATTAAAAAGACTTTCAAAGCTAAATTTGGAAGAAAAGATAAACTTTTTTTTTTCTTTGTTTTCAAATAATTGTAGGATTTGGGATAAAAAAGTACAAAATTATTAATATATTAATATATATATATATATATATATATATATGTAATTTGTGTAAGAAAATGATAATAATAATGAGTTTTTGACTTTAAACTGAAATCATATTTAAACCGAAAAAGATAAATTTATTTAACTTTTTACATTTGTAGGTGTAGATATTTAAACCATAAATGTTCAAAATAACTTTACACATTTTTTAGATAAAAGAAAAGTACTTTATCATACTTGGTGTTAAAGTTACTTACTCCAACTAATCATATTAAAATCGAAGAAGACAAACTTTTAATTCTACACATTTGTAATTGTTGTGATTCAAACCATTATTTTCTATCCAATGAAGAGTAGCCTATATGCATGTATGTAATATATATATATATATATATATATATATATATATATATATATATATATATATATGTATCTAAATATAGGTGTATGCAATCTTTTTGAGTTCCAATTTGAGCGTTGTCTATTCTATATCCGTTGGTAGAAAAGAACCCTAAACTCCGATAGATCTCTTGGAAGATTATAATCTCTTATTTATACAGTATTCCAAGAATATCAAGAATTGAAGATATATACTCAAAAACTTTAAGATTAATTTAAGTACGCTTCTACAAATTTAATTAGTTGATTAATTCTTTGATAATCCGACGTATTGGTCTTGAAATTTGAATAACGGAAAGATTTATAATCTATATATATTGTGTGTGTATATATATATACACGTGTGTGTATAATCTTTTTGAGTTCCAATTTGAGCATTAAATTTTGATGGAAACAGTCATCTGCATGGCGTCGTCCAAAAACTTCTTACCTGTAAAGAGGTCACTATCAACATGAAAAGCAAGTGTTACTCGCAAATAAAATCCTATCTTGTCATGTTTCCTTTTTTTTTTTTTTTTTTTTTTTGCGGATACTTTTCAATCCTTTTTCTCACTCTATATATATATATATATAGCTACAATATGCCTGCAAAATATGATATACATATATACTCTCAATATTTTTCAAGTACTAAATTAAGTTGGTCATAATTTTCCTTTGTCCCATTAAAATGATAGCTAAACCACCTCAAGAAGAAACACATTTCTCACACATCATGAAGGTATGTATATATGTATCTATCTATCTATATATATATATATATATATGGTAATGCATGCAACATTGAATTATTGAACCTTTTTGTTCTTTTTACATATATTATGTACTGCAAATCTGTTGGAAGCTATATAGGCTATACCAAATCATATATCTATCTATCTATCTATGTATAGAAATATATATATATATATATATATATATATATATATATATATATATATATATAGATTGCATGACTATATATAGCAGGGATTTTTCTTAATCCCTTTAACACTAATACATCAATGCTAAAGTTAGGGTTTAATTTAATGACTTTATATGCAAGAATTAGGGTTTTTGGTTAAAATTTAAGAAAGTATCCTATCATCGTACATATTGGTCCTTTAGGGCTTAGGGGATACTAAAATTGATTATCAAATTAATGGTTATGATTGAAAATTAACATATATAATTTAATTGTTTGCGTATATTTTTATAGTAATGAATCTATGTTTTTATTATAAAAAACACCGTTTTAAAATATAAATGTATGATTGTAACATCATTGTTGAATCTTTTAAGTCTTTATCAACCAAATTTATATATTGTTTCTCTAATTATATATATATATTTATTATATATATATATATATATATATATATTAATTTGACATTTTTTGTTTCTTTTTTGGCACACAGAATGGGCAAATACTACGAAAGGTGGTGTCAGACCTAACAAGTGAAATAGACAAACTTGGGAAAGACTTAGAAAACATAGCCAAAATCGAAGAAGAAGTGATGGAAGTAGAGTGCGATTGCTGTGGATTGCACGAAGAATGCACAGAAGATTACATAATACAAGTGAAAGATTCTTATTCGGGAAGATGGATTTGTGGGCTTTGCTCAGAAGCTGTAAAAGAAAAATTAAACCGACAACAAACCGCCATTGAAGAAGTTTTGAGCTCTCATAGAAGTTTCTGTCAAGAGTCAAGAAAGAACCCTAAATTGTCTTTTACAAGTGCAATGAAGGAAATAGCAAAAAGAAGCTCTGACAATAGGAAAAAGAATTCGTCCAATATTGCTCGAAGTGCAAGTTGTCTTCCTAGGTTTAGTTTATCATCATGAGTAATATATATATATATATATATATATATATACACATACAAAGAGATATAGAGAAAATAAGATAAATTAATGATATGTAATTATATATATTCCTATGTATGTATAATTTTATATATATATATATATATATATATATATATATATATTCCAGCAAGTTAAAGATAATTTATTCTTGATACCTTTTGGATAGAGAAATTAACAACAAAACAAAACAAACGTATACATAAATCAGTCTAGGTTTGTCTCTGGTCTGAATAATATCAAGCAGTAATTAAGATTGTAATAATTTAAATTAAAATATTGCATCTTTATCTAAAAAATATATTAAAAAAATTTAAAATAAAATTATAGAGGTCATACACACACACATATATATTATCAATTAATGAAGGTAGAACACAAATTTTCTATAACAATCTTGTTTATTTTGATACAATTAAAATTTTAAATTGATCCAAATTATAAGGGTACAATATATATATATATATATATATATATATATATATATATATATATATATATATAAAATAAAGATGAAACATCATTTAAATATTTTTATTAAATTTTAAATTACAACAAATATTCTACATTTACCAGCTGATTTAACAAATATCTCTTTAAGGTAGAAGCTAGAAAACCCCATATATATATATATATATATATATATATATATCTTCATTGTTTAATATAGCTATGGTAGTAAAAACTAATTCCAAGAATGCAATAAGTTATTGCATGCATATTTTGTTATATTTATTTTGGTGTCAGTGGTAAACTTGTATGCACAGAAGAACTCTTCATTTCTTTTAAAGAGTTATAAATACATATAACTTATATAAATGATATATTTATTTATTTATTTACTTGAAGAGTGATATCGATATAGAGAGATTATGAAGAACAAAAGATATACATATCTTTCTTTTTAAATTTGATTTGTACAAATATATGATATTTCTTGTGAGTTCTCATAAACGTTCGTGATCTCAAGATAATCTTAAAGTATCGGACTAAAAAATATCTTGATTCCACGGACTAAAATAATTGATTGAATGAAACATTCAAAAAAGGTTTTATACTTGTCGAAACATTGAAATACTATTTATATTAATAGCAACAAAATTTTTTTTATAAAGGTCAATAAATTTAAAGAAAGCCTTCTTGTTCTATATATATTATAATTACGTCAAACTCGAAATATCTTTTGTTTTTGTAATAAAAAGGGTTCAAGTTGGTGCAACCCTATCTCAAATATAGATTTAGCATAACTAGGTACTGATTTATCATATTTGAAGAATAAGTATACATAAACGTCCTTTTATTAATTTGATTCTTTATCCATCTTGTTAATTCTTCTTCAATAAAGTTATAAATATTATTCGTTTCAAACACGTTTAACAACTTATTCCTTTTCTGGACGAAGATATTATCAACATTTGAGATTTAAAATCAATTTGAAAGAGAAGAAAAATGATAACTAATGCACAAGATTGTAATGTATTTGTAGCAAATAAGTCGCTATATCAACATATGAAGTGTGGTCCTCTATCTCTCCTTTTATGTTATATTTAGGATTCATGTACAAAAAAAGTTGGCAAAATTAAGTGCCATATGGTCCCAATTGGTTGCCAACATGATTAATAAATAATTTTTATATGAATGTTCATACACTTTTTTTTAATATATATATATATATATATATATATATATATATATATTGTATAAAGTAAGTCATCAAATCACTTAATAATAATAAAATTTAACAGCTATTACTTTTTTGTCAAGTATATTTAAAAACAATTTTATAACGTGATACTACTTCACAACAATAAAAACTTACTAAAAATATTCATATATATATATTGTGATGGTTACTTGAATGTCTTTTTGTCACGATGGAACCCTAGAGGCCATGCTTGTGATTATGGGTCGCGTAGCACCCACGGTCAACTACATGATATTATCCTCACTGTATCAAAAGGAATACTCCGAGTTCACTATGAGTACCTAGATCTATTATATATCATTACATATTCATTTATCATTTCGATGTGGAATAAGGTATCACAGTTTTATTATTAGATTTGTGAAAGATAATGAGTTTGTATGTAGAAGTTTTCAGAAGACTTATCTATCTCTTTTCTTTTTCTTTTTTTTTTTATATATTTCCTTTTTTGTTTTTTAAATGTAAAATTAATGGAGAATGGATTTAGTCTTATACCTATTATAACTTAATGAAGTCTAGTTTTATATTTATTATTTTAACTTTTAGGGTATCATAATTATTTATTTTCAACCAATTTAGTCGTTTGAGTTAAAAAAGTATATATATTTTTGGGTAAAATTCATTATGTGCTAAATAGACACTTATATTTTAGAGACAAAATTATAAAGCCCCTAAAAAACAAAGGATAACATTTTTAAATGGCATTAAGAAAGAAAATTAACAAATGTTACGTTTATAACTCTTTTTTTTTTTTTTCTTCTTCTTTCTTTCTTTCTTTCTTTTTTAATCATATAAAAAAAAAAAAAAAAAAAAAGACCAACTAATATATGAAAAAGGGTAGGGGGTCCCAAGAGTTAGTTATACGGGGTGTTGACCGAAAGTCATGGCTGTGACCATAAAATTTCACGTTTCATGTAACTTTAGCACCAGGCAATGTAACGACAAGATACCGTAGCGGTGGTCTCCACCTCCTTTATTTTTTTTTTAAGTGAATATATATATATTTTTTAATATTTATTAATAAAAAAAATAATAAATGAATAATCATTATTCATGGTAACAGAGATAATATACAACCTAATAAATGTGAATACAATAACAAAACTCAACCTAAGAATAGGTGAGTCATAAACAACTACAAAAACAAACAAAAACAACAAAATTATTATATCTAAATTTATAGCCTTCTGACCACCGATCATTGATGTCATCTGCAAAGAGGGCTCGAATCCATTTTTTTCCTTCAACAACCATCTCTGCGATTTGGACGTATCATAGACTTCAAAGACAGTCTACAAAAGAGATAAAAATCGAGAGAATGACACAGATAGAGACCGAAATTGGATGTTAGTTCTTCTAAAAGAAGAAAAAAAGTTTGATCTTTAGAGATCAAAGTAAACTCTTGCATTGGAGAGTGAAAGATGATAGAAATACCAAGAAGTAGACAAAATAGTAACAAAAAGAGATAAAAAAGACTAAAGCATAAAAGTCCGAATTTAACATTTTTCCATACTCAAGTTAGGATTTGAAACCTGGATCATTGGTTAAGGGAGGAGGAACCCCTACTGCTCCACCACATGCCTCTGGTTGGCCACCTCCTTTATTATTGTACTCTTTTATTTTTATTTAATTTGTTATTTGTTTCGATATGTGTTTTAAATAAACATAAAATATTTTTTCTCTAAAATTAATAATTAATTAATCTCTTTATTTTTTTTAAATTTATTTGCAGACGAAAAATAATATTTTAAAAAATACAGAAATTTATGTATCTTTTAATTATTATTTTAATAGAAATAAAATTAGCGAATTTGGTTCTAAATAAATTTATGTTTGGAAAATTAAATCATATTTTTTTTTCACTTTTAAAGTCTCAAACATTTTTATTCAAGAAAATTAAGGTAATTTTTAATATATTTCGTCAATTTTTTTTAAAATTTAATAGCTTGTGTGATTCTAATCCAATAAAGAAAGGATAATTAAGTCACTTAACATGAAATAACTATAAATTTAGAGTAAAAAATGTTGCGACATTCATTTACGAAATATTACTAAAAGGGTATAATGATATATATAAAAATATATTTCAAATAAAATGACTTGATTACTCTTTCTGTTTATTCATTAAACCACACAAACCTTTAAATTTTTAAAAATTTTGACCAAATTCGTAAAGAATGACTTTATTTTTTTAGATAAAAATATTTGAGACTTTAGAAATAAAAAATATATATATTTTAGGACTAAACTTATCAAATATAATTTTTTTTGAACCACATTCACTAATTACTCGATATAAAAAGAAAAAATATCAATAAATATATTTTAATTTTTTTAATGAACAATAAGAAAGTATTGTTTTTTCTCCATAACAAAAGAAGAGAGTAACATTAATTATAAAATATTAATGAATAATAATTATTATTATCTTAATTTTAAAAATATTATGAGGAATTGAAAAAAAATTTTATTAGGTACGAGGTGTACTAGATTGGTTCAAAACTATGAGATGACACATTTATACCAATTCATATCTAAATTAATCCTATTCGACCGAAATTGGTCTCTTGCGTAAGAAAGTTTTAACTATAAAATTTAAATAATTGTATCCATAAATTAAGGTTTCAACCCCAGTAGCTTGGGAGAGTTGGTGCACAGACTCCTAATGCTTCTTCCAAGGTGGATGATAGAGGTTTCAAATCTTTCCGGGTGGTTAGCGCCACGTTTCTGGGTCAGGCCCTCACCATCGAGTAAGAGTTGAACTCTGGGAGCGCTCTGCAAGCCGAGTTCGGATTAGTCTCACCAAATAAGGTGGGGATACCGGGTGACCCAAGTGGGTATAAAAAAAAAAAAATTAAGGTTTCAACTGTCGATCTCCGAGAACATAAGTTGTTGGTCTATTTCTTCTTCCGACAAAGCCACCGGAAGTTATAAGAATTGTTGGTTTTCTTTTTTTTTTTTTTTTTTAGTGGGGCAAATAAATTGTAAAAGGCATTCCCACGTTTGTCCTTTTCGACTTTCTTGAAAAAGTTAGTGACTTTTGTTTTCTTTTAATTAAAAAAGACAAAATTGTCTTGATTGACTTTGGTTGTGATTTGATTTTGATTAAAGTTTGATCTAAAAGGTGTATTTGGATAAATGTTTTTTTGTAAAAGACATCACGTAATTTACTATTTAGAAAATCAGAGATATTTATTAAGAAAGCGTAGCTCAGTTGCTACCACCTTCACTTATGATATAAGAGGTCATGAGTTCGAGATATAATAGAAATTAGAATTTTTCATTAAAAAAACAGAGAAATTTTAATATAGTTGTCTTTTTGTGTAAAAGAAAAATAGTTATGCATGTGATTTTATATTATATCAAAATGATTTTTTTTCCCTTTTCTTACCAAAACTCCTGCTAATTCTTTAAAAATTTAAAAATTGTTCAAATGCAATCACTATTTATATGATTTAATTATTTATATTGTTAAAGATTGTGACCTAAATTTTATTATTGATGAGTCAAAAAGTTAACAATGTGACTTATTTATTTATTTATGGGATATGATTTCAAGCTCGGTCTCAATATATAAAAATTAGGCTTTATGGTCTTTAATCTAAGTGAAGAATTTGGTACTTGATTGTAACTTTCGACTATAGTGAATTCTTCTTTCGTTTGCACATGATTTTCTCATTTAAGGTTTTCACAAAAAAAAAAACGAAAAGAAAAAGAAAAGAAAATTGTTTATCTTCTTCCTTTCTTGTCATTGTATCATCATCTTTCGTAATTTTATAACAAACCAGTACTAGAGTAGTCGGGTTTGGTTTGGTCATGATAATGGCTACTTTTTTTTTCCTTAAGCATCCGGTATCCGAACCCACACAGGCCGACTAATCCGGATTCGGCCTGGAGTGCGCTCGCAAAGTCCAACTCTTACTCGAGGGTGAGGGCCCGACCCAGAGCTTTTTAAGCCGACGCTAACCACCTCGGGGGATTCGAAACCTCGATCATCCGCCCCGAGGAGAAGCATTAGGAGTTCGCTTACCAACTCACCCAAGCTGCCGGGTTGATAATGGCTACTTTGAAGTATAATATTCCGTTGTGGCCCTCATCTTGCACACTTGAGGAGAAACAACGTAAGGATCAAAATTGGTGAAGTGCCTATCGGGGGAAGCTCTCCCTACATCGGCAAGGTTCGAACTCGAGACCATGTAAATGAGAAACCAAACTCCTTCCACTTGGGCCAACAAGTGTTGGTTTGCATATGCAGTTGTTGCTTCCTTATCAAAAGATTCACCATGTGACTTATTAATTTTTTTGATGGGCTATGATTTTGGACCCACATATGAATCAAGTCACTCAATATATAAAAATTACCGTGCATATTTTTAGTCTAAATGAAAAATTTAGAACACTATTACAATTTTCGACTATATTGAATTTTTCTCTCCTCTATTAATTTTTTTCTCAATTACGATTTTCACTTAAAATCGATGTGTTTATATTTTTTCTCTTTTTGACATTGTGTCATTATCTTTTATAATTTTTTAACATATATAATTTTATTATTTCATTTAATTTTATTAAAAATAATTAGGTCATAAAGTGTTATAAAGACGCTAAAATGTATGTAAAAGATAAGTTTAGGGATGAAAACAATATTGGAGTTATTATTTTGAAGAGAAAAATAAATAAAAATGTAAATCATTTAATAAATTTTTTAACATAATTGAAGGACAAAATTTTAACAAACAAGAATTATAGTATTGTTTTATATGAGCACATTTAAAAGCCATTACTGATGAAGTTATATAACATGGATTCTATTGAACATGAAGACATAAGAAGAAAATGGATTAATATTTATGTTTTAATGCTTTAAGATGCATATGAAGCAAAGATTTTTTTTTTTTTTCCTCTCTTTGTGGATTTTAAATTTTAACATTTTACATTTCACCCATCTAGTTTCACTAAGATTAAAACTTTTTTGTTACGGGTAAATGAAACAACTCCAGGAAATTAAATATGAAAATTTTTACTTTCGGAAAACTTCCTTTTTTCTGCTTCAAATAAAATTTTTCTTATTCTGACTGTCCACAAGCAGATATTTGGCCACAAGCACTCATGTTACTAGTAGAATAAACAGCCATGGAGTCTAGAAGACATTTGGAGATATGGGAGTTGTTTAGAGATGACGAGAATGTCTTACTAGTTATACAACAGAAGGGTATCGTCCATTTTTTTTTGGTCTGAATTAAGTTTTGCGCAATTTGGCAACCATCAGAGCAGCAGCTGAGTCCCTTGCTGCCTCGGGAGTTGATTTCAATTCACCCTCAAATAAAAGGTCAAAATCTCTCTCTTTCATAGCTATTTTTGCAATGAATCCCCCTGAAGAAGAAACAGAATACACAAGAGTTTATTCAATTCTGTAACTATATTTTAAACTTTTCTTAGAGTTCATCAATTTATTTCTAGATTTGAGACAGCTAAAAGCAAGAAATTAACCAGGAAAAACTTACTGCAGTTCCAATGGGAGTTCTTACCAG
The DNA here is from genome assembly GCA_025388415.1 of Cynanchum wilfordii. Taxonomy (NCBI): domain Eukaryota; kingdom Viridiplantae; phylum Streptophyta; class Magnoliopsida; order Gentianales; family Apocynaceae; genus Cynanchum; species Cynanchum wilfordii. Next base: position 419,800 of record JAHSUH010005243.1, read on the forward strand.
TCAATGCTGATATTAAGTACACCGGTAATCTCCAGTTATTAGTATGACACATGTTATCCAATTCCTACAAAGTAAAAACAATAAACACAAAATTAATGACTTTTGGTTGAAAAGACACCTTGATTTTCTAATGTGACAAATAAAAAACTTCCATTTCCCATTATGACAAGTAAAAACAATGGAAGCAGTGGTACAAATAATCAGCACAAGATTCTTTAGAGGTTTCTCTTGAGACTCAATGGCTCTAAATAGGTGGCAATGACCTTATTTGAGTAAGCTAACAAAAGAAGTGACATGCTTGCCCCTTAAAATGCTCATTTGAGGTGAAAGAATAATGAACATCGAAGAGTAAAATGAGTATAAAATATTTGGTGCATAGACTTACCTGACATGAAGACTGAAAAGTAAGGATAGAATCAGACTGTCTATTTCTCCTTGAGCATTGACCTGTCCTCTGGACATCACTTTGATTAATCATACCTTTGAGGCAAGTATCATTACAACAATCAATCATAACTTCAAGTTTTAAAGCCAAAGCATCTTCGTCACCTAGTACACCATAAAAGAATGTTAATACAGAAATGGCACGTATGCTTATATGAATTTATTATACTTCCAAGATAAGAAATCATACCATCAATGATTTTCCGGATATCTCTGCTACATGAAGCAATTTTATCTTCTAAGATGCGCTGCTGATAACACTGAAAAGACACCAGAAAAACCAAGGAAATCTATATTAGCTGATAGTTTGACTAATACAACTTCAGTCAACAAACTATTTTCATTTAGCATGTTTAATCATGCAACTTTATTTTCGAGCTGTGAAATAGGTCCTTTATGCCTAACTTTTGTAATCTATGTTTTTCATTCAGTCAACATAAATTCAGACGTAAGGATGAAAATAACATAGTAATCTAAAATGTTAAAAAATAAAGATAAAGGACCAAACATGTTAAAACAAAAACAGTTTGGTGACTAAAGTTGATAATTTGCCTTTCAGGAAATATTTGCTGGCATCATTTTCTAAGTAACAGATGAGAAAATGAAATGCTTACCATTTCCTCTCGTTTCTGCAGAAGAACCTTCAGTGCAATCTCTGATATTTCAGTTTCTTTTGTGGCCAGTAGAGTTTGCATTTTCCCAGCATCATTAGCATTGGGATCATAAGGAACTAGTGCAGAATTTTCTGCTGGGATATCATTTGGATGAGATGAAAGATATCCCTGAGTGCATATACCAGCAACCTTTCTATCAATAAATTCATTTCTAGAGGACTTCTTCATAGCTTCACTGGCCTCCTGCAATCAGTTAATGATGTTACATATAATAAATTATCTTTTGAATCAAATATCTAGCCTCAGATAAGTTACACAGTATATCTTCTATGCTCATCTTGTTGGTTAAGTGTTGAGCATTCAAACACCAGTGTCCAAGTTCGTATCTTGTGCACGGTAACTCATAAATAGCCAGAAAATCTTCAAATTGTGAACATGACAGAAAAGAAAATAAATTGGAATTACATTGCAGGGGGTAAGAGCGGCAGAAGAACCCGGACAACTTTCAACAGATATCTTCCTTTTCTGGTGATGGTAAACTCTGATTGGCATGCTAGCATTCCTATTGGAAATGCCATAAACAGATGTCTTCTGTCGCTTGCTGGAAAAATTCAGAAGCGTCTGGGGTTCTTCAGCAGAAATCATCTTCAAATCTCCTGTATCAGCAGTACTGAAACTTGTGGAGTTTGAGTTGCTGATATCATAGCATTCGACATGCTTTTCTTGGTCATCAAAGTGCTCCTTCCTGTTGAAGCTGTCTGCTCCAGTTGGCTCTTCACTGCAGGAATTAGGACCCATGCAGCTCTCATATATGTTTCCCGCGATGTCTTTGCTTTCTGCATTACTAGGCTTCTCAGGAGTGCTTTCATCAGGTTTTTCACCGTCATCAACATCCTTACTGCTCCTGTGGAACCTCACTGCTGTAGTTGGCTCCACATCAATGGGCATTTCAGGAGCATACTTATCAGGTTTTTCTCTGGTATCAACCTCTTCTTTGTTGGAGCTTTCTTCTCCAATTGACTCTTTTCCACATGACTGAACATCCATGCAGTCCCGATGCATGTTCTCTTGAACATCTCTGTCACTAGGCTTTTCAGGGGCATTATTATCCGGTTTTTCTCTGGAATCAGCTTCCTCATTTCTGTTGTAGCTGTCTACTCCAGTTAGCTCCCCATCACTAGAAAACTCAGGGGACTGCTTATCAGGATTTTCATCAACGTCCTCCTCCATGTAGAATTTTTCTACTCCAATTGACTCTTTGCCACAGGCATTGGTACTAGAGCAGTTTCCATAAATTCTTACCTTGTTTTCTTGGATTTCCCTGGGACTGGGCTTTTGAAGAGTGCATTTATCAGACTTTTCTTTGACATCAATCTCCTTCCTGTTTGAGGTGTCTGCTCCAGTTGGTTCCCCATCACTGGGCTTTTCAGGAGATTTCTTATCAGGTTTTTCTTTCTCATCAACTTTCTCCACACCGTCGGAGCTCTCAGCTCCAGTTGACTCTTTACCACAGGAATTAGCACCAGTGTAGTTCCCAAAGACACTTCCCCTGTTGTCTTTGATTTCCTTGTTACCGGGCTTCTCAGTGGTGCAATTATCATGCTTTTCTTCATCACCAACCTCCTTCCTGTTTGAGGTGTCTGCTCCAGTTGGCACCCCATCACTGGGCTTTTCAGGGGATTTCTTATCAGGTTTTTCTTTCTCATCAACTTTCTCCACACCATCGGGGCTCTCAGCTCTAGTTGACTCTTCACCACAGGAATTAGCACCAGTGTAGTTCCCAAAGACACTTCCCCTGTTGTCTTTGATTTCCTTGTTACTGGGCTTCTCAGTGGTGCAATTATCATGCTTTTCTTCATCACCAACCTCCTTCCTGTTTGAGGTGTCTGCTCCAGTTGGCTCCCCATCACTGGGCTTTTCAGGGGATTTCTTATCAGGTTTTTCTTTCTCATCAACTTTCTCCACACCATCGGAGCTCTCTGCTCCAGTTGACTCTTTTCCACTGGAATTAGCACCAGTGTAGTTCCCAAAGACACTTCCCCTGTTGTCTTTGATTTCCTCGTTACTGGGCTTCTCAGTGGTGCAATTATCATGCTTTTCTTCATCACCAACCTCCTTCCTGTTTGAGGTGTCTGCTCCAGTTGGCACCCCATCACTGGGCTTTTCAGGGGATTTCTTATCAGGTTTTTCTTTCTCATCAACTTTCTCCATACCATCGGAGCTCTCTGCTCCAGTTGACTCTTTACCACAGGAATTAGCACCAGTGTAGTTCCCAAAGACACTTCCCCTGTTGTCTTTGATTTCCTCGTTACTGGGCTTCTCAGTGGTGCAATTATCATGTTTTTCTTCATCACCAACCTCCTTCCTGTTCGAGGTGTCTGCTCCAGTTGGCTCCCCATCACTAGGCTTTTCTGGGAATTTCTTATTAGGTTTTTCTTTCTCATCAACTTTCTCCACACCGTTAGAGCTGTCTGCTCCAGTTGACTCTTTACCACAGGAATTAGCACCAGTGTAGTTCCCAAATACACTTCCCCTGTTGTCTTTGATTTCCTTGTTACTGGGTTTCTCAGTGGTGCAATTATCATGCTTTTCTTCATCACCAACCTCCTTCCTGTTGTTGCTGTCTGCTCCATTTGGAGCCAAATCACTTGGCTTTTCTGGGGATTCCTTATCAGATTTTTCTTTTTCATCAACCTTCTCCTTCCTGTTAGAGGTATCTGCACCTGATGATTCTTTACTCCAGGAATCAGTGCCAGTCCAGTTACCACAAATGCTTCCCATGTTGTCTCGCACTTCCCCATCATTAGGCTTTTCTGGCCCCTGCGAGCTGTTTGTATTTGTGTTTTCCAATTCAACAATGAGATTATGCAAACAAGTGGAGTTAACTTTAACAATCTCTACAGCTTCAGTTTCAGAATCCTTTTCTCCTCCACCAAATATGCTTAATTTTAGTGTTTGTGAACAATCTGAGCCACGTTCCCTGCATTAATAGGTGATTTATCAAATAAAATATATGAAACAATAGTCAGTTTGGTAGTCTTCTGAAGTCAGAGTACCTCTATTTGGACATTTTACTTTCCTGGTATTACAACCTTATTGAAGTTGCATAAATCTAAAATACATTAATGATATTTATCTAGTATGATATTAAGAATATATGACAACGATGGAATATTTCTGTTGATCAGTCATGTTATTTAGGCCGATCCATTCTTTTATTCCAAGTCTGGATAAGAAGAGATTAATTTCTAATAAGTTTTCATATTATTGATTCTTGGGTGTAGTGTGATAACTATATTAGAGAAAGGATTTAGAGATTGAACATCACCAAAATTTTGAGTCTAAAGTATCATCATCACCAGGCATCTTGAAAGACTATGCCATTCTTTAATTCCCTAGTCCAATACAAAAGGAAGTAGTTTCTAATGAAGTTTTCATGCTGTTTATCCCACTATGCAACCTATTAGCAGCAGTGGTGTGGGACTGACCTACAAGATAGAACCTGTAGGCTTTAACTTTCACCAACTACTAGAATTGAATACTGAAATATAGCATCTGGAATTCACTAGTTATGCAAAGTTAAATAAGCATTCAAGGCACAATCCTTCAGGTATTTGAAATAAAAAAAAAAAGGGAAGATGTTTAATTTAGTAAAAGTAAAGCTGATAAATGAGATTGGTACTAAGTAAAGCTGGCTCTTGGTTGTTAATGTTGGAGATGCAAACAATTTACTGCCCTTCATACATATTGAGAAAACAAATATGGTCATCTAATAGACTAAAACCAAAAAATTAGCAAATAATATCTAGTGAATATGGCGGTGGTTTTTTATCATAAGATGGATTATGATATCAACTCTACCTTGAAAGCCAGTTTGACATAATCTGGGCATAAGGAAGAACATCATAGTACTCAATCTTTTGGGTAAGGATCCAGTCATTAGAAGTCCATTTCAGCAGAGGGCCCTGCAAACTAGTCAAAAAATACAAACTATAGATTTTATACACATAATAGTGACACGTCTACATCAAAACTGTAAACTAGTCAACTTCCAAACCATGATTGACAGGCAAACAGTACAGAAACTTTTATACTGGAACTACGTTAAAGACTAAAATTGAGATATAACCATCCAGTAACTATTTGCCAATTTTTCAGGTGCAACAAAAAAATCAAAAAACATATGGACATGCAGAGTTTCTTTCTTTCTTTTTCTTTTTCCCCCTAAAAATTGGGTTTCCTGCTGGAAAAGAAAATGTTAGATCTTAATCTTAAAAAGGGAACCCATAATTTGTTAGTATCAAAGGAAATGACATGAAGATCTACGATAAAGTTTAAGCAAACCGAACCACTTCTCATTTCAATTTAAACATACTGCAGCATTGCGTTCTTTTTGGTAACAATCAACTGCCAGAATGTAAAGTCCAAAAAATCAAAAAACATACGGACATGCAGAGTTTCTTTCTTTCTTTTTCTTTTTCCCCCTAAAAATTGGGTTTCCTGCTGGAAAAGAAAATGTTAGATCTTAATCTTAAAAAGGGAACCCATAATTTGTTAGTATCAAAGGAAATGACATGAAGATCTACGATAAAGTTTAAGCAAACCGAACCACTTCTCATTTCAATTTAAACATACTGCAGCATTGCGTTCTTTTTGGTAACAATCAACTGCCAGAATGTAAAGTCCATCATCTTCTAGTTCGTAATATGTAATGTGAAGACTCACTAATCATCATATATACCTCTGCAACAGCTTACTGCAGAAAGTAATGACCCCCCAGTTTCTTAAGTGAGTCCTTTGATCTCTAGTGCAAAGATTAAAATCTGACTCAACCTAAAAAAACTCCATGGTCCGCTCTTCTATGAGCACATATATCTATTGCTTTTGGAGTGATATTCTCCTGTGATTGAAGCAACAGAATCTTTTTATTTGATAGATTGTAAACATGGGACTCTATATCAAATAAAGCATAATACAGACTCTTCTTTTCAAACTCACTGGCAAATAAGAATAGGTCATTCCATGAATCAATGAAACAGTGACTGGAACTAACCTCTCAAGAACAGTTTTAATAGGAAGTTGATTGTCCTCATTGCTTGATTCAGTGCTTTGCATTATGTAGAAATAAGCAGCCATTTTCTCTTCACTTAATGAATAGGTAACATGCTTCTCTAGAACTGTGATTTCTGATTGTTTAAGGCCTGGTTCAAATTTTAAAGAATTCAAGAATAGGTATTCAAACAAAAGAATTTAAATTCAAAAGTAGAAAGTACCCAATTTAAATAAATATATGACTGAAAACCATGCCAAAAGAAAAACACATCAGAATAATTTTCTACACGAAAATCACTGGGAGGACGTAAAGAGATTCACCTGTTGCTTCCATCACAGCTGAAAGAGCAATCCGTTGGTAGGCAAATTTTCCATCAATTGGTTCACAAGTCAGCTCATTTCCAGCCTTCCATTTCCTCTTGTTTGTATGTTTACCTTTACTTGGACTTTCATGGGAAAGATCAGCAGAATTGAGACATTTTTCAATGACTGACCAAACGCCATTTGTGATAGTGTCAAATGACAGCAGACATTTATCCTTCTTAGGGTTAATTAGTAGAGCTGAAACTTTTGAAACCGGCCACTTTTCAACATGTGAGACGTCTTTCAAAGAAGTTAAAGCTAAAGCTATCTTGCATGCATTCTTGATTGCCTTCTCAGTCATAGAAATATGAGTTTCCATGTCATCTGACCCAGTTAAATCAGCTCGTTGCATGTATTTCATGTGAGCTATGAGGGTTGGTTTTAGACTAACGGCCAACTTGCAAAATTCCCCAAACTCCATAAATTCTAATTTTGGATTTTGCAACCTATGATAGTAGTTGTAGAGTAGCACAACAGCATGCATCTGATAAAAAAGCATAGATAGGTGTAAACAATCAAAACCAGATAACAGTAACTGGTTGTAGTTAACTACAGAGGAGATTGAATTTATTTCTTATATCATAGATTTTCCCCTCTATACTGCATTTTTAAAACAGTGTTACTCTTAACAAATACAGCCCAGCACGACTATGAAACAGACATTAATCAGACAAATGCTAAGATTTCTCAGCAAATTCTACCACCTAGTACCACTTGAATGCAAGTGCAATTAATTTTCATATTTCTAAGAACTTTAAATGAGTCAAAAAATAATCAAATATCTTTACAATGTAAAATGTAAACCTGTTTGGCCACTGCTTCCTGAGTATCAAGTGAAGGATCCTTCTTAGACACCTTCGAAGGCAGCAATGGATCAACCAAGTAATCTAGCAATGCTTTCACCACCTCTTTTGTTGGTGCCTCCTCCATTAGGTAACTTTATATTCCTTCAGAATGCTACTAAGCAGAATTAAAAAATAAAATAAGAGATTTATTAGAACAAACGGGTCAAGATAGCTTCGAAGCACATATCAACACGGCTGTCCTTTAAAGCTTATTTCATCCCACCAACAAAATACTATCACCCAAATCATGTAAAACATCAATTCTGAATCGTAATAAAATCAGAACAGGACCTTCGCCAATTAGAACTGGAAAAAAAAAAAAGATAAATAAAAGATTCCATTAGGTTATAAATGCATAATCATGACTTTTACCACATTCATTGGTGTGATTAATACCCCTCTACTAGATAAAGAGGTAAGCTTTTACATGAAGCAACAAAAAACAGAGAGAGCAAAGTTGAAACATCCTAAACCTTTCTGTAGCTTTCCCCTGCCTCTTGAATCAGAAAGCAACTCTAATACTCTATACACAACTTTTCATGAAATCATTTAGAATCATCATAACTTTTCAAATATAAATTCCGAAGTACACAACGTGTAATCTCAATCACAAATAAATTCCAGTTCCAATATTATAATTATTAATTTAGAAAAAAAAAACAAACCAATTTACTCAACTGTCTTCAAATCAAGCTTTTGAAAAACAAAATCCGAAACTAAAAATCGATAATTCCAAGCATAATATATCACTTTCTGAAGCACGAAAACCAAAAATACACTTGGAAAATAATAATAAAAATAACAATGAACTAATTATGCAAAAAAAAGTACCGAAAATTGTCGTTAGAAAACATCATGCATTGATAATTGCATGCAAACAAATTACAGAAAAAAAAATAAAATAAAATAAAAATTTGAAGATTTAAAAAAAAAAGAAAAGAAAAACACAGGAAGATGAAATTATCAAGTAACATACCGATTAGAGCTGAGGAGAGACCTTTTTCTAAGCTAGAAACTTGAAATTCTTCGGAATAGAACCTCGAGTAGCGTTGTTGGTAAAGAAGAATATGTAGTACAGAGGTGGAAGGTGGAAAGAGTAGAATAAGCAATTCTGATGCTAATGAGAACGTACACAGTAGAAGCATTTATGGAGTTTTGGAACCTTTTTTTGAGGACTAGTTTTTTCTTCTGGTCTAAACTTTGCTACAAAATTACTAATATAGCTTTTTTTTTTTCTTTTAATAAACTTCTTTTGGGGGATAAATTTCATGTAAGTTAATTGGAAAATAATTAAACTAATATATATATTTATTATAAATACTCAAATTAAATGCCCAAGTGACACTTGTCACCTTAAAGATAAATGATATGTGTCATTTTTCATTAATTACGTAATTATCTCGAGTTTAAAGGAATAAAGACTATTATTTGACGAAGATATAATTCGATGAATATTCGAGATTCATAAAATTTTTAATTTTTATGTAAGCTATTGGAAAATAATTAAACCAATAATAAATAAATATATATATATATATATATATTAAGAAGAATTTTTATTAAAAGTCTAATATATTATCAAGAAGGTATAGCTAAGTTGGTAAATACCCTCACTTATGACCTAGAACTCACTATATTGTTTACAAGTTATTTATCACTTGTGTTAAGTCAATAGATTAATTTTTTTTTTCTTAATTAAATTATTTCTTGAAATAAAAATAGTTTGAAGATGGATTTATTAAAAAAATAATAATACAAGAATTAATTTTTAAAATGATAATACTAAAAACATTTTTTTAAATTGAAATTAATTTAAGAACTAAATTATTTTTAAATATAAAATAAATATATACTTTTCATTTAAAATAAATATTAAAAAATAATATGCTTTCTATTTTTAATAAATATAAAGTCATAAATAATTATAAGAAGATGAAGGAAAGGGACAAAGTACGATTAAATTGGGGGCAGGGACGGGAGGAAGAAGAGCGTAAATTCGATACCTAAAAGCCGGGCGAGTGTGGTCTTGCTCGAAACAAAGATACGGTAAAACTATAAAAGTGACCTTTTTGGATAATATCAGACCGGTAGCTGAACCGGCTTCTATTTACTCATTTATTTATTTTTATTATTTCAAAAGGGAGGTGTATCCAATAATTGTTTTTAGAAATCGTAATTTTTGTTGTGTATTAAACTCATGATCTTCACGTAATAAGGAAGGTGTATCCACTAATTTATATACAGTAAATTTATTAAATTATAAATATTAAAATTATTTAATTGAAAAAGATAAAAATGTCTTAAATTAATGAAAAATTATAAATAAAAATATTGTTTATAAATTAATATAAAATTTAAATTAATAATTAATTTAATAATAAATTAGAATACATATTTGTAAAAAATAAATTTTCGATCATCTACAAAATAAATAATCAAAAATATATGTTGACAAAATAATAGTATGTATTTGATGTTGAGCTTCAATCTTTGTATATCTCCGCCGATTCTTTTCGCCATGAATCCAAAGGCCTTTTTGAATTTGATCTCGATCCAATAGATTTTGACTTCTTCAAGGGTTGTAAGCTTGATGAGAATCGTAGGAGTTTCTTATTTCTCTCTAATCGCTCCTCTTAGCCTTCTATTAATAGATGAATGAATGACCAAAAGGGGGTGATGTGTCATCATCCGATTGGTAAATACATTCTCTTCTATTTCATTAGTTGATATTGTCATATTTGCCACATGTCTTCATTTTATTCATCTTCATAATTAATTAAATAATATATAAAATTCGTAAAATTTCAATGTGTACAATATTAAAAATGATAATAAATATTAAATTAATTAATTGATTATTATATAAAGGGATTAATTAGTGCTACACTTTAGTTTTACCTGTTCATTTTTTCATACTTTTTACAAGAAGTTATTAAAAAAAAAAAAATTGTTATGATTTTTAACTCTTTAGGTTCAATGAAACTTTTTTTTTAAAAAATAAAATAAAATAATGTGAGCGTATAGTAATTTTTCTATATCTCGTAACTTCTTTGAGCCCTAATTAAATCAAAGTTGAGCCGCGTCAGACCTCTATTGAAAGAAACTCTCCCTATATCTATCTCTCCATAAGCAAGGTTTAAACTCGAGACTTTGTGTTGGGCAACCGAACTTCTTCCACTTGGACCAAGAAGTTTTGTTCAATAACCCAATAACCATTAATTAGTTAATGAGTGAGTTTCCCTCATTCAACCTAAATCCCTAGCACCTTTTCCTTCACTTTTTCTTTAATTAGTCAATGCAAATCAATGTTTGAAGGTGTTATAGGTAAAAAAATTTTTTTTACCCTGTATCCTTATTGACTAATCCGGGAGGGATCTGTGAGAGGAGACTCTCGGGACTATAACATATAGTCATGGTGTTAAGTGAAATTTAAATGTCTTTTTATGTAAGTTTTTTTTAGTATCTATAGTTGAGACTTATAAAAAACAATTTATGTTTTCTTAAGAATATTGTTTTATTATTCTAATAGTTTCATTTATGATTATAAAGTTATAGGTTTGAGTTATGTTAAAAAAAAAAAAAAATGTTAAATAAAATTATGTGTTATAGTTACAATTAATATGGAGTTTTTTTTCAAGAAATAATTTGCATTGCATAAATTAAGATAAATTACTTAGAATTTTAAAGATTAATTATTCAAGTTGTTCTTGACAAATTGATCACTTATGTTCAGATTGAACATTAGGGGAAAAACATCTCTAATATATATATCATTTTTTGACCATAAAAAAATGTTATGATTTATTTGCTTTTCAATTTTTATTGTAAAGTCAATGTTTATTTGACAAAAGTCCATAGAAAAAAAAGTCATTCTTTTTAGTAATTAATAAGTATAATTTTGAAACATTAATTAAAAGAATATTGTAAGGAAAAATTTAATATATATATATATATATATAAATATATATATATATATATATATATGTAACAGCTTGAAAAAAACAAATGTAATGTGAGAGTTTTTATTTTTAGACAATATTTTACTACCATATGGTATTTTTAAGGTATTATATTTAATAAAAAGAATTTTTATACTTTATTTAATATCTGATAACTACTTATATATATTTATCCAAAAAAAAAAATTTAGACTAATATTTTTTATTAACCATCTTACATCCAACCACTAATTATACTTACATGAAAAGAATCTTTTACAAATTTCTTTTAATTAATCTTATATTATTTATATACAAATTAATTTAAAATCGAGTCTAGAAAACAAATTTTTATTTAAAAAATTCTAATATGTTGTTTTGTTAATTAAGTGTCTTCCAAAAGGTTAAGGGTTCGAATCTCTTCTAGCTATTGGTTTAGGAGTTTCTCCCTTACCTCTTGGCTTGTCAAGAGGTTAAGAGTTTAAAATTTCACTTGGGTTCCATAGTTTGAGATATATTCACAAGTGCGGGTATACCCGCACTATTAGACCTTTCTTGGTGGATTAGTTTGGATCGGAAGGGTCCGAGATACCAAAAAAAAAAAAAAAAAAAAAAAAAAGTGTCTTCCAATTGCATCATGTGGTTGTTGGTAAATCTTGCACCAACTTGCCATAAAGAATTCATTTGGTTGCTGTAGTTGACTTTTGTTATCTGACTTCAAAAGTCAACCATTACAGCGATTGACTCACCAATAATGCATGTGGTTCGACTCAGCATTCACATTTAGGGATTTGCTTATAAAAACATGTATCTTCAAGCAAACCTTGGAATTAACTGCAAATAAAACACAACTGCATGCAACCTTAACTGATATATACATACATATATATGTAGAGAGAGACAGAGAGATTCATATATATATATATATATATATATATATATAACTGATCTGAAATGGGGAATGCTGCTGCTATAGGGGTTGTCATACAAAATTTAGGCAATTCTGTGATTGATGAAGCCAAGCTTCAATCCGGAGTGAGTGAGCAAGTCGAAAATCTAAGGGTGAAGCTTGGCGAGTTGCTATCAGTCATACAAAATGCACAAGAAAGGCAGATTTATAATGTAAGTATTTCTATTATATATAAGATTACAAGTTTTTAATGTTAATATTATAATTAAATTAAGTGTTTTTTTTATATATTAAAAACTATTTTATCTAATCAAAGAACTTAATTCTTCTATATTTTTTCCCCTCTCCTTTAGTAACTTATGGAAAGATGAAATGTTAACTAAGTTTGAAATTCATATAGTCTTATTGGTACCTACGTGTGATATATATATATTTATTATTTGTAATTAATTATAATCCTTTAGTATTGTAATCTTATTTTCAATTTAATTATAATATTTTATTGTGTTTAAATATTTGATAATTTTTTTCTTAATATATTTAATAATCATTTAGGATATTATTTATCAAATTAAAATTTATAAATAAAAAATATCTTTAAAAATTAAATATATAAAAATTCTAGGAAAAAAAAAAAACCTACAATAAATTAGAAAAAAAAAAAAATTTAAAGAAGATATAACTTAAAAATTATAATATATATTTGATACCTCGAGACGGAATGTATATTCTTTCAATTAATTTTAAGTTTTCTATTCCTATATAAGTTATCGAGACTTTTATATTTATATTGATATAATGAGGATGAATAATTAAAAATATATCACGAAATATCTTGCTAGTCACTTTCAGAAATCAAGACAATATATTTTTTTTTTTCCACAATAGTCTTTAATTAATATTTTTTAAATTATATTATAATTTATTATTATGTATAGAAGAATGAGAAGTTAAAAGATATTTTATCTTTATAATAAAAAATTAAAATAAATTTTTTTTTTTAAAAAAAACTTTTCTAACCATGCCTTTATAACAACATATACTTATAATGCTTCTTTCTTAGAAGAGATTGATTTTTAATATATATATATAATGTTAGAGATTTTTTCACATATATAATAAGACAAAATTTGAAGGAAGAACTTGTAATGAAGAACTATGCATTTTATTTTTCTTTTTTAATTCCGGAAATAATCGACTTATATAAAATATATTTATTATATTATATATAAAAGTACAATATATGAGGTTTTCTTTTTTTTTTTTTCTTTTTTTTCTAAGAATGTGAGAATACTTAACATTATGCCTTTTGGAATAGGTATGGATTTCACGGTCAAGAGACCTTGCCTACGAAGCTGAAGATTTGTTAGAGGAATATGATATCAAAATTGAATCTCAAAGTGAAAACATTCTCAAGAGAAGTACTCACTTCTTAAAAAAATGTTATGATCGTCGATCAATTGGTTTGAAGATTCAAAAGCTCGAGACAGATATCTCCAATATGACGAAGAGTTTTGTAGAAAATGGGATCGCTTCAATTGTCAACGATGAAAGAGAAAGCTCAAATTCTTTTTTACAGCAACAACTAAGGTTAACCTATCCGCATATTTTGAATGATGATTTTATCAAATTAGGTGATAATGTTGAGAAGCTGGTGGAACATTTGGTAAATGAAAATGAGGATGGAGTTACTTCCATTATTGGGATGGGAGGTTTGGGAAAAACAACACTAGCAAAAAAAGTCTTTAATCATGAAAAGACACAAAACTATTTTGAGAATCTTGCATGGGTTTGCATTTCACAGAAGTGGCAGAAGAGAGAAATCTTACTAAGGATTCTAAAAGACTTTCTTCCAAAGCAAAAAGGTCAAATTAAGGAGGATTGGACAGATGAGGAACTCGTAAGAGATGTTTTTGAAACCTTAAGAGACAAAAAATGTCTTGTTGTTCTTGATGACATTTGGTCAGTTGATGCTTGGGAGAGTATAAAAGAGGCATTTCCAATGAGAAACAATGGGAGTAAGATCTTGCTTACAACTCGCAATAGAACGGTTGCATTGCAAATAGGGCCATATGGTTTCCATCATGAACCTAGACCCCTAAATGACCTAGAAAGTTGGGAGTTGCTTCATATCAAGGCATTTGGGGAAAGAACTCAAATTGGTACGTGTTTTTTTTTTAATTAATTTTATGAATTGTCTATTATCTAATATTTGTACAAGAAAAAAAAAATTAATGTTCTATTGTTTATGTTTATTTACAGTCGATGAACAAATACACGAAATGATAGAATTAGGAAAGGAAATGGCTAAATATTGTGCGGGTCTACCATTAGCCGTGGTTGTACTAGGAGGCATTCTTGCTACAAAAAAGAGAATTGAGGAGTGGAAGATTGTTCACAATAATGTTAAAGCACATATTGGAAGAGGTATGGACATTGTGCAAGAGCAAGGAGAAATTGAGAAGATATTAGCATTAAGCTATAATGAGTTGCCAATGAAGTTGAAGCTTTGTTTCGTATATTTGAGTATATTTCCTGAAGATTCTGAAATAGATGTTGAAACATTATATCGGTTATGGATTGCTGAGGGAATGATATCAATGAAAGATCGGATTATAGTCGATGAATCAATGATGGATGTAGCAGAACGATACTTAAGAGAGTTAGCAGAACGGTCTTTGGTGCAAGTTATAGTTGATGAGGATATGGTGAGGACAACAAGGTTCACAGGTTGTCGTCTTCATGATCTTGTAAGGGACATGAGCCTTGAGAAGGCTAGAGAAGAAAATTTATTCTCATTGGTCCACTCAAAGAATGGTCTTCATCACCAAGTGTACAATTCCTCTTCTCCGACCAACCAAATTCATAGACTTGTCATTCATTTAGAAAAGAGCGAGGATGTTCCGAAATACATTCCTCCATCAAAAAGAACAACAAGGCACCTAAGATCGCTTAAATTGATTGTTGAGAGTGGTGATTATAAAGGTCCTATGACAAAGATAATATATTCTCAAATAAGTCAATTTCAAATGCTTAGATCCTTAGAGATTAGCGGCCTATCTCTACCTAATGATGACATTGTCTTCCACAGACACCTATTTTGCTTGGGTTCTATTGATTCTCTTAAGTCGTCCAAAGTCCTTGGCAATCTCATTCACTTAAGGTACTTGTCTCTATCTGGATATCTATTCTTGTGTTTACCATCCTCCTTTGGAAATCTTAAACAACTACAAACCCTAGACTTACGATATGCTCACAACCCTTTTATAGCAAATATCATTTGGAAGATGACACAACTTAAGCATCTGTACTTGCCTAAAACTTCATGGCTGAGTTTTCCACATCACAAGTTAAGATTGAATGGATTAAACAAGGTGGAAATATTAGAGGCTTTCGATAGTAGGTCTTGTTGTGTTGAAGATTTAGTCGAATTAAGTAATCTTCGATGGTTACAAGCAAGATTATATTTTGAAAACGATAACATAGTAGAGACTCTCATGATTTTATTGGACTTAAAAAGTTTAACAAAGATAGATTTGGAAATTAGAATTCCTGATCATGATTTATTAGGTATCACCGAGAAACGATCAAAACTTTTCAACAAGTTGTTCTCTTGCGGGAAACTTTTAAAGTTATTCATTGAAATCCCCATTGGCAAACTTCCCAAGTATGAGATTGGTTTGGCTTCACATCTTGTTGAATTGTATTTAGTAAATTCAAAATTCGAAGAAGATCCAATGGAAACACTTGGGAAGCTTTCGAACTTGAAGACATTGTATTTACTTTGGAATAGTTTCTTGGGGACTGAAATGTATTGCTATTCAGATGGTTTCTTGCAACTAAGAGAACTTGAATTTTGGGGTTTACCAAATTTGGAAAAATGGATTATTTCCGAAGGAACCATGCCAAATCTTTCAATCTTACAAATCTATGATTGTAAAAAATTTAAAAAAATGCCGGATGGATTGATATTCTTAAGAGCCATTAAAAAGTTGACAGTAGATTGGATGTCGGAAAATCTTAATCGAAGGATTTCAAGTGATAGATAATCAAGAAGGAGAGGACTTCCACAAAATTAGGCATGTGCCTTCAATTAAGGTAAATTTAATTACTACATTTATTTTAATTTATGGACCTTAATTAATAATTCTTTTTTCTTTAAAAAAAAAATATTTATATATATATATATGTAATTCTTTGTTAGGTACAATAAGCATGTGAATGGTCAACAAGGGTTTCAAGATTTCAACAATGTTGGGTAAGAAACAAATATGTTTTTGCATATAGAACAAAGATTCCTTGTTTCTTGATACACGTCTTAAACATATATATTTTTGAGAAAATTTTAAAAAATATATATTATTTAATTCAAAATTATATATATCACTTTTAATACTTATTCTACAATCCTTTACTTTTATGCAGTTTCTAAAGTTCATCGCATTGGCAAGGCAAAGAGAAGCATCTTGATTGAGGGAGAAAGAGATGATTGTTTTGACTTTTGTTGTTTCTGACTTTTGTTTTCCATATTATTTTGCTCGAAAGTTTTCAAATGTTGTGTAAGAATTCTTAATTACTTGTGTTTCACTATGTTTTATGTTCAAAATAATATATGTATTTTCAGAATAAAATTTTTACATGTTAATGTTAAAATTGTTGGTAAAATATACTTTGAATTATATTATCTTTATATAAAGAATAATTATTAATATTAATCACAAATCATTTATTAAAGTAGTGTTCAAAAAAAAAAAAAAACACATAAATTATATAAAATTTCAAGGTACAGAGGTGGCTGTGGGTTTTGTAATTGAAGCAATTGAAAATTGTTTTGGTTACTCGATATTCTAATTTACTAATTCGGAAGGGATCCATGAAAGGAGACTCCCAAGACTACATATATCATTTAGCTGAAATTGCTACATACAACATTTAGACTACATAAAGTCGTCCCTGACATGTGTTAAACTTAAGTCCTTACTTGGTAAACTAGGTGAGACACTTAAATAAGAGAAATTAAACTAACTAGGTTATCACTTTTTTCACGAACCAATCGAAAATTAGGTGATTGAAGAAGCGAAGTTTCTCGCCGGAGTAAGCGAGCAAGTAGAGGAAATTCAGCTGAACTTGAGCAGCTGTGATCTTTCTTAGGAGATGCACAATCCAGGAAGAACGAGAAGAGAGATATTCAGATACTCATCATGAATTTATAACATTTTCTCATTCATTTTAAGACAGTTCTGCTCCTGATACTATTCAAAATTAATTCAGTTTCTATATTATATATATATATGAGTTATTACTTATTACCAAAAATATGGTAAAATATGGAACTCATTTTATTTATTTCTAAGAGTTTATTTATATGGGGTGTATTAGTAATTTAAATGCAAAAATTTATTAAATTAAAAAAAAAAATAATGACATTAAAATTACTGATAAAAATGTGATTAATGAAAAATTACAAAATTAAAAAATTAAAATTTATAAGTAATTTTTTTTTTTTAAAAAAAGTGAGGATTTACTTTACCAAAGTAGACCCCGAATATTTTATTAAAAAAAAAAAAATCTACTTTGGCAAAATAGACTTACGTTGAGAAATAGGTCAAAAAGTAACCATATTTTGGAAAGTTTTAAAAAACAACACTATTTTGGTAAATAACTCAGGTGTATCCTATATAAATTCTAATCATGGGTGAAATCTTTAATTCCGTTTATGTTCGGACTAATCTCCGTTAGAGCTAGAAAGATGTCTTGTCCAAGGTAAGCTCTGGCCCAAAAATGCAAATGTGAAGACGAATTTGATCTCGTAACATTATTTAAGTATGAAACTTTTTTATCAACTCAATTATATATGTCTTACGATTGTATTACTTTTTAGTTTAACTAAATATAATTTTACTTTTTATTACTATTTTAAAAGATGTTTTAAAGAAATGCAACACCTCTAGTAATGGAATGAATTTTAAAAAATATTCGCATTCTAATTTTAACATTTATTAATTGTTTCTCTTACTTTATTATTTTTAATGTTTTTTGGTCCGTTTTTTTTTTTTTTTTTTTTAAAAAAGATGTTTATACATATGGTTTAAGTCATGGTGAAATAATTTCAACAATGAAAGAAATTATAGATAATGTACATATACAATAAAGAGAGTATATTAGGATATGGTGTAGATACACAAAATTATACAATAATATGTATTTTATATATATAAGTTTACAACATTTTTAATAGTATATATATTTTTTTTAAAATTTTTTTTATTAAAGTTTGTGATCGGGGATGAAACTTTCGATCCTACCACATGTGATTAGTGGGACCCGCTTCCCTCCGACAAGTCCTGCAAAAAAGGCCAAGTACTGGGGGTGTGCTCCCGACGTTGGCTTTCCGACGATGAAGTCAGTCACAAGTAAGAAGAGTGGTGTCGGGAGATCGACCGGAAAGTTTGTTCCCAACGGACTAGACTTAGCACCAAGTTGTATCAAAGATAAATGAACATTTAGAGTATATTATGGGTATCCGGCTTTCACTTGTCTGTGATTGAGTGTGTGATACCGTTTTTATGAAGAAGAGTAGCCAATCAAGAGGTGACACCTGTGGTGGTACCTTTCCTGACAGTTCCGAAATGGTGACTCCAAATAGTGTTTGTCGGGTCAGGTGCATTTAATGTTGAGTTAAGAGGAAATCTCTTTGTCAAAGATCACGGCCCCTGTGTGAGCGCACTCTAGTCGCCAGCCAGACTTTGGGGGACTCCTATCCGAGACCACGTCGGTTCTTTGTGGAGTCCACCTCGGATAGCTTGATCTATGTGGACTTTTATGAGACTTCTATTACTCTCAATTTGTGGATCTTATTGTCTTTTATTTTTATTTTTTAAATTGACTTATTAGTATTATTATTGTTGTTTTATTATATTGTGTCCTTTCATCTTTATCTTATTTTTTTCATTCGATCTACATATTTTTTTTTTTTATATTTTTATGTTTTACTCATTGTGAATAATAAAATTTTCTTTTTCGATTATTATCTGTAAAATAAATAATAAAAAATATATATGTCACAAGATAATAATATATTTGATATTAAGCTCGAATTTTTGTATTTCTCCGCCGATTCTTTTTGTCGTGGATTTGAGGGTCTTTTTGGGCTTGATCTCGATCCAATTGATTTGATTTCTTCCAAGGGGCCCTTTGGGCTGGATCTTAGAATGAATTTGCACTTCGAGGGCCTTTGGGCTTGATCTCGGATTTGACTTCTTCAAGGCCTTGGAGCTTGATCTCGAAGGGAGGATGCGTCATAGCTTTGCTGCTTCTGAAACTATCGACGATCCTCGAAGGAAATCGTTCGAGTTTCTTTTCTTCTCTCTGCCACCACTTATTTCACCTCCGATTTCCACCTAATGCTTTTCTGGTCTCTATTTATATATTGAAAGATATTGAAAGATTTTGCTCCTAGATGAGTGACACATGACAAACTAATAGTTCTCTTCATTTATATCTATAGATGAAGAGAACTATTAGTTTGCCATGTGTCACTCATCCGGAGCAAAATCTCAATATCTTCAATATATATTTAAATATATAAGTAAATTTAATTATATAAATAAAATTTTGGTGTCTACACTCATTGTTAAAACTAGATTTTTAAAATTTATTTAGTATCAAATATTTATTATTTTTCAAACATTTTTTTTTTATTTCTTATTTTTTTCTAACTAGATTGATTTTTTTTTAGTCAACGACTACTTTCTTTTTTTTTTCATATTTTCTGTTTCATTTAATAATTAATATATTTATGAAAAATTGAAAATTTTCATTTCCTATTCTATCTTAGGATTTAAGAATTGAACATTAGTTATCTTTTATTACTATATATACATATATTTGCTTGGTTTAGCCTCATGTAATCGATACAAACTCTCCAGTTGTTTTGTATTATGGTAGGTACAAACTTATTCTTCTCACTCTTGACCACTATAATTCCTGTCTTTCAGGAACAACCTGTACTGGACTCACCCACTTACTATAAAATAGAGGATAAATAATACGAATAGAAAGTAATTTACTCACCTCTTTCTTTACAACATCTAATATTGTAGGGTTAAGTATTCATTGAGGTTGTCTTATTGTTTTAGCTCCATCCTCTAGCAGGATCCTATGCATGCATACATAAGGATTAATATTAGGAATATTTTCTAATGAGCATTCAATGACTTTCTTATTAATTTGTAACAATTTAAGTAACTTATATTCTTGATCGGGTTGAAAATTATTAGCAATGATAATATGTAATTTATCTCCTTCTTCTAAATAAGCATACTTAAGATTTTTTTATAAAAGTTTAAGCTCTAAAGTGGATGGTTTCTGAATGGATGGAACCATCCTAGTGGGTATTATTTATGTAATATTTTCAACATGTGCTCTAAAACAATCATCATCCGAAGAATCAATAGAATTTAAACGAGGAACTTCATTATTCGAACACATTTCAAATAATCCTCAATTTCACAACATACACAACATTTATTATCCAACAAGACAATGATGAGAGCAATCAACGACCCAACAAAATTAGAAAAATCAGAAAATAAATCAATAGTCATGGAATCATCTTAAGAATCCTTAAATAAAAAATCTAACATATTTATTTGGAAAAAAGAATGTTCCTCTAAAGGATATTTTATGGTATAAAGTATATTAAAATGAACAACATCACCACCAAATTTCATAGTAATAGTACCATTTTGCACATTAATTATACTTTCACAATTTTCAAGAAACATCTACCCAAAATTAATGGTGCATGTTTGTTTACCTTATCATCTTCCATCTCCAAAACATTGAAATCAGCAGGAAAAATAAGGTTTCTCACTCTTACGAGAATATCTTTCAAGACACTTGTAATGTAAGTTGTACTCTGTTTGCTAACTGAATCACTATACCTATAGGTTTAAATTCTCCAATTTGCAAGAAAGAATAAATAGAGTAAGACATAACATTCATTGAACCATCTAAATCTAACATAGCGTTAGTGAATTAAAGTTCTCCTATGGTGCAAGGTATGGTGAATTTCCCAGGATCTTTACAGTAGGCATAGCTGGCTGAATCAATGTTGAAACATTCCTTCCCAAACTGGCTCTTTCATTCCCTTATAATTTCCTCTCGTGGGTGTAAAATTCATTCAAAAACTTTGAATACTTAGGAATACGTTTGATAGCCTCTAATAAAGGAATGTTCACCTCTACTCTCTTGAATGTGTCCATAATCTCTTTTTCCAAATTCGTTGCACCTTATATTTTAGATTGAGTCACTCTATTTTAAAATAATAAAAGTCTGCTTGTAAACTCTACAACCTTGCTGTCTATTTCATAATTCGGCATTGGATCATTTAACTCTTTCACACTTCTCAACATAACAACACTTACGTTACCTCTTACGTTTGAAATCGATTGAAAAGGTAAATATCTAAAACTTTTGACTTTTTAATTGACTAATACTAATAAACATATTTATTTATTTATTTTTAATAAAGTTTCTAGAAAAGAAATGATAATATGTTATATATGTGAGTCAAATACGCTATTATTTAAGTTGCTATCTATAATGAGTGGGATCAACTCTCGCACGTTAATTTGTTTACAAACAAATTTAAGCTAGATTGACCTGAAATTAAAAGTCAACCTTCTTTTGGGGGGTGTGCGTAGAGAAAAGATATATATATATATATATATATATAATATATATATATATATATATATGTAAGCAAAACACTAGTAATAATTAATTACAAGCAGCGTTCAAGGCCTGGGTCATGAATACATCATCAATTAATTCCTTTATTTTTTTCCCCAATATATTTAATAATTCCTCAATTTTTTTTTAAAATTCTTTTAATAATTATAGATGTTTAATTGTGCAAAATAAGGTGTTCGTTCCTTTGGAAATTCAAATGTCAAACCTCTATTTAAAAAAGGAAAAAAGTATACACAGTATTTTTTTTAAAAAAAATATTTTCAAAATATATCTCTACTACAATATTTTGTCATTGTCAATTTATAATTCTTAATTATAATTAAAAGTGTTTAACCAATAAATTATTTTTTTGTCAATAATTTGTTATATTAGAGTTTATATATATATATATATATGTATATTTGTTCATATATATTTTAACCACTTAAGTTAAAAATAATTTTAAAAATTTATTAAATCAAAACTATCCAATACATGTATTGGGAGAATTATTGTCCAAACAGTGACGAAAAGGATTCAGAAGTCAAAATATCATCCTCACATATAGAGATATATATAAATGGAACGGTAATGGTCCACCAAAATATGCAATATGTATATAATATATAATTATGATATTGGAGAATAAAATATGCCAATCCCATCGTCCACTTCTAACTAATAATTAAGGAAATGAAACAAAATGGAAATTTATATATACATATATCCTATTATCCTATATATATATACATACATATATCTGTACTTCAGAAACGTATTCAAATACAACACTATCGGTATTTATATATCTCTCTCTCTCTATATATATAATTATAGACAGGCGCCATAAAAGAAGGAGAAAAAGATGAAGAATAAGAAACAACACTTTGTTCTTGTTCACGGTATAAGCCACGGTGCTTGGTGCTGGTATAAGATTAGAACGTTAATAGAAAACTCCGGTAACAATTACAAAGTCACCTGTCTTGATCTCAAAGGTGCCGGACTTGATCCCACTGATCCCGATACTGTCTTTACTTTAGATGACTACAATAAACCTCTCTTGGATTTCATTTCCTCCTTACCTGATGATGAAAAGGCCAGTATATACATACATATATATATATATATATATATATCTATATTATATCTTGGATAATAATTAGTTAATTATATATATATATATATATATGAATTAAATTGTTATTTATTCAGGTAATTTTGGTAGGACATAGCGCTGGTGGACTCAACATAACCGATGCAGCTTACAAGTTTCCTAACAAAATCAGCCTTCTTATTTATGTTGCTGCAACCATGTTGAGATCAGGTTTCCTCACCGAACAAGATGTCAAAGACGTAAGCTTTTCTTTTTTCTTTTTTTCGTAAAATTTACATAATTTTCCCCATATATGTATATATATATATATATCTTCCATGTGTGTATGAGTGGTGTCATCGTCGGCGGTGATGGTGGTCGGGTTCAGGGAATCTTGAACAAAAAGACACACGGTTATTGTGTTGGACCCGTTCCAACACGAGTTTGGGTTGCCAAATTCACCTTTAACTCCTATGATATTATCGGTTTCAAGCCTAAATCCTCACGGGATTTATCAATAGAATAAGTGAAATACTTATGTGTTAGGTAACTCTTATTTATTGAGACTTGGGTTGATATTCCAATCTAGAGCTATAAACGAGTCAAGTCAAACCAAACATCGGCAATTTGAGTTTGATTTGTTTAATTTTTGAATACTATTTGAATAGACTTAAATATTAATCGAGCTTAAAAAATTGATTAAATTTGGTTTGTTTAATAAACAAACGAGCTCGAACGAAACATAAATAAATTCAAACGAGCTTTATTCGGGAACAACCGAACAATTTAGTTTTTTATTTGCTTTGTCGGAGCTACCGTTTCCTTTTCTTTTACCTATTCTTTATTTTTTGGTTCAGAAACTGGGAAAATTAAGGGTCATTGTCATGAGGGTTGGTTCTTAAGGAAAATATTTTCTTTTCTTTGTTTTCTTTTCTTTGTTTTGTTCCTTTTTTGGCGTCAGGTGATGATAATGGAGATTGCCAGATTGCCTGCCAACTGTCTTCAACACCGTTCGTTGTTGTTGTTTACTGTCCACTATATATTCTCCCAGTTTATGTATACATAAATATATATATATAAACGTGTTTGCCAGAAAAGTACAACCATTATTGAGATATATATATATATATATATTTATTTAATGGAAAATCTTTTAGTAATATATATATATATTGGATGAAATAATGTAACAGGGAGTGCCAGATATATCCGATTTAGGTGAATTTCATGAGATTTTCGATATCTCATTTGCATTAGGCCAAGATCAACCACCAACTAGCGTCCTAATCAAGAAAGAGTTGCTACGCAAAATTAATTACCAAATGTGCCCTCAAGAGGTAAACATAATTACATTACTACCCCTATATATATTTTTCTTGGCTTTGTCAATTAATTTGGGTTGATTTAACTCTCTTCAGGATTCAACATTAGCGGCAATGCTGGTACGTCCGGGACCAATCCGAGCATTAAATTCGGCACAATTTGATCAAGAAAATAAGGGAACAGAAGTAGACAGAGTACCTCGAATTTATATAAAAACAAGGTATGATCGAGTTGTAAAATTGTATCAACAAGAACAAATGATCAAGAAATGGCCGCCGGCCAATGTATACATATTGGACAGCGATCATTCCCCATTTTTCTCTGCTCCGTTTATGTTGTTCGGTTTACTTGTTAGAGCCGCGGCTTCTCTTTGATGCCTATGTACTGCTTGACTGTTTAGAATCTTGACTTTTTATTTCACTGATGCTAGTAGCAAGTTGACCAATCCCTTTTTTCCAAATTTTGTATACTTGCTTTTGTCCTCTATTGCATTTAAAGATTGTTTGTTGCTATCTACTTCATTAAATCCTCAAGACTAGTCTTAGATTTTGAATTATGTTGTGGTTGTCCCGAAGTATTTCCACATCCAATGTTCAGGTGATCCCTCTATATATGATTATAAATTGATGAATATGGATCATACCTCTGTCATTGTTGTTGCTATTGCTGGAATGGTCTACTAGGAAAGACTCTAGCACAACTATCGGTAGTATCCTGCATCCGAGGATATTGATCTGTAGGATTCATAGATGAGACACATATACCACAAAGAGTAGCAGAAACTTGTGTTTGCCTTTGTCCCAATGCTAATTGTCTAACCAAACTAGTCAACTCCTCAATCCTATTCTCCATCCTCAACTGATTTGTATAAGATTGAAGTTCATTTATTGTTCTAATCGGATATGATGCTCTAGTGTCAAACTATATATTGTGCATTCTAAACCATATTTACTATTAAACTCCTAACCGCAACAACCAATGACCTTGCATCTAATATGCATTAGCCAATGACTTTGTGTCTAATATGCATCGGCTAATGACCATGCACCTGCTAAGCTCAATCAATGACCTTGCATCTACTATCCTTAAGCCATAACCTTGCGTCTGCTAGTCATCCGCCAGTGACCTTGTGTCTGCTAGATATACGTCTCCCTTATTTAGTTCATGACCAAGTGATACAGTTATGGTTATTCAACATTTCGCCTCTAAACATGGCACACTGAATTTACTTCGACCATTCCAATCTTTTGCCTCAGCTCCATAAATTTCACATGACCGAGTGCCTTCGTCTCGCATGTCTACAAGCTGTTCGTTAGTGTTGACATGCTTTACATCCACTTTTCTGTCTTCAACACATTCTCGAATGAAGTGATATCCGATGTCAATATGTTTGATACATCATGATGCATTAAATTCTTGCATAGCGCAATCGCAAACTTGTTATCTACAAGGAGCTTGATGCTACTTGGCTTCACACCCATTAGGTCTCCATGTAAGTGACTTACCTAAATTACCCGACATGAAGCCGTGGCTGCCAAAATGTACTAACCCTCACAAGACAAAGTGGAAATATCTTTTGCTTTTGTGATGCCCATGTGATTAAACTTGCACCAAAGAAAGAATGTCATACCAATAGTGCTCATACGATCGTCTGTGTCGCTTTCCGGGTTGTTATTTCCGTAAACCACTAACTCGGGCTCCAACTTGTCTTGCTTCTCATTACGACATCCGAACTTAGTCATGTCATAGTTACGAGGTGTCTTTCCTAGCACGCCCACCAGAAACAAACACCCAACCCTCTCGACGTGTCAAGCGCACTGCTTTGACACTTATGCGGAAACAAGCAATTATCAAAAGATAATCAACACACAATCAATTACGGAAACCAATCCCAACCTTTGTATTAACACATAAAAGGATTCCACGAGAAGAGCGAGTCCATGCACAAAGACTGCTCGGCCAACACAAGGCCAATGATAGAATACAATGCACTTGCCTATTCTATCAACTAACGACTGCCTATCTAAAGCACAATCGTATGCCAACACTCGACACACTGTTGACTCACAATGCACAACCAATGCTCACTGTTGCACACTCTTCTCTCATGCCTCTTGCCAATGCTGCACACAAGCTGCCCCCTATTTATAACCGTAACTAGGGTTGACAGAGATCTCATGGGCCAAGGCCCATCTTCGGTCTTTCCAACCTAATAGGAGTCCTACTCGAACAAGGACTTCTACTCAAACAAAGACACTAACACATGCCACCGCTTTTGCTACAATACTCGGCCCACCGACCACGACACATATTCGGCCCACCCGCATAATTCGGTCCTTCTATATAAGTCTAGCATCCAACTGAACCCCGAGGCACATGTCTGCACCGCTACTGTCCCGCACCTGCAGGGACTGTCCCATGCTCGTGGACAAAGGTCCTCACACCGCTCACATACCCGAAGATGTATTTCATAGCCACCATATGTTGTAATGTAGGTGCCTCCATGTATTGGCTAACGATTCCAATAGCATACGCTATATATGGCCTTGTGTTTACTAGATAGCGTAAGCTTCCAACAATGTTGCAATACTTCATAACTTCAACCATGGGACTCCCATCCTTCTTGCTCAACTTCAACCGATTGTCCATCGATATTGAGTACCAGTTGCATCCATCCATGCTTGAAATCTCCAAAATCTTACATGCCTAACTACTTTGAAAGATTGTGATTACTCCAACTTCTTGCTTGACTTCAATCCCCAAATAGTAGCTTAGTAGGCTGAGGTCACTCATGCTAAAAAATTTTTGCATCTAGGTCTTGAATTCAAGGATTTCATTGATGCGTGAGCCAATGGTGATGAGATCGTCTACGTACACCCCCACAAGCAAGAATGTCTTACTATTCATCTGTCTTTACACAACAAGCTCTAGTAGACTTTGTTCAAAGCCATGTGAAGCTAGTGCGCTGTAAAGTTTGGAGTTCCAAGTTCATGGCACCTACCGCAATTTTAGTACCATGTACTTATGCTTGTTGTTCACATAAGCAGGTGGTTGTTGTATTTATACATCTTTGCTAAATCACCATCCAAGAATGTAGACTTTACATCTATACTGTGTACTTGCCAATCACCATGGGTCGCCAAGGCAATTAGTAGATGCACCATCTCCATACGTGCAACTGGTGCAAATACTTCTTCAAAACTCAATGCATGTCATTGTGCATATTCCCCGGCAACTAAACGTGCTTTGTATTTCACGATGTTACCTTGTGGATCCTTTTTGACTTGAAGATCCACTTGAGTCCGATGGCTCGATGTCCATTAGAATTAATATAATCATTGAATCCTATCATAATTCAATAAGTACATAAAGATTTCAAAAATTTATATAAATTTACATAAAAATAGAATGAAAAGAAAATCAATTTGGAAGCACAAATAATTAAGAACATTAGTTTGTAGTTATTGAACCTACTCAAAAAAAAAAAAAAAATTACATATCTCAAAAATTAATAAAAAAATAATTTTAATTAATTATAATATAAACAATCAATTCAAATAATATTATAACTTGTTCTTCCATATTTTTAAAAAGTTTTGAATAAATTAGTTTAGAAAGGAAAGGAAAAAAATGAGTTGAGATTTATGATAAATTAATAAGATTTAAAAAAAAAAAAGTGAAAAATTCAAAATTAGAGATAATTTTTTTATTAAAATATAATATTTTAAAAGTTATAGAGATAAACAATTGATAAAAAAATATAAAAATTAATTAAAGTTAAAACTATTAATATCATATAAAAAATAAAAGATTTAAAAAAAAAATTAAATAATGAAGAAAAACAAATTTAAGAGTTAAGCATAATTACAAAAGTGCCATGAAAAAGAAATAAACTCTTTATAAGATATATTGGTCAAATGAATTTTGAATAACAATTTTTAAAAAATTAAAATTCTTTAAAATATAAATATAATATAGATATAAATTTCACTTATCTTTTTTTCTCTTATTTTTTTTTTTTAAAAAAAAAGTTATCGAAGGACTATTTGATTCTTATTTTCATAAGAATACCTTAATTTTTGGATTAATTGAACTTTGATAATAAATATCAAATTTGTGATTGTTGAAATGTCGATGACCTATTCATAACTTTAGTATAGACTCTATTTATGGGCCAAGATCAAATAAGATTTAGGAGTTACCAAAAGTGATTTAGGTAACTCAAAGTATTTCTCTATTGGTATATCATAAAAATATCTTCATATATCTCAAAATCATAATTTACACAATAACCTAATTTTTAGAATTGCCAAGAAGTTTACAATATTTAAAAAGATAAAAAAAATCAATTATGTAATTCATGAAAACTTTTGAATTAAGATTACTTCCCAATTGAGTCAAACACTTGACCACATAGTCCAATATAATTGGATATCTCCTCAAGACTAGAAATATTTTTAATAATTTTGATTAAATAAATAATTTCCATCAAAATTCATTTGTCTACAATCTTAAACAATTATATATATATAATGTAAAATAAATTTGATAATTAATGTTAAATTGTATTTATAAGATAACAAGCAATAATAAGAGAAAGTAATAATTAAGAGTTAATAAAAACTACAAGTAATAAAAAGGGTTTGAGTTATTATGTTTTTCCTTTATACAGCAATTTTCCACTATTTGTGTTAATTTATTATTTTTTTTTATACTCACTTGGGGCGCGTGGTGTCAACATGGCGCTAACCACCCTAGAGAGATTTGAAACCTTGACTATCCGCCCTGGAGGAAGCATTAGGAATCCGCGCACCAACTCCTTGCTACAGTACCGAGTTTGTTCATTTATTCACTATACATATAATAACTTCTAACAGTTGCAAAAGCTTATTTGATAATATTTAAAAAAAAAAAAAAATTGTTCCATTTCTCAAAAATGTAAAATTTAACATGCACTTACAAATTATTACTATAAAAATTGATTGCATAGATCATAAACTAGAACACCATACATTCTACAATTTCAAGAACTATTATTATGCCACAATAAATAAAACGACAATCGAAAGAAAAATGGAAGAGAAATATATATATATATATATATATATATATATATATATATATATATGCTAATAGCATAATAATACACATATAATAACTACTACATGAACTAATTAAGACACAAAAAAACTTCAACTTAATTGTTCAATGGTGGTGGTGGTTACTGAGCACCCCATGGGGGATAAGGGCCATGTGGAGGAGGATTAGGTTTTGGTGGAAACGGATGCGGAGGCTTTGGAGGTTTTGGTGGTGGGAATGGCTTAGGTGGACGTGGTGGGAAAGGAAATGGTGGCCGAGGCGGGAACGGCTTAGGTGGTTGTGGTGGGAAAGGAAATGGTGGCCGAGGCGGAAACGGTTTAGGTGGTCGTGGTGGCGGGAACGGCTTTGGCGGCCACGGTGGGAATGGAAATGGTGGACGTGGTGGAAAGGGAAAAGGTGGTTGTGCGTAACCGCATAAACCATAGAAGCAAAAGCTTGGGAAAGGGCATCTATGGCCACATCTACCACAATTGAAACGACTTCTGTTTACGTTACTACATAAACCTCTACAACATTGCCAAGTAAAGGGACATCTAATGCCACACATGCCACAATTATTGGCATCAGAAGATACTTGAACGCAACGATTCCGACAACATAATCTTCTGATTCTTGGAAATTCTCTTGGTGGATTACAAATCCAAGGTCTATTCCAGCACCCGACTCTTTGGTTGACTAATTTTTTCAACCCTAGAGAAGAAGAAGAAGAAACATTTAGTTGCAAGTACTCCTTGAAGGTAGATTTCGCTTCAACATTAATGGCCAAACTAATTAGTAATACAAATAATAAGAATAGTTGCATCTTGTTTTTTTAGATGCTTTGGCGAAAATCAATTGTAAATCTTGAAAGGTATATATGGGTGATAAAGAATTGAATTTTAGGGTTCATGTTTTTCTTACAATGGGGTGGTTTGAAAAGATCAATTTCTAATAATAGGTGGTAAGATTAGCATGGTGTAATAACTATATACGTGATGAGAAGGGGGTTACACCCAAAATAGTGCATAAGAGACTTCAAAAGTGTTCTACTTTTAACCTACTTATTAGGCTAAAGTTATAGTAGGTAAAAAATAATGAAAAAGTTTGTATTTAATTTCCACAAACAAAGAAAACTTATATCCTAAGATTTATATGTAATATATCGTGTCTAGGATATTAATTAACTAAGAGTATAAAAGAAATGATATTATTTTATAAATACTATAATAAATATTAAGATATTATATTCGATTCCAATTAGGATTTGGACTAAGAGATCCTATAAATAGAACCTCAACTTTAGTAATGAGGGAGTAGATAAGATATATAAAAAAGATAATTTTGATACTTAATAGAAGACCGATTAGGTTACATAAAAAAAAAAAATATATATATATATATATATATATGCGTGAAAGTTTTGGAGCTTATAATAAATATATGACTAATTAAATTTATTATGATTACTAATTAGTGAGGTAAAAAAAACACATTAAAAAAAGAATAATTAGTGAGTTTGGTCCCAAACAAATTTAATTTTGACAAGTTTAATCCCAAAATATTTTTTTTAACTTTTAAAGTCTCAAACTTTTTTATTAGATAGAAATAAGGTCCTTTGTTGACAGATTTTGTCAAAAAATTTAAAAACTTAACCGTCTTTATTATTCATTTAATTAAATAAAAGGGTAAAAACGTAAATGTGAAAAAAAATTAAAAAAAAGAAAAAAATTACAGAAGATGAAACAACGACGACGGAAAGGAAGAAAGAAGAAAGAAGCCAATTTTGAGTAATTGAAAGTTCCAACTCCAGAATTTATATGATCTTTAGAAAACCTTGAAGTAAAATAATCTTGAAAATAAAAGACAAACAAAAACAAGAAAACCATCATCTCTTTCTCCCTTCCTTTTGGATTGAATCTCTTTGAATTCCGAAGACAACATATGATAGAAACTGCATAAAAGCAGATCTGCAATGTAGAAATCTCTTTAGATGATAGAGAAAATTTAACAAAATAGAGAGAGAAAGTAACAAAACTAAGAAGGAAAGGAAAAGAAAAAAAAAAAAAAAACTTGTAAAGTTAGAATTTTGCTCTTACCAAAACGTTCTTGATATCTTGAAGCCTTTGATAATTTTCCCGCTTTATCACACCTTACATTTATACTGTTTGTATAATAATTTCATGTACATGCCTAATTTTGTAAAAATCCTCTCCTTCTATCACTCGAATCCTTCGTGCAAATTTTACAGGCATGCCAGGTATCCCAATATCCTAGTGGCATGTATAAGTGCTTAAGTTTTGTCATCTTCCAAATGATATTTGGAATTCGAGCACGATAAAGACTTCGTAGTTTAAGGGTTTGTATTTGTTTTAAATTGCCACAAGATGATGGTAATAGACATCCATCTAGAGACAAGTACCTCAAGTGAATGAGATTACCAATGCCTGTGGACAAACTTAAGGTAATTACATAAAAAAGGTGGGAGAGACTATCATTAGGAATAGGTAGACCTCTAATCTCTAAGGTTCTAAGCATTCGAAACCGACTTACTTTGGGATATATTATCCTTGTCATAAGACCTTCGTATCCATGATGATGCTCAACACTCAATTTAAGCGACCTCAAGTGCTTTGTTATTCTATTTTGTGAAGGAACATAATTCTAAACATCACCAAACTTTTCTAATTGAATGACCAGTCTATGAATTTTGTTGGTTGAAGAAGAGAATTTGTATATTTGATCGTTGAAACCATTCCGAGAGTCGACATATGAAAATAAGTTTTCCTCTTTTGCCTTTTCCAAACTAAGATCCCTTATAAGATCATGAAAACGACAATATTTGAATCTTGTCATCCCCATCATACCTTCATTAACCACAACTTGCACTAAGGATAGTTCTACTAACTCTTTGAAGTCTCAAAATCTGAAAATCCAGTTTTAGCACAGTTTCATTCACAGGTTGGTCCTCCAACCTTTTTTTTTTTTTAAAATCCCACTAAAATTCCAATTTTTTTTTTTTTTTAATGAGAAATTCCATACCTGTCCAAGAAGGCAGGCCTGCGTGGGATTTAAGGTAATTACATTCTAAAATAATGCTTTAGGACAGATTCCATTGTCCCTCGCAAGTTATCCCTAAAAAACAGTGAAAGTTATCCAAAACTTCTTTTACACATTTTAACTCTTCTTATCTAAGAAGTATGGAAGTTCTTAGATTTAAAATTTTTTATTGATATTTTGTATATATTGTGCCTTAGTAAAAAAATTTGTGATCGACTTACACATAAGAAGCTCTTAGTCTCGAGGATTTTCATCTTTTATATATATATATATATATGAAATTATTTATTTATTCATTTATATATATGAATTCACATTTTACACTGTATTAAATAAGTGTGAATCGCATTGCAAAAAAAGTCATGATATTTACAATGAGTATCGAACACACATTCTCGTATAATGATAATATTTTGATTGAGCTCATCATATTGTTATTATGTTGCTTCTTCTAATTTGATAGTTTTAAATATTATTTGTCCTTACAAATTTGATTTTCTTCAATAACAATTAGGGTTTGGCTTTTGTTTTCAAAAAGCATAAAATTATCTATTATAGTCAGAGTTTTATTAATTTTTTAGAGAAAATTCTCTCTTTTTTAATTATCCAAGTATTTACGTTTATTTGGTTTCATCGTAAATCTTTTAGTTTAAATAATTGATTATTTATTTATTTTTATTTCTCTAAATTGGTTCTTCAAATAAAATTAGTTAGTATCTGGTCACTTTCTCATACATGACCAATACATCTATTAAATTTAAAGTATTCTTTTTGTTATTTTATGTCTTTCTCGACATAATTATTATAATTAAAGATATTTATTTAGTTGATTTTTAATTTAATATATCCGAGAAGGAGATAAAAATAATTATATCTCAAGAATGACATGAAATGATAAAAAGGTGATTTAAATTTATTGTTGGATATTGGTCAATTTTGATCGAAAAGACTAATTTACAGAAATTAAAAATAGATAAATAATCAATTTGTTCGAAATAAAAGATTTAAGACGAACTTGGAAAGACATAAATTGTTGTGCGGTAGAATTATAAAATTTTTCATTTTTCTTTATTCTTCTTTTGTGATTTTTCAGGCCTACTGACCAAATTTTTAGCTTATTTATGATCAAGTTATAACCTTAAAATCAATCCTAGTATGATTTTTCTTTGTTTCTATCTTATATTATCAAGTTAGAACAAAAATAAATAAGTTAATTGCAAGATCCTAGTTGATAAAACATTAAACAAAACATGAAAATGATCACTCAAAAATAATAACAGATTTGTAAAATATAAATAAATAAGAGACTAAATTAGTTAAGTTTCCATCAAAATCATTCTTTAATGAAACTCAAGATAAACACAAATATTATATATTATAAAATATATATATATATATATATATATATATATATATTCAGTTGAAAACTTTAAACTGAAATAATTATAAAAATAAAAGGCAGAATCAAGCAAGGATTTTGTCCCAATAGGAAAATAATCATCTCTTTCTCCCTTCCTTTAGAATGGCATCCCTTTAGATGAACTTTATAAACACTGCATAAAAGAAGATGATGGAAAAAATTTAACAAAATAGAGATAAAAAGAAACAAAACTAAGATAAAAAAAAAAAAAAGTAGTGCAAAAATTAGAATTTCTCTTTTACCAAAACATTGTTGAAAATCTTGAAGTCTTTGATAATCATCCACGCTTACCCCATCTTCAATGCATCAGTATTAATTATAGGCACGTGCCTAATTTTATAAAAGTCTTCTCCTTCTTGATCATCTATCACTTGAAACCTTCGTTTAAATTTTTCAGGCATCATAATTACATCCAACTTTTTAAGGGTTGTAATGTATCTCAATCCATCTGGAATCATTTCTAATTCTCGACAACTAAGAATTCGTAAGAATGAAAGATTTGGCATGGCTCCTTCAGCAATGATGAATTCTTTCAAGTTGGGTAAATAACATAGTTTAAGTCGTCTTAATTGCAAGAAACCAGCTGAACAACAATACATTTTCGTTCCCAAGAAACTATCCTTGAATAATTCCAAATACTTCAAGTTCGAAAGCTTCCCGAGTGTTTCCATTGGGTCATCTTGTAACTTTGAATATCTTAAATTCAACTTAACAAGATGTGAAGTCAAACAAATCTCAGACTTGGGGAGATTGCCAATAGGAATATAAATTGTTAATTTTAAAATATTCACACAAGAGAACAATTTGTTGAAAAGTATAGACAACTCATCACCATTAATGCATACTCCTCCATCATCACAATCGTTAATTATCAAATCTATCTTTATTGAACTCTTCGAGTCTAGTAAAAGCATGAGAGTTTGTATGATGTTGACATGTTTGAAAATTAGTCCAGCTTTTAACCGCTGAAGATTAGTCAATTTGACTAAATCTTCAAAATAACAACACGTACTATTAAACATTTCTAATACTTCTAACTTGTTTAATCCATCAAATCTTAACTCTTCACATCCAAAGGCTTCCCAATTTCCTATTGGCAAGCATAGGTGCTTAAGTTGTGTCATCTTCCATATGATATTCGGAATATAAGAAACAGAGAGAAATCTTAGGTCAAGGGTTTGTAGTTGTTTTAAATTTCCAAAGGATGATGGTAAAGACAAGAATAGATGTCCAGATAGAGATAAATACTTCAAGTGAATGAGATTACCAATGCCCTCCGACAATTTACGGTAATTAGCAACAACTGAGCAATCTAAATCCAAGACATCTCCTTCAGGAAGAGATAGACCATTAATCTGTAAGGATCTAAGCATTCGGAATCGAATTATTTGAGAATATATTATCCTTGTCATAGGACCATAATATTCTCCACTCTCAACAATAAACTTAAGCGATCTTAAGTTCCTAGTTATTCTCTTTTGTGGAGGAACGTATTTCAGAACATCTTCCCCCTTTTCTACATGAATGACAAGTCTATGAATTTTGTTAGTAGGAGAAGATGATTTATATGTTTGATCATCGAAACCATTCCTTGAGTGGACAAATGTGAATAAGTTTTCCTCTTTTGCCTTTTCCAAACTAAGATCCCTTATAAGATCATGAAGATGACAACATTTGAATCTTGTCATCCCCATCATATCTTCATTGACTACAACTTGCACTAAGGATCGTTCTGCTAACTCTTTTAAGTAACGGTCCGCTACATTCATCATTGATTCGTCACCTATTTGATCTTTCAATGATATCATTCCCTCAGCAATCCATAATTGATATAATCTCTCAGCATCTATTTCGGAATCTTCAGGATATCTACTCAAATATAAAAAGCAAGGCTTGAATTTCAATGGCAATTCTTTGTAGCTTAATTCTAATATATTCTTAACTTCTCCTTGCTCTTCCATAACGTCCTCACCTCTTTCAATATGTGCTTTAACATTTTTTTGCACAATCTTCCACTCTTCAATTCCCCTTTTTGTAGCAAGAATTCCTCCTAGTACAACCACAGCCAATGGTAAACCCCCACAATATTTCACCATTTCCTTTCCTAATTTTTTAAGTTCATGCATATGTTCATCCACTGTAAAGAAAATAACAACAAAATAATAATATATTATAAGAAAGATTAAATTGTGCTGCAAATCTATTATAGATTAATAGATGCTCAAATATTCTAAAATGTTTAATGTCCTCAGAATAATTGGAATTTTTTTTTAAAAAAAGTGTAAAATATTTTTAAATTCGTCAATCAATTAAGTGTAAATAAAAGGAAATAAATAAATAATTCACATACCAATTTGAGGTTCTTCACCTAATGCCTTGATTTGAAGCAACTCCCAGCTTTCCAAATCATTTAGAAGTCTTGGTTCATGATGGAAACCATTTGGAGCTATATGCAGTGCAACATTTTTTTTCCGAGTCGTTAGCAAGATCTTACTTCTATTCTTCCTCAATGGAAATGCCTCTCTTATACTCTCCCAAGCTTCAGTTGTCCAAATGTCATCAAGAACAACCATGCATTTTTTGTTTCTAAAGGTTTTAGAAAGTTCTCTCATAAGCTCCTCATCCCTCCATTTCATAATTACCTTTCTATTCTCAGGAAAAAACTTGACTAAGATACCTTGTAAAATCTCTATTTTCTTCCAATGTTGGGAAAAGCAGACCCAAACACTCTTCTCAAAATAGCCTTGTATTCTTGGGTGATTATACACTTTTCTTGCTAGAGTTGTTTTTCCCAAACCTCCCATCCCAAAGATGGAAACAATTTTGTAGAGATCATTATCATCATTTTCATTCAACAAATATCCAACCAACATCTCAACATCGTTGTCCAATCTAATAAAATCATCATTAGCAACATGTGAATAGGTCCGCCTTAAGTGTTGTTGTGAAGAAGAGCTAGAGTCTTCTCTTTCATTCAAAAGTGAAGTAATCCCATAATCTTGAAAACTTCTTCTTATGTTTGATATCTTGGTCTTGAGTTTTTGAATTTTTGAACCAATTGATTGTCGAAAGTAGCCTTCGTTTAAGAAACAAAACATGATTCTCTTAGAAAAGTTTTCTCTTTTGGATGAAATTCTTAATGCATATTCCTCAAGCAAATCTTGAGCCTCATAAGCAAGGTCTCTAGATTCTGCAATCCATACCTATAACATATTTATATATGTATTGTTACACAGTTACAAAAGATGATAACAAAAAACTTGTAAATAATAATAATAAAAAGAAACAATACGAACACACAAATTTCACATAAAAACCCTACAAATGAAAAAGACCACCTGCAAAGAAACTCCAAAGACCATCAAATTTTCACTCAAACATAAGCTCTCATCCAAATTATGAAGTTCATTTCATAATTTGTATATATAATATAGAAGTTGTTACCCAAAATAGAGTACTTCTAGAAAAAGGTTTGTAACATATTGTGATACCCCGTCCCACATAAAAAAAGATAAGTGCATGTGTAATGGTATATAAGAATGAGCCTAGGTACTCATAGTCAACTCGGGGTATCCCTTTTGATGTAGTGAGGACAACACCAAGTAGTTGACCGTGGGTACTGTCAGGCTCATAGTCGCGACACAAGCTTGCATGTCCGAGTCGTGACAGTTGGTATCGGAGCGGGTAGTCAGCCCGGACTATGGGAACTAAGTGCTACACCCGAGGGGTGGAGCCACCTCTAGAATCCCGAACGTCCATTGGTTGATCTTGGGTTGAGTCCAATTACGGTTCGGGTGGGCCCTAGCAAGGACCCTAGGCCTTAAGGGGGAGTGAATGTAATACCTCGTCCCACATTGAAATGATAAGTGAATGTGATGGTATATAAGAATAGGCGTAGGTACTCATTGTCAACTCGGGGTATCCCTT
The DNA here is from genome assembly GCA_025388415.1 of Cynanchum wilfordii. Classification (NCBI taxonomy): domain Eukaryota; kingdom Viridiplantae; phylum Streptophyta; class Magnoliopsida; order Gentianales; family Apocynaceae; genus Cynanchum; species Cynanchum wilfordii. The sequence goes on from JAHSUH010005243.1 coordinate 457,600, forward strand.
TTGGTATAGTGAGGATAACACCAAACAGTTGATTGTAGGTGCGTTGTCAGGCTCAAAGTCGCAGCACATATGCCTGCTGGTCGGGGTTGTCACAGTTGGTGTCAAAGCGGGTAGCCAACCCGGACCATAGGAACTAAGTGCTACACCCGAGGGGTGGGAGCCACCTCTAGAATCCCGGACATCCATTGGTTGATCTTGAGATGAAGTTCGATTGGGCCCTAGCGAGGACGCTAGGCCTTAAGGGGGGGTGAATGTGACACCCCGTTCACATCAAAAAAGATAAGTGAATGTGTAATGTTATATAAGAATGAGCCTAGGTACTCATAATCAACTCGGGATATCCCTTTTGGTGTAGTGAGGACAACACTAAATAGTTGACCGTGGGTACTACCAGGCCCATAATCGCGACACGGGCTTTCGGGTCCGGGTCGTGACACATATGATACTTTTATTGCTTATTTACTAAACTACTCAAAGTCTATTTTGTTAAAATAAAAAGAAAAAAATTTAATAAAATATTGAAGGTTTACTTTGTTAAAGTAGACAATTCATTTCTCATGGAGAGGGTTTCATATTTTAGCAAATAAATAAAATGAGTTTCATATTTTAACCAGATTTTGTGTAATAAGTAGTAACTTTATATATATATATATATATATATAGGAACTGAATTTTGAATAGTATAAACAGGAGCAGAACTACCTTAAAATGAATAAGAAAATGTTATAAATTCATGATGAGTACCTGAATATCTCTCTTCTCATTTTTCTTGGATTGTGCATCTCGTAAGAAAGATCGCAGCCGGTCAAGCTCCACCTGAAGTTCCTCTACTTGCTCGCTTACTCCGGCGAGAAACTTCGCTTCTTCAATCACCAAATTTCCCAGCGCTTCTATAACAAAACCCACAGCTGCCTCTATAGCCATTTTCTTTTTGCCTCTGCGTTTTTCTCCTTAAGCTGGGACTCTTTTTGAGCAAATATATACACACATATATATAGGACCTAGTATAAAAATCCTTTTAATGAGAATTCCATACCTGTCCGTGAAGGCATGCATGCGTGGGATTTCAGTTAATTATATCCTAAAATAATGCTTTAGGACAGATTCCATTGTCCCTCGCAAGTTATCCCTAAATAACAGTGAAAGTTATCCAAAACTTCTTTTAGACATTTTAACTCTTTTTATCTAAGAAGTAGCCACGTTCTTAGATTTAAATTCTTTTATTGATATTTTGTATATATTCTGCTTTATTAAGAAAATTTGTGATTGATTCACTCATAAAGAATTCCGTCTTATATATATGAATTTATTTATTTATTCATTTATATAAGTATTAGATAGTGGACACAAAGTTTTTCATGAATCATTAACCTCAATTCGTTTATTAAAAAACATTATGATTAATATTTTATTAATAATTATTTATTAAAAAAAAAAAAGAAGAAGAAACAAATAATAAGGGGAGTATTTTTTTTTTTTTTTTTTATTTTTTTTATAACTTTCCTTCTATCTCTTATTTTTTTGTACTTTTTGTCCCTTTGGAACTGAGATCTTGTATTTTATAAGAGTCAAAACTTATACTCACATACTTTTGGAAGGTATTAAAAAAAAAAAAAAAAAAAAAAATTTGACATTACGGAATTATGATTGGAATAAAGATATATTATGTCAACTAAATAATTAATTTCGCCAATAAAATCTAACTCCTACTTTAAAAAAAAAGTCTTATTATGTCTCTTACATGATATTGTAATCAGTATACCAAAAGGAATACTTCGAGTTGACTAAAAGTACTTAAACTTATTCTTATATACCATTACACATTAACTTATCATATAAATGTAGGACGGGTCTCACATTTTTGTTATAGAACATATTGTCAGTTTGATTTTGGAGGTTTTAGGTTTTTTTGATAATTTTTCTTTGCGTAATATTTCTTGTTACCACAACATGTCTGCCCACTTAATGGCGGCACATGGTCTTGATCTCCATTCCCCTAAGGAATGGTATCACTCGTTTCCTTTGGAGATACAAATTCTTTCAATTAATATATATATATATATATATATATATATATATTATATATATATATATATATATAACAAAAAAGAACATGATGAATATATACATTAGAATTAGAAGATAAAATCAAAAGTCAACTTGTAATCATATATAATATACTATGAAGATTTTCAAGTTAATGATAAATTTATGACCAATTAAATTTGTCCTCATTACGAATTAGTAATGTAATTTGTTTTTTTTAAAATTTATTTGTGTTTGATATCACTTTAGGTTGTAACTAAATTAAAGTCGAGTTACATCGGATACCCTTGTGGGAGACAAGTTCTCCTTATATGATCTCTTCATAGTCAAAGTTTGAACTCAAGACCTTGAAAGAGGGATCCTTGACACGAGTGTAAACTGTCTGAATGTTAAAAGAATGTTCCTTGACATAAGTGTAAACTGTCAAAGTGTAGAAAAAGTCTTTGCGAGTGTAAATTGTCTACTTGTTAAAAGGAAACTCCTTCACACGAGTGTAAACTGTTTACTTGTTGTAGGAAGGTTTCTTAACACGAGTGTAAACTGTTTGCATATTGAAAAAAAACTCCATGACACGAGCGTAAACTATCAACATACCAAAAAGACTCTCGGCAAGAGTATAAATTGTTTTCATAATGATAAAAACTTCTTGATACGAGTTCAAACTAGTAGCATGATGATAATATGAAGGCTTCTTGCCATGAGTATAAACTATTTGCATCCTGGTGAAAGCTCTTTGATACGAGTGTAAACGGTCAACATGATGATATTAAAACTCCTAAGTATGAGTATAATTTGTCTACGATTGATAAAAATTTATTGATATGAGTGTAAACTGTCTGCACGATAATGTGGAGGCTCCTTAGCATGAGTATAAATTGCTTATATGTTAAATAAAAAAAAATGCTCCTTGATGTACAAGTTAAAATTGCATGTTACTCTTGTGATTCACAAGGTTACTTGTTTAATACACGAGGTTAAATTGCACATTGAAATACGTTCAATTTGATTCCCTTAAAGAATAGATAGACAGCTTAAATAAAATTCTAAGTTCAATCAAAAAAAAAAAAACTACACAAAAGAAATACGAAAAGCTCTAGTAAATAAAAAAGTCGAAGAGCAAAACAAAGTTGCGAAAAAGAGACAAAAAAATAATAATAATAAATGAATCTCAATTCTTTTATATAATATATATGTATATTTATTTACAGAATATTCATTTATAAAATATATATGTATATTTAAACATTAAAGTAACTAGGGTATAAATATACTTATCAAAAAAAACTAGGGTATTAATATAAATATATTAATTGATCTTAATAGTTAATTTTATTAATATTTAAATTGAGTATTCTTATTGACCTTTGTACTTTTAAATATAAATAATATTATTTTGTAATGATAAATTTTAAAAAATTATATCTATAAAAGTGTCAATTATCTCTTAAAATTAATTCTATTTATATATTTTATAGAAACAAAAAGAATTATATTACAAATGAGAAAAATTATATATATTTTTATATTATTAAAATATCCAATTTTAAAATTTAAATAACTTATCTTAAATTACAGTAACCAATAGACTAATTTTTTCTTTGGAGATTTAAATAACAAAGTTAATAATAAATATATGACCAATTAAATTTGTCCTCATTACTAATTAGTGACATAATTTTTTTTTTTTTGTAATTTATTTGTATTCGATAGTCACTTTAGGCCATAACTAAATTAAAGTTGGGCCGCTTCAGATACCCTTATGAGAAGGAAATTCTCCTTATACGATGTCTTTATAGTCAAAATTTAAACTTGAGACCTTGCGTATGGAGAATCAAACTCTTTCCACTTAGACCACAAGTGGATTTGCATTGGATACAAATCAAGTAGCACAAGCGAATAAAAGTAATGTTAAAGCTCATAATAATATTATTATTAGCAAGGTTATTTCTTGTTTGAGCTCATAATATTATTATTATTTCTGATTTGATTTAATTATATTTATTATGTAATTTGTGTTAATTACATCCTAAAATAATGTTTTAGGACAGATTCCATTGTCCCTCCCAAGTTATCCTTAAAACAGTGAAAGTTATCCAAAACTTCTTTTACACATTTTAACTCTTCTTATCTAAGAAGTAGGGAAGTTCTTAGATTTAAATTTTTTATTAATATTATGACATATTAAGAAGGTAAGTGCGTTATAAATGTTACACAAGGTCACGATTTTGAAACTCATTGTTTGCACCATGTAAAAATCATGGTAATGATTTATTTTCTAAATAAGAGATATACTCTTCAAGAACAACCTAAATTAAATCTAGATAAATCAAAATAATAATTTTTAAATTTCAAATAGTCTAAAAACGAATGTATAAACTTAATCTTCTTTATCAAAACCTTAAACAATTTTAAAATATATATTTTAGTTATTTTGGTAATTTTTATTTATTTAGAAAATAAAGTTTTCAATGAGTTAGTTAAAATTTTATATTTAATATATATATATATATATATATATTACAGCTTTTAAAAAATAATAATAATAGAAACATCCAAAGATAAACTTAATTTATTCATTTTAATAGACTCAAAAAAGAATTACAAAAGTTGGGGTCTAATCTTATCTACTTGAATATGAATTAATTTGAATGTGAATATAATTAATTTGGGGTCTAATCTTATTAGATAATTTTTATCTAATAATAATAATAAGGTTATTCTTATTATTATTATTAGATAAAAAATTATCTAATAATAATAATTCATTCATATATATGAATAGATAGCTCGACTTTGTGGAAGCGCTTGCCTTGTTGCACGCGATCCACTGGGCTCATTTGCGGGGCCATTGCCAATCTCTTATTCGCAAGGTTGAATGCCACAAGTCCGTGCCGCGATTATGCGCCCGGCAGATTCATGATTAACTATTTGATTTTGTGCTCAGTGTACCAAAAGGTATATTCGGAGTTGATTATGATTACATAGGTTCATTCTTATATACTATTAAATATTAACTTATCATATCGATGTGGGACGGGATATCACATTTTTGTTATAGGACATATTGTCAGTTTGATTTTGGAGGTTTTAGGTTTTTTTCATAGTTTTTCTTTGCGTTATGTTGGAGGTTTTCGGTTTTAGGTTTTTTTGGAGGTTTTAGGTTTTCACTTGGACCACAAGTGGATTTGTGTTTAGATAAAAGTCAACTAGCACAAGCTAATAAAAGTAATGTTAAATTTTTACGTTAGGTTTCCAAAACTTTCTTTTAAGCCCTCATTTATATAAATTTCATTGGCTTACAAGTATGGTCATATTTTTAGATAATTATTATATTAATTTAAAATATACATTTTATTTATGTAAACAATAAAATTTTAAAGTACATTAATAATTTTATTTTTATATTAAATTTAAAAAATACAATTATTTTTTTCTCTGCTAAAATTTAAAAATAATTTTGATTTGAAACTAAGTTTTTGTGTAAAATTCTTACTATATAAGAAATATAGTTCAGTTAGGGACAAATGCTTGTGAATTAAAATTAGCTTTATAGTTATGAAATTATTAGCAAGTTTATATCTTGATTGTGCTCATAATATTATTATTATTTCTGATTTTATAATTTTAATTTTTGTTTGCTCTTGCAAATTTTATTGTTTGTAAAACACAAAAAAAAAAAAAAAGAAAAGAAAACTAGATATTTAGTCCATATTTAATTAATTAATAATTTATTTTTTTCATAGGAAAATTGTTCCCATATATATATATGCTATTTTTTTTTTTTAACAATTTTGGTTTTTTTTTATAATATTTTTTTGCTAGTTTCTAATTAAGATAGAATCTTTCAATTTGCAAAATTCTAATTTAATCAAAATCAACAAAATATAATTAAAAGGCCAAAACAATTACTTAGAAATAGTATAAAAAAAATTAATAATAATAAAAGGAGAGTAATTGAAAATTCCAACTCCAAAGTTTATATCACCACAAAACTTTGAAGTAAAATAGTACAAAAAAAAAAAAAAAAAAAAAAAAGAAAAGAAAATAAAGAGTTTTGTTCCAACAAGAAAACGATCATCTCTTTTTCCCTTCCTTTTGAATTCTTAAGACAAAATACGACAGAAACAACCCATTAGATGAACTTTATAGAAACTGCATAAAAGACCTGCAATATAAAAATCTCTTTAGATGATGGAGAAAATTAAACATTATAGAGAGTGAATGAAATATAACTAAAAGGGAAAGAAAAAATTTGTAAAATTAGTATTTTGTTCTTACCAAAACGTTCTTGAAATCATGAATCATTTGATAACCATCCATGCTTATCCTATCCTAATTAATTTTAGGAACATGCCTAATTTTGTAAACGTCTTCTCCTTCTTCACCATCTATCACTTGAATCCTTCGCATAAATTTTTGAGGCATGAAAATTACAAACAAGTTTTTAAGTGTCGTAATGAATCTCAATCCATCTGGAATCATTTCTAATTTAAGACATTTCAAAATACGTAAGGCTGAAAGATTTGGCATGGCTCTTTCCTCAATGATCAAATTTTTCAAGTTCGGTAAAGAATGAAGCGTAAGTTCGCTTAGTTGCAAGAAACCAGCTGAATAGCAGTACATTTCCGTCCCCAAGAAACAATTCCCCTGTAAAAGCAAATACTTCAAGTTGCAAAGCTTTCCGAGTGTTTCCATTGGGTCCTCTTGTAACTCTGAATTTTCTAATTTCAAATAAACAAGCTGTGAAGTCAAACCAATCTCATCATACTTGGGGAGACAGCCAATGGGTATTTTAATTGTTAATCTTATTTTTATCACACAAGAGAACAATTTGTTGAAAAATGTAGATCGTTCCTCAGCATTAATAAATACCCTTTTATCATCACAACTCGTAATTTCCAAATCCATCTCTATTAAACTCTTCGATTCTAATAAAAGTATGACAATTTGTATGATATTGACCTGTTTGATAGTTAGTCGAGCTCTTAACCACTGAAGATTAGTTAATTTAACTAAATCTTCAAAGCAACAATGGTTACTATCAAACCCTTCTAATACTTCTAACTTGTTTAATCCATCAAATCTTAACTCTTCACATCCAAAGGCTTCCCAATTTCCTATTGGCAAGAATAGGTGCTTAAGTTGTGTCATCTTCCAGATGATATTTGGAATATAAGAAACATAAAGCTCCCTTAGGTCAAGGGTTTGTAGTTGTTTTAAATTTCCAAAGGATGTTGGTAAACACAAGAATAGATATCCAGATAGATACAAATCCTTCAAGTGAATGAGATCACCAATGCCCTCGGACAATTTAAGGTAGTCAGCACCAACTGAGCAACATAAATCAAAGACATTTCCTTCAGGAAGAGATAGACCACGAATCTCTAAGGATCCGAGCATTCAAAATTGACTTATTTGAGAATATATTATCCTTGCCATAGGACCTTCATATATATTCTCAAAAATCAACTCAAGCGACCTTAGGTGCCTAGTTATTCTCTTTTGTGGAGGAACGTATTCCAAAACATCCCCACTCTTTTCAAAATAAATGAAAAGTCTATGAATTCTGTTGGTTGGAGAAGAGGATTTATATGCTTGATTATCAAAGCCATTTCGAGAGTTGACCACCGAGAATAAATTTTCCTCTTTTGCTTTTTCCAGACTAAGATCCCTTATAAGATCATGAAGACGACAATATTTTAACATTTTGGTATCAATATCATCCTTGTAGATTACAACCTGCACTAAGGACCGTTCAATTAACTCTCTTAAGTAACGATCCGCTACATCCATCATTGATTCTTCACCTATTTGATCTTTCGATGATATCATTCCCTCAGCAATCCATAATTGATAGAATGTCTCAACATATATTTCGTGATCTTCACGAAATCTACCCAAATATAAAAAACAAGGCTTCAATTTCAATGGCAATTCTTTGTAGCTTAATTCTAATATATTCTTTACTTCTCCATGCTCTTCCATATTGTCCTTTCCTCCTTTGATATGTGCTTTAACATTTTTGTGTATAATCTTCCACTTTTCAATGCCCCTTTTCGTAGCAAGAATTCCTCCTAGTACAACCACAGCCAATGGTAAACCTCCACAATATTTGGCCATTTCCGTTCCTAATTTTTCCATTTCATGCATATGTTCCTCAACTGTAAAATATATATTATATATATTAGGAAAGACTAAATTTTGCAAATATATTAGATCAATAGATGCTCAAGAATATTAAAAATGTTTAAAGTACTTGGAATAGAAACTAATTAAAGAAAGTGTAAAATATTTCAACAGTTGTCGATAAAATTTAAATGATAAATAAATAAATCACACTTACCAATTTGAGATTCTGCACCAAAGACCTTCCTTTTAATCAGCTCCCAGCATTCCATGGGATTTAGCAGTCTTGGTGTGTGATGGAAACCATTTGGCCCAATATACAGTGCAACATTTTTATTGCGGGTTGTAAGAAAAATCTTACTTCCATTCCTTCTTAGTGGAAATGCCTCTTTTATACTATCCCAAGCTTCAGTTGACCAAATGTCATCAAGAACAACCATGCATTTTTTGTTTCTAAAAGTTTGAGAAAGTTCTCTCATAAGCTCCTCATCCCTCCATTTCATAATTAACTCTCTTTTCTCTGGAAAAAACTTGATTAAGATTCCTTCTAAAATATCTCTCTTTTTCCAAGATTGCGAAATGCAAACCCAAACACGATTCTCAAAATAGCCTTGTAGCCTTGGGTGATTATACACTTTTCTTGCTAGAGTTGTTTTTCCCAAACCTCCCATCCCGGAGATGGAAACAACTTTGTGGAGATAATCATCATCATTGCAATTTTCATTCACCAAATGCGACACTAACTTCTCAACATCATCGTCCAAACTAATAAAATCATCATTAGCAACATGTGAATAAGTCCGCCTTAAATGTTGTTGGGAAGAAGAGCTAGAGTCTTCCCTTTCATTCAAAAGTGAAGTAATCCCATAATCTTGAAAACTGCTCCTTATGTTTGATATCTTAGTCTTGAGTTTTTGAATCTTTGATCCTATTAATCGTCGGAAGTAGCATTCGTTTAAGAAACAAAACATGATTCTCTTAGAAAAGTTTTCTCTTTTGGATGAAATTCTAAGAGCATATTCCTCAAGCAAATCTTCAGCCTCGTAAGCAAGGTCTCTAGATTCTGCAATCCATTCCTGTAACATATTTGTAAATGTATTGTTATAAAGTTACCAAAGATAATAATACAAAATTATAAATAATAATAATAATATATGTACACAAAAATTTTATGTAAAAATCCTACACATGAAAAAACCACCTGCATAGAAACTCTACATACCCTCAATATTTAGACTAGTTCATAACATGATGAGTACCTGAATATCTGTATTCTCATTCTTCCTAGATTCTGCATTTCGTAAGAAAGATCGCAGCCGCTTAAGCTCCACCTGAAGTTCCTCTACTTGCTCGCTTACTCCGGCGAGAAACTTCACTTCTTCAATCACCAAATTTCCGATTTTTTCAATAACAAAACTCACAGCCGCCTCGGTAGCCATTTTCTTCTTCCCTCTGTGTTTTTCTACTCAGACTACAAGTACATTAATAATTTTATTTTTATATTAAATTTTAAAAATACTATTTTTTTTTCTCTTCTAAAATTTAAAAATGATTTTGATTTGAAACTAAGTTTTTGTGTAAAATTCTTACTATATAAGAAATATAGTTCAATTAGGGACAAATGATTGTGAATCAAAATTTTCTTTATAGTTATGAAATTATTAGCAAGGTTATATCTTGATTGAGCTTATAATATTATTATTATTTCTGATTTTATAATTTTAATTTTTGTTTGCTCTTGCAAATTTTATTGTTTGTAAAACACAAAAAAAAAAAGAAAGAAAAGAAAACTAGATATTTAGTCCATATTTAATTAATTAATAATTTATTTTTTTCATAGGAAAATTGTTCCCATATATATGCTATTTTTTTTTTTAACAATTTTTTTTTTTTTTTTTTTTATAATATTTTTTTGCTAGTTTCTAATTAAGATACAACCTTTCAATTTGCAAAATTCTAATTTAATCAAAATCAACAAAATATAATTAAAAGGCCAAAACAATTACTTAGAAATAGTATAAATTTTTTTTAATAATAATAAAAAGAGAGTAATTGAAAATTCCAACTCCAAAGTTTATATCATCACAAAACTTTGAAGTAAAATAGTCCAAAAAATAAAAGACAGAAAAAAAAAATAAAAGAAAAAAGAAAAGAAAGAGTTTCGTCCCAACCAAAAAACAATCATCTCTTTCTCCCTTCCTTTTGAATTCTTAAGACAACATACGACAAAGATGAACTCTATAGAAACTGCATAAAAGATCTGCAATATAAAAATCTATTTAGATGATGGAGAAAATTAAACATTATAGATAGAGAGTGAAAGAAATAAAACTAAAAGGGAAAGAAAAAAATTGTAAAATTAATATTTTGTTCTTACCAAACATTCTTGAAATCTTGAAGCATTTGATAATCATTCATGCTTATTCTATTTTAATTTTAGGGACGTGCCTAATTTTGTAAACGTCTTCTCCTTCTTCATCATCTATCACTTGAAGCCTTCACTTAAATTTTTGAGGCATGGAAATAAACAACTTTTTAAGTGTCGTAATGAACCTCAATCCATCCGGAATCATTTCTAATTCAGGACAATACGAAATTTGTAAGAATGAAAGATTTGGCATGGCTCTTTCCTCAATGATCAAATTTTTCAAGTTCGGTAAAAAACCAAGCGTAAGTCTTCTTAGTTGCAAGAAATCACCTGAATAGCAACGCATTTCCGTCCCCAAAAAAGTATTATTCCAAAAAAGCAAATACTTCAAGTTGCAAAGCTTCCCGAGTGTTTCCATTGGGTCCTCTTGTAAAGCTGAATTTTCTAATTCCAAAACAACAAGATGTGAAGTCAAACCAATCTCATCACACTTGGGGACACTGCCAATGGGTATTCTAATTGTTAATCTTTTTTTTATCACACAAGAGAACAATTTGTTGAAAAATGTAGATCGTTCCTCGGCATTAATAAATACTCTTTCATCATCACGACTCCTAATTTCCAAATCTATCTCTATTAAACTCTTCGATTCTAATAAAAGTATGAGAGTTTGTACGATATTGACATGTTTGATAGTTAGTAGAGCTCTTAACCGCTGAAGATTAGTTAATTTAACTAAATCTTCAAAACAACAACACTCACTATTAAACTCCTCAAATACTTCTAACTTGTTTAATCCATCAAATCTTAACTCTTCACATCCAAAGGCTTTCCAACCAAACAATGGCAAGCGTAGGTGCTTAAGTTGTGTCATCTTCCAGATGATATTTGGAATATAAAAAACATGAAGCCACCATAGGTCAAGGATTTGTAGTTGTTTTAAATTTCCAAAGGATTTTGGTAAACAAAAGAATAGACCAGATAGAGACAAATACTTCAAGTGAATGAGATCACCAATGCCCTTAGCACCAACTGAGCAACATAAATCAAAGACATTTCCTTTAGGAAGATAATAGACCACGAATCTCTAAGGATCTGAGCATTCGACATTGACTTATTTGAGAATATATTACCCTTGACATAGGACCTTTATATGTAGTCTCAACAATCAACTCAAGCGACCTTAAGTGCCTAGTAATTCTCTTTTGTGGAGGAACGTATTTTAAAACATCCCCACTCTTTTCAAAATGAATGAAAAGTCTATGAATTTTGTTGGTTGGAGAAGAGGATTTATATGCTTGATTATCGAAGCCATTCCGAGAGTGGACCAACGAGAATAAATTTTCCTCTTTTGCTTTTTCCAGACTAAGATCCCTTATAAGATCATGAAGACGACAATATTTTAACCTTTCGGTATCAATATCATCCTCGTCGATTACAACTTGCACTAAGGACCGTTCTATTAACTCTCTTAAGTAACGATCCGCTACATCCATCATTGATTCTTCACCTATTTGATCTTTCAATGATATCATTCCCTCAGCAATCCATAATTGATATAATATCTGAGCATCTATTTCGGAATCTTCAGGATATCTACTCAAATATAAAAAGCAAGGCTTGAATTTCAATGGCAATTCTTTGTAGCTTAATTCTAATATATTCTTAACTTCTCCTTGCTCTTCCATAACGTCCTCACCTCTTTCAATATGTGCTTTAACATTTTTTTGCACAATCTTCCACTCTTCAATTCCCCTTTTAGTAGCAAGAATTCCACCTAGTACAACCACAGCCAATGGTAAACCTCCACAATATTTGGCCATTTCCGTTCCTAATTTTTCCATTTCATGCATATGTTCCTCAACTGTAAAAATATATATTATATATATTAGGAAAGACTAAATTTTGCAAATATATTAGATCAATAGATGCTCAAGAATATTAAAAATGTTTAAAGTACTTGGAATAGAAACTAATTAAAGAAAGTGTAAAATATTTCAGCAGTTGTCAATAAAATTTAAATGAGAAATAAATAAATCACACTTACCAATTTGAGATTCTGCACCAAAGACCTTCCTTTTAATCAACTCCCAGCATTCCATGGGATTTAGCAATCTTGGTGTGTGATGGAAACCATTTGGCCCAATATGCAGTGCAACTTTTTTTTTGCGGGTTGTAAGCAAAATCTTACTTCCATTCCTTCTTAGTGGAAATGCCTCTTTTATACTATCCCAAGCTTCACTTGACCAAATGTCATCAAGAACAACCATGCATTTTTTGTTTCTAAAAGTTTGAGAAAGTTCTCTCATAAGCTCCTCATCCCTCCATTTCATAATTAAATCTCTTTTCTCTGGAAAAAACTTGATTAAGATTCCTTCTAAAATATCTCTCTTTTTCCAAGATTGCGAAATGCAAACCCAAACACGATTCTCAAAATATCCTTGTATACTTGGGTGATTATACACTTCTCTTGCTAGAGTTGTTTTCCCCAAACCTCCCATCCCGGAGATGGAAACAACTTTGTGGAGATAATCATCATCATTGCAATTTTCATTCACCAAATGCGACACTAACTTCTCAACATCATCGTCCAAACTAATAAAATCATCATTAGCAACATGTGAATAAGTCCGCCTTAAATGTTGTTGGGAAGAAGAGCTAGAGTCTTCCCTTTCATTCAAAAGTGAAGTAATCGCAGCCGCTTAAGCTCCACCTGAAGTTCCTCTACTTGCTCGCTTACTCCGGCGAGAAACTTCACTTCTTCAATCACCAAATTCCCGATTTTTTCAATAACAAAACCCACAGCCGCCTCGGTAGCCATTTTCTTCTTGCCTCTGCGTTTTTCTACTCAGACTACAATAATATATAGATAAAGAAATGGTTGGTAACACTACAATAATTGAAGAATAACAACAACAAAAAAGACAATAATTGTTTCTTTTTGGAATTAAAATTAATACAATAAAATAAGAAACTTTTTACAGAATAAAGGAAAATTGAAAATTTAGTTAACTTAGTCCTTAATTAAATTTATGATAAGTTTTAGTTTCAAATTATTAATTTTTAATTTTTTTATTCATAAAAAATTAACTAGGTTTTAAAATCATTTTTAAAATATTTTTATAAGATCAGTCTAATAAAAATAAAATAAAATAAATAAAAAATAAAGAATGAAAAAAAAAAAAAACACACCGTATTTATTATGCTTCTATATAATATATTCCATAGTGATCGTGAAATATTCCATTTTTGTCAAAAGTATTGTTTTTTGGTCTGTAAAAGATAGGTAATTACATAAAAAAAAATAAAAATAAAATAAAAAACATAAACTCTACAATGTGTGACAAAATATCAGAAACACTATAATAAAATCTCCAAAATGAACAGTACAAATAACCTTTTAAACACAAAATAACAACTTTTTTTTTGTTTGGTTCATTGAAGAAAAACAAAACAAAATACAGCAGAATGAACTACACCAGAGAACAGACACAAACCCTACACATTGGAGCCAGCCCCCCGCTACAACAAAGAAAAACAAACACCGACATAAAACAAGAAACCAAAATAAACAGAACACCCGACGAGCTAACAAAGCAGAAATCAAAACAACAAAACGAAACACAAAATAACACTTGTTAAATTATTACTATTATTTTTCATAATTTTAATATATATATTACGTGTGATACATATGCAAAATTAAGAATTTGGATATTGGTCCCACTGCCCACTCAAAATTAATTTTTGAATCCATTTTCATTCATCCATTCATTCATTCATCCATCCTCTTTTTTTTGGGTTCTAAACTGGAATGTGTATATATATATATATATATGAGAAAGGACCCAAACAGACTACAAAGCAACACCCAAACCATCCATCCTCTTTATAAAAGGTCCTCCTCACCACCTTCTCTTCTTACCTCCCAGTCCTCTTAATAATTTCCATAAATCTCTCCCTAATTTCCATAAAATTAATAATATTACTATTATTTCTTCTACACAATTTTTCCCATACTTTTTTTTTGGGTACTGAAATTAAATTTAAAAAATTAGTTCGCACTAACATATTTTTTTAATATTGTTAAAAAAAAAAAGAAAGGAAAATAAAGTTTTAACCAAACTAAATTATTTTGGTTCGGCAATTTCATTTTAAAAATAATATAATTAAATCTATTAAAAAAAAATCAAAATCGTCTAACAAAAAAAACTATTCATACATATAACAACAAATTACTCTCAATAACTTAAAAATATTATAAAAATTGCATCATATATGAATAACATACCTTTTTCAAGTTATCTTTGTGTAGTGAGTCTCAATAATCTTCCAAATTTTGTGGACACATATGCCTTTGCTGCATTCATAACACAAAACACACAAAAATTATCAACTAACCGTTCAAATAATTAGAAATTAAATACTAAAATTATATATAGAATTTACATATATACACAAAAAAATTAATTAAAAATTACTTACTAGTATAATAAGATAAACACAATATTCATTCAAAATTCTTAAATCTACTACTCAAGCAAAAGGAGAAAAAATATAAGAAGAAGGAGAAGGAGAAGGAGAATGTGAGAGAGAAAATGAAAGAGAAAAGATGTCCTCGGTTCCACACCAAAAAAAAAAGAGAGAAGATGAAAAGAGTGTGTAAATTGATTTTTTTGGAGTAAAGACTCAAAAATATAAAGGTGATATTCACAAGAACAACAAAAAATAAATATATATATATATATATATATATATATATATATATATATATATATAAAGGTGATAAGATGGGTTCACGGGTTTTAGTTTGACTGGTCAGTGCTTTTAAAAAAATTATTGTGTATATGTATGTATGTATGTATATTCTTCAATTAGTGTTTTTTTTTTCAATTAGTGGTTATTATATTATATATATATGTGAAAATAATTTTAATATTTTTTTATTTGAATAAAATATTTTTTATGTAAATATATAATATAAATTTATTAAATTATTTACTTAAAGAACATAAATACAAGTTTTCAAATAAAAAATAATAATTAGTTGAAAGAGTTAAAAAAGTAAAAATATAAGAATCTTTTGTTATTCAAGTGTGGAACGATTTTTAAAAAAATTATTAATGACTAGTTATTTCATGTCATATTATACCTTTTTTAAAAAAAAAAAAATCATCGAATATATAAAAAAAATTTTATTTGTAGTTTGTAAAAAATTAAACGTTAATCCATCTATCTTTGTGAGTTCAATTTTTTGTAGGGAGGAATACCAAGCGTACCTTCCATGAAATTACTTCACATAATTACATAAAATATTATTTTAATATTATAATATATTATAATTTTAATTAATTTTTACATCACTTTGTTAAATATAATATAAGTATATTGATAATATATAATAATAAATATAATCTATATTATGAAAATTATATTAAAAAAATGTTAATAAATTAATATTATTAGAAAATGATAAAATTAAAATTTATAAATAACTTAAAAAAAATAAGAAATTATATTTAAATATTTTATTAAAAAAGAAATAAACATCTACTTTGACAAAGTAGAGACTGAATATTTTATTAAAAAAAAATTGAGCATCTACTTTGCCAAAGTAGAGGTAATGTTAAAAGTAATGTTAGAGTTCCGTTACATTTCCAAAACTTTCTTTTAAACCCTTATATAATGTTGCTTCTTATATAAATTTCATTGGCTTACAAGTATAGTTATATATTTAGATAATTATTATATTAAGTTAAAATATGCATTTTATTTATTTAAACAATAAAATTTTAAAGTACATTAATAAATTTATTTTTATATTAAATTTAAAAAATACTATTTTTTTTCCTCTTGTAAATTTAAAGTAATTTTGATTTGAAACGTATTTTTTGTGTAAAATACTTACTATATAAGAAATATAGTTCAATTAGGGACAAATGCTTGTGAATTAAAATTAGCTTTATAGTTATGAAATTATTAGCAAGGTTATTTCTTGATTGTGCTCATAATATTATTATTATTTCTGATTTTATAATTTTAATTTATGTTTGCACTCACAAATTTTATTTTCTTCAAAACAAATAGACTTTTTGTTTGTAAAACCAAAAAAAAAAAAGAAGAAAAACTAGATATTTACTCCATATTTTATTAATTAATAATTTATTTTTTTCTTACGAAAATTGTTCCCATATATATGCTTTTTTTTTTTTTAACAATTTTGGTTTATTTTTAATAATATTTTTTTACTAGTTTTTAATTAAGATAGAACCTTTCAATTTGAAAAATTCTAATTTAATGAAAATCAACAAAATATAATTAAGAGGCCAAAAGAATTACTTAGAAATAGTATATGAACAAATAAACAAACAAAAAAAAAAAAAAAAAAGAGAGTAATTGAAAGTTTACATCATCAGAAAACATTGAAGTAAAATAGTCCAAAAAAAAAAAGAAAAGAAAAGAAAGAGTTTCGTCCATACAAGAAAACCATCATCTCTTTCTCGCTTCCTTTTGAATTCTTAAGACAACATATGACAGAAACAACTCATTAGATGAACTTTATAGAAACTCCCTAAAAGACCTGCAATTTAAAAATCTCTTTAGATGATGGAGAAAATTAAACATTATAGAGAGTGAAAGAAATAAAACTAAAAGGGAAAGAAAAAAATTGTAAAATTAGTATTTTGTTCTTACCAAAACATTCTTGAAATCTTGAAACATTTGATAAACATCCATGCTTATTATATTATAATTTTAGGCACGTGCCTAATTTTGTAAACGTCTTCTCCTTCTTCACCATCTATCACTTGACACCTTCGTTCAAAATTTGTAGGCATCAAATATATATTCAAGACTTTAAGTGTAGTAATGAATCTCAATCCATCCGGAATCATTTCTAATTCAGGACAATAAAAAATTTGTAAGAATGAAAGATTTGGCATGGCTCCTTCCTCAATGATCAAATTTTTCAAGTTCGGTAAACCCATAAGCCTAAGTGTTCTTAGTTGCAAGAAACCAGCTGAATAGCAGTACATTTCTGTCCCCAAGAAACAATTCCTCGATAATTCCAACCACTTCAAGTTGCAAAGCTTCCCGAGTGTTTCCATTGGGTCTTCTTGTAACTCTGAATTTTGTAAGTCCAAATAAACAAGATGTGAAGTCAAACCAATCTCATCATACTTGGGGAGACTGCCAATGGGTATTTCAATTGTTAATCTTATTTTTATCACACAAGAGAACAATTTGTTGAAAAATGTAGATCGCTCCTCCTCAGCATTAATAAACACTCTTTCATCACCACAACTCTTAATTTCCAAATCTATATCTATTAAACTCTTCGATTCTAATAAAAGTATGAGAATTTGTACGATATTGACATGTTTGATAGTTAGTCGAGCTCTTAACCGCTGAAGATTAGTTAATTTAACTAAATCTTCAAAGCAACAACGGTTACTATCAAACCCTTCTAATACTTCTAACTTGTTTAATCCATCAAATCTTAACTCTTCACATAAAAAGGCTTTCCAACCATAAGTTGGAAAGTGTAGGTGCTTAAGTTGTGTCATCTTCCAAATGATATTTGGAATATAAGAAACAAGAAGCCACCTTAGGTCAAGGGTTTGTAGTTGTTTTAAATTTCCAAAGGATGTTGGTAAACACAAGAATAGATATCCAGATAGAGACAAATACTTCAAGTGAATGAGATCACCAATGCCCTCGGACAATTTAAGGTAATCGGCACCAACTGAGCAACATAAATCAAAGACATTTCCTTTAGGAAGAAATAGACCACGAATCTCTAAGGATCTGAGCATTCGACATTGACTTATTTGAGAATATATTATCCTTGCCATAGGACCTTCATATATATTCTCAACAATCAACTCAAGCGACCTCAAGTGCCTAGTTATTCTCTTTTGTAGAGGAACGTATTTCAAAACATCCCCACTCTTTTCAAAATGAATGAAAAGTCTATGAATTCTGTTGGTTGGAGAAGAGGATTTATATGCTTGATTATCAAAGCCATTTCGAGAGTTGACCACCGAGAATAAATTTTCCTCTTTTGCTTTTTCCAGACTAAGATCCCTTATAAGATCATGAAGACGTATATTTTTGAACCTTTCGATATTAATACTATTCTCTTTGATTTCAACTTGCACTAAGGACCGTTCTATTAACTCTCTTAAGTAACGAGCCGCTACATCCATCATTGATTCTTCACCTATTTGATCTTTTGATGATATCATTCCCTCAGCAATCCATAATTGATATAATCTCTCAGTGTATACTTTGGAATCTTCGGGATATCTACCCAAATATAAAAAACAAGGCTTGAATTTCAATGGCAATTCTTTGTAGCTTAATTCTAATATATTCTTAACTTCTCCCTGCTCTTCCATATTGTCCTTTCCTGCTTTGATATGTGCTTTAACATTTTTGTGTATAATCTTCCACTCTTCAATGCCCCTTTTAGTAGCAAGAATTCCTCCTAGTACAACCACAGCCAATGGTAAACCTCCACAATATTTGGCCATTTCCGTTCCTAATTTTTCCATTTCATGCATATGTTCCTCAACTGTAAAAATATATATTATATATATTAGGAAAGACTAAATTTTGCAAATATATTAGATCAATAGATGCTCAAGAATATTAAAAATGTTTAAAGTACTTGGAATAGAAACTAATTAAAGAAAGTGTAAAATATTTCAACAGTTGTCGATAAAATTTAAATGATAAATAAATAAATCACACTTACCAATTTGAGATTCTGCACCAAAGACCTTCCTTTTAATCAGCTCCCAGCATTCCATGGGATTTAGCAGTCTTGGTGTGTGATGGAAACCATTTGGCCCAATATACAGTGCAACATTTTTATTGCGGGTTGTAAGAAAAATCTTACTTCCATTCCTTCTTAGTGGAAATGCCTCTTTTATACTATCCCAAGCTTCAGTTGACCAAATGTCATCAAGAACAACCATGCATTTTTTGTTTCTAAAAGTTTGAGAAAGTTCTCTCATAAGCTCCTCATCCCTCCATTTCATAATTAACTCTCTTTTCTCTGGAAAAAACTTGATTAAGATTCCTTCTAAAATATCTCTCTTTTTCCAAGATTGCGAAATGCAAACCCAAACACGATTCTCAAAATAATCTTGTATACTTGGATGATTATACACTTTTCTTGCTAGAGTTGTTTTTCCCAAACCTCCCATCCCGGAGATGGAAACAACTTTTTGGAGATCATCATCATCAATGCAATTTTCATTCACCAAATGCGAGACTAACTTCTCAACATCATCGTCCAAACTAATAAAATCATCATTAGCAACATGTGAATATGTCCGCCTTAAATGTTGTTGGGAAGAAGAGCTAGAGTCTTCTCTTTCATTTAAAAGAGAAGTAATCCCATAATCTTGAAAACTGCTCCTTATGTTTGATATCTTAGTCTTGAGTTTTTGAATCTTTGAACCAATTGATTGTCGGAAGTAGCATTCGTTTAAGAAACAAAACATGATTCTCTTAGAAAAGTTCTCTCTTTTGGATGAAATTCTAAGAGCATATTCCTCAAGCAAATCTTCAGCCTCGTAAGCAAGGTCTCTAGATTCTGCAATCCATACCTATAACATATTTGTATAGGTATTGTTACAAAGTTGCGGAAGATAATAATACAAAATTATAAATAATAGTAATATCAACACAAAAAATTTATGTAAAAATCTTACTCATGAAGAAATTACCACCTGTAAAGATACTCCACATACCCTTAAATTTTACCCCAAACTAAGTTTTCACTAAGTAAGTTAGCACCACAAAATTTTAAAAACAAAATTCGAGTCATAATTTCTATAATATATATAATATAAGAAATATTAGCCAAAATAGGGTACTAAAGATGAATGAGAAAATAATGAGTACCTTAATATCTCTATGCTCATTCTTCTTGGATTCTGCATCTCGTAAGAAAGATCGCAGCATCCCAAGCTCCACCTGAAGTTCCTCTACTTGCTCGCTTACTCCGGCGATAAACTTCGCTTCTTCAATCACCAAATTCCCGATTGTTTCTATAACAAAACCCACAGCCGCCTCGGTAGCCATTTTCTTTTTGCCTCTGTGTTTTTTACCACAAGCTGAGACTCTTTTATGAGAAGATATATAGATAGAGAAATGGTTGGTAACCCTATTTATATATCACCTTACAATAATTGAAGAATGGCAATTTAGATTCAGCTGCTTATGTTATATTTGTATAGTCTAATTTTTATTTGGACAAAGAATAAAAATATCTTTGAACGAGTATCAAACTTGTAAAAAATAATAATAAAGTTGAAAATATTAAATGGTGAACAGGTAGGTAATGTGTATTGTTTTGAATATTGGAGCAATAATAGTAATGGTAGTACGTTTTTAGCTGTTTTTGGGACACTGAGTAAATGTGATGTCCTTTCTTTCTAAACTTCCAAAATGTATTAAATACCTTTGAACTTTCAAAAGCCCCAAATACTTTTCATATTTTTAAGATAAATGAATTAAAAAAAGAAGTAAAAATTTATTGGTTCTTTCTTTCTTTTTTTTGTGTAAACTGAAACTGAATCTATGATATTTATTTTTGTGGGACTAATTTGCATTTCAGCAGTATAAATAGTGTTAGTCCCACAATACGTAATTATTTTTAAAAAAAAATTAAATCTACTTTACTCTGAATATTTTATTAAAAAAATAAGAGTAATTGGTGAATTTAGCTTCAAACAAATTTATGTTTGACAAACTTAGTCTCAAAACAGCGCTACATAGTGTAGAGGTTGCCTCAATTAAGTTAGGGCTCTCTACAAGCTCACATATGTCTTGGGTTCAATTTGTGTGATTTTAGTCAATTAAAAAAGAATAATTAAGTTACTTTACATGAAATATCTACAAAATTAGAGTAAAAAGGGTTTCAACACTCATTCACAAAATATTTCAAAAGGGTCAAAAAAATATATGTAAAAATATATTTCATGTAAAATTACTTGATTATTCTTTTCTTGTATTCGATAAACAACACAAACCGTTAAATTTTAAAAAACAAATTGATGAAATTTGTGAAAAAATACATTAGTTTTATTAGGTAGAAAGGTTTAGGACTTTAAAAGTCAAAAAAATATATATTTTAAGACTAAACTTACCAAACAAAAATTAATTTGGCATCAAAGTTTTGATTTTGTAATACTGAAAATTTGTGGGAGTAGGTTTGCAATTCAAACAATGTTTTGATTTTTCCTTTTCTTTCTCCTATCAAAACATGTAACCCGATCGACAATATTTTTCAAGTTTGTACAAATATGTAACTCGACAATACTTCTAAAATATATTAAATGTCTTTCAACTTTTTGTCGTTCACTCGAAAAGAACTATATTTACGGTCACACTAGAAATGTATTTCTTGTATTCTCGACTAAGTTTACAAATTAAATGGGTAATAATTAGAGCAGTCAATAATTGGGTCAAACATTATATAAATGTTAGGCCCGAAATGTAATTTACCTTTCAGTGGTGCTGCACCTGAAAAACCACACAAGGGGATTACCCCTTGACTCCCGCAAGTATCATGTCAAATAATAATTCCTGACAAATATTAGACTCTACATACTCAATATTTATAAATATAATAAATTTAGCACACAAAAATTTAGTTATTTTTGACTAATTTAGTTATTTGGAAAAAGAATAAAATTTTATAACAGAGTGTCTGATTTTATGTAATATTTAAAAAAAAAAAAAAAAAAAAGAGAAAACGTGATTAATGTGGAGGTAAATTAGTTGAAAATATTAAGTGGTGAACAGGTAATGCGATAATGACAATAGTAGTACGTTTTTAGCAGTTTTTGGGACACTGAGTAAATGCGATGTCCTTTCTTTCTCAACTTCCAAAATATCTTTCGAAGGCCCCAAAGGCAACAATAATTGAAGAATAACAATAATTCTCTTTTTTTTTTTGGGAATTAAAATTAATACAAGAAAATAAGAAACCTTTTAAAAGATAAAATAAAATATAGTGATGAATTTAGTAATTAACATTTTATAATTAAAAATTGATAATTGTTGGTTTTAAATTTTATAAT
This sequence comes from Cynanchum wilfordii, assembly GCA_025388415.1. NCBI lineage: Eukaryota > Viridiplantae > Streptophyta > Magnoliopsida > Gentianales > Apocynaceae > Cynanchum > Cynanchum wilfordii. The sequence continues at coordinate 480,238 of JAHSUH010005243.1, forward strand.
CATTTTTAAAATATTGTTATGAATCAAATTATAAGATCAAATACTGTATAAATAAATAAATGAAGAAGGTAAAGAAGAAGAAGAAAATAACACACCCAAATTTATACTTCTAGATAATTATATATTTATATATATATATATATATATATATATATATATAATCTATAATATAAAATATTGCTGTAATTTGTATTTAACTCTTGAAGTTTCTTGATTTGTAATTTGTAATTCGTAATTTGTATTTAAGTACTCTTAAATTGTATTTTAAAATCTACCTATATTTTTTAATTTTGTTAATTTGAAGTATTTGGTCATAAGTAAGTTGTTACCAAGACTGGTAACAAGTAAATTATTTCACAAAATATTTTATTTATTTATAATTTTTTGAATTATAAAATTATTTATAGGAAATAAGATTAATTTTCAAGAATTTAAGTTATTGAACTGTACCTCAAATTTTTGTAAGGGTAAATTATCCAGAGTAACACTTTAATTTTTTGGGATTATGGGTTTTGCACATAAACTTTTTTTCTTCCAACTTTTGCACTCCAACTAAAAAAAAATCACCTAATTTGCACATCCTTCCAAAAATTCTGTTCAAAAATTCCGTCCAAACTCAAAATCCGTCTTATTTATGACCGGAAGGTCATGAGTTCGAGACACACTAGATATTATGATTTCTCAACAAATATATATATTTAATAATTTAAGTAAATAAATATGACAATTTACTATAATTAGGAATTCTTACACAACAAATTTGAAAACTTTCGCAAAATAATATTAAAAACAAAAGTCAAAACAAGATTTTTTTAAAGGTTATTAATTCAAAGGTTATTTTCAATTTACAGCTTCATATTGCAACTATATATAATACATTATTTTACTTATCAAAATATATATATATATATATATAACAAATTATTTTACCACAATACTCTTAAAATAACTTGAAAGTTATTTTGGGACTAAATTTTTTTTTTGTAAGTATTCTGGGACTAAATTTATGTAAATATTAAGAATGTGATCATGGAAACCTAAGACTAAAATCATTTATTTTCTATATAGTTATTCAGATAATATTAATATATATATATATATATATACATATATATAAATCATTTGGATGTTTATAAAACTTCTCAAAACTCATGTATTTTGAGGTCCTAAACTCCTATTATATTTATATCCATATAACTTTATTCATCAGAAGTAATGAAGAATGTTATATATATATATAAATATATTTATTTGTATATGTGTATATATATACGTCTCATACTTCGTCCCTATATATAGTGTGTATTTTGAACATGAAATTATATATAAGAAGAAGAAAATTCTCCTTTTATTTTATCTTTATTTTTTATTTTACTTTTCTTTTGATTTTTCTTTTATTAGATATAGTTTTACAACACGTTATTTGTATAAAATTCTACCAATTATATATATTAGTTGAAGTTTGACTCAAGAATAAATAGGTATGTTTATTTCTTCTTATGTCAGATCTTACTAAGCTCAAATTTGTGACTCTTAAAGTTACTAGATAAAAAAAAATTGTCATGAACATTAGATCCCGAGATTTAGCTAGCCTTGATGAGTCCGACAAAGACTATCATGCAAAATAATTAATCACCGTAATTTGTAGATATGTGTCTTATAATTTTTGATAGTATAACAAAGGATGATTATAATATTATTTAAATGAATAAAATTAATAATAAAGATGAGTTGTTGATATGTAATTATAATTTTTTATATTGTAACAAAGATTGATTATAATGTTACTTAAAGGAATAAAATTAATTATAAATAATGATTTATTTTTCACAAAATTTTACATGAATTTCCTTTCAACTTGTACTACACCAGAATTAATGCAACGAAAACATGTGTTATAATAAACCAGAAGTTTATTAACTCAAGGAAAAATTGCAGTTAAGGCATCCTTGTTTAAGTATGATGCAAAAATTATTATAAATTCACATGAAAACTCGTTGAAAAACTTGAAGATTTTTCAATTAAAAGAATTTCCATCTTTGATTTCTTCTTGAGAACAATTAATTAATAAACCTTACAATTTAATATTTGAATTGAATCACTTGCATTTTTTAAAAGAATCTGTTGTGATGTATGTGAGCTCAATCATTCTTCATGTGAGCAATGTAAATATTTTATGGTTATAATAAATACACCAAGAAGATGACCTAATATATATTTATTATCAACTTGCAATCTCAAGTTTGCAATATTTTATGAGCAATATGCAGTAGCACATGTCCACATCAAGCCGACAAACTATTATAATTTTTTTCCATAGTAATTGGCTTATGGTCGGGAGTAAAATATTTTTTATTTTAAAATTTTTAGATGTGATATATATATATATATATATGTTTGTGTGTGTGCGTGTATATATATTTTTATAACTCCACCACAATGCACAAAAATGAGTCCTCAAAGAATATTGAGAATATACATTTAGTTTTATTTTTCTATACATAATTTTTAGTTTAGATGTGACAGTAACCACACTTACAATTATTCAATTTTCTGCTAATCTTCATACTTAATAAACCGATTAAAAATAAATGTTAATATTTATTCTTTATACAAAAATAATATAAATCAAATTATTTTTTACAACCATTTTAAACTGAAAAAAGTAAAAGTTTTATTTTGATTGTAAGAAAAAAAAAAAAAGCAGAGTGAAACACAAGTAATTAAGAATTCTTACACAACATTCGAAAATTTTCGAGCAAAATAATATGAAAAAAAAAAACGTCAGAAACAACAAAAGTCAAAACAGTCATATCTTTTCTCCCTCAATCAAGATGCTTCTCTTTGCCTTGACCCAATCCCATTGATAAAAACATCTCTTATTAGATGAACTTTAGAAACTGCATAAAAAGATAGATAGGACTCAAATATATATAATTTTGAATTAAATAATTCATATATATCTTTAATTTTTTTCTCAAAATTATATATGTTCAAGACTTGTGTATCAGGGAACAAGAAATCGTTGTTCTATATGCAAAAACATATTTGTTTCTATACCCAACAAAAATATTATTAGTGGGAAATCATATATGTGAAACCCGTGTTGACCATTCACATGCTTATTGTACCTAACAAAGAATTACATATATATATATAATAAAAAAAAATTAAGATAAAAATTAATTTTATTAAGAGTCCATAAATTAAAATAAATGTAGTAATTAAATTTACCTCAATCGAAGGCACATGCCTAATTTTGTGAAAGTCTTCTCCTCCTTGATCATCTATCACTTGAATTCTTCGATTAAAATTTTCGGGCATCCAACTTACTGCCAACTTTTTAAGTGTTTTTAAGAATATCAATCCATCCGGAATCATTTCTAATTTTTTGCAATCATAGATTTGTAAGATTGAAAGATTTGGCATGGCTCCTTCGGTAATAATCCATTTTTCCAAGTTCGATAAACCCCAAAATTTAAGTTCTCTTAGTCGTAAGAAACCACCTGAATAGCAACACATTTCCGTCCCCAAGAAACTATCCCAGAGTAAATACAATGTCTTCAAGTTCGAAAGCTTCCCAAGTGTTTCCATTGGATCTTCTTCGAATTTTGAATTTACTAAATACAATTCTTCAAGATGTGAAGCCAAACCAATCTCATACTTGGGAACTTTGCCAACGGGGATCTCAATGAATAACTTTAAAAGCTTCCCACAAGAGAACAACTTGCTGAAAAGTTTTGATCGTTTCTCAGTGATACCTAATAAATCATCATCAGGAATTCTAATTTCCAAATCAATCTTTATTAAACTTTTTAAGTCTAATAAAATCATGAGAGTTTGTATTATGTTATCGTTGTCAAAATCTAATCTTGCTTGTAACCACCGAAGATTAGTTAATTCAACTAAATCTTCAACACAACAAGACCTACTATCAAACCCCTCTAATATTTCCACCTTGTTTAATCCATTCAATCTTAACTTGTGACGTGGAAAAGTCAGCCAAGATGTTTTAGGCAAGTACAAGTGCTTAAGTTGTGTCATCTTCCAAATGATATTTGCTATAAAATTATTGTGAGCATATCGTAGGTCCAGGGTTTGTAGTTGTTTAAGATTTCCAAAGGAGGATGGTAAACACAAGAATAGATATCCAGATATACACAAGTACCTCAAGTGAATGAGGTTACCAATGCCATTGGACAACTGAAGAGACTCAATAGAACCCAAGCAAAATAGCTGAAAGACATTGTGATCGGGTAGAGATAGGCCGCTAATCTCTAATGATCTAAGCATTTGAAACTGGCTTATTTGTGAATATATTATTCTTGTCATAGGACCTTCATAATAATCACTCTCAACAATCAATTTAAGTGACCTTAGGTGCCTTGTTATGCTTTTTTGTGGAGGAATGTATTTTGATACATCTTCCTTGTCTAAATGAATGACAAGTCTATGAATTTGGTTGGTTGGAGAAGAGGACTTGTACACTTCACCATGGAAACCATTCTTTGAGTGGACCAATGAAAATAAATTTTCCTCTTTCGCCTTTTCAAGGCTCATGTCCCTTACAAGATCATGAAGACGACAACTTGTGAACCTTGTTGTCCTCACCATATCCTCGTTGATTATAACTTGCACCAAAGATGCTTCAGCTAACTCTCTTAAGTATCGTTCTGCAACATCCATCATTGATTCATCATGACCAATTTGATGTTCCATTGATATCATTCCCTCAGCAATCCATAATTGATATAATGTTTCAACATCTATTTCAGAATCTTCAGGAAATATACTCAAATATGCAAAACAAAGCTTCAAGTTCACTGGCAATTCATTATAGCTTAATGCTAATATCTTCACAACTTCTCCTTGCTCTTGCCCAATGTCCATACCTCTTCCAATATGTGCTTTAACATTTTTTTGAACAATCTTCCATTCCTCAATTCCCCTTTTTCTAGCAAGAATCCCTCCTAGTACAACCACTGCTAATGGTAGACCCCCACAATATTTAGCCATTTCCTTTCCTAATTCTTTCATTTCGTGTATTTGTTCATCGACTGTAAAGAAAATAAACAATAGAACATTAAAAATTTTACAAATATTAAATAATAGACAATGCATAAAATTAAATTAGATAAAAGGACAAAAATTATCTACATCATTCTCTTGATGTGACCAACTCTACAAAGAATAAAGGAAATAGATATTCTTAAAATATATCCAAGTATATTAAATTTTTAACTCAACCAAAATAGAATATTTGTTATCACTAATGAATTGTAAATGAGAAATAAGAAAAATAAAAAATATATAAAAAAGAAAAGCACATACCAATTTGAGTTCTTTCCCCAAATGCTTTGATTTGAAGCAACTCCCAACTTTCTAGGTCATTTAGGGTTCTAAGTTTATGATGGAAACCATATGGCCCTATTTGAAATGCAACATTTCTTTTTCGGGTTGTAAGCAAGATCTTACTTCCATTTTTTTCTTACTGGAAATGCCTCCTTTATACTCTCCCAAGCATCAACTGACCAAATATCATCAAGAACAACAAGGCATTTCTTGTCTCTTAAGGTTACAAAAAGCTCTCTCATGAGTTCTTGATCTGTCCAATCCTTCTTAATTTGATCTTTTTGTTCTGGAAGAAAATTGATTAGGATTCCTTGTAAGATTTCTCTCTTCTGCCACTTCTGTGAAATGCAAACCCAAGCAAGATTCTCAAAATAGTCTTGTATCTTTTCATGATTAAAGACTTTTCTTGCTTGTGTTGTTTTACCCAAACCTCCCATCCCAGTAATGGAAGTTATTCCATCCTCATTTTCATTTACCAAATGCTCCACCAGCTTCTCAACATCATCACCTAATTTAATAAAATCATCATTCAAAATATGTGGATAGGTTAACCTTAGTTGTTGCTGTAAAAACGAATTTGGGTTTTCTCTCTCATCATTCACAATTGAAGTGATCCCATTTTCTACAAAACTCTTCGTCATATTTGAGATATCTGTCTCAAGCTTTTGAATCTTCAAACCAATTGATCGACGATCATAGCATTTTTTTAAGAAGTGAGTACTTCTCTTGAAAATGTTTTCTCTTTGAGATTCAATTTTGATATCATATTCCTCTAACAAATCTTCAGCTTCGTGGGCAAGGTCTCTTGATCGTGGAATCCATATCTATCCCAAAGGCAAGTCTTCTCACATTCTTAAGGGGCAAAAAAACCCCCCATTGATCGTTTATATAAATAATAAATATGTTTTATATAGATCGTTTATTTCATATAAGTCCCAAATACATGTTAAATCTGAAAATCTCCAACATTCTTATATAATAAATTATAAAAGTAATCTCTTAAGCTTAAAAATAAGTATTTGGTTATTTAAAGAAACGGTTAGAAAGTCTTTTTAAAATTAATTTTTTTAAAAATATAAAAATATTTTAATAATTATAATATATGTTCCAAAATTTTAATTAAAGACTATTGTATAAAAAAAAAAAAACCAATAAATATTGTCTTGATTTCTTAAGGTGACTAGCAATATATCTAGTGATACATTTTTAACCTATCCATTCTCATTACATCAATATAATATAAAAGTCTCGATAACTTATATGGGAATAGAAAGGCTACTAGAAAACTTAAAATGAAATTATTGATATAATATACTACCAATTATATTTTCTTTAAATTCTTTTTTAATTTATTGTAAGTTTATTTTTTTATCCTAGCATTTTTATATGTTTAAATTTAAAGATAATTTTTATTTATAAATTTTAATTTGATAAATAATAATCCTAAATGATTATTAAATATATTAAAAATATAATCAAATATTTAAACACCATAAAAAATAATAATTAAATTGAAAATAAGATTACAATACTAAAGGATTATAATTAATTAGAAATAATAAATATAAATATAAATATTTCATCTTTCAATTTATATCTATTCAATATAAAAAGTATAGAAGAATTAGTTTGATTAGATAAAATAGTTTTTTATATATAAAATCCATACGAAATTGGGACAAAAATGAAATTGTGAAAAGAAAAAAAAAAAATAATAATAATAATAATAATTAAAATAAGTCAAGAAAAAAAATTTATTAAGCCTTAATTGACAGTAAAAAGGAAAAAAAATCTAAGAGTTCAATTTAATTATAATATTGCTATTATAAACTTGTAATGTTACAATTAAAAACGTGTAATCTTATATATATATAATAGATATACATACATACCTCAATTTTTTTCTTGTCAATTTGGCTTTCTTGTGCCTTTCGTATGAATGATAGCAACTCGCCAAGCTTCACCCTAAGATTTTCGACTTGCTCCCTCACTCCGGCTTGAAGCTTGCCTTCATCAATCAAAAAATTGCCTAAATGTTGTATGACAACCCCTATAGTAGCAGCAGCATCGCCCATTTCTGATCAGTTTTATATATATATATATATATCTCTCTCTCTATATATATATATGTATATATCAGTTAATGTTGCATGCAGTTGTGTTTTATTTGCAGTTAATTCCAAGGTCTGCATGAAGATACATGTATTTATAAGCAAATTCCTTAAATGTGAATGCTGAGTCGAATCACATGCATTTTAGACAAGTCAACCACTATAATAGTTGACTTTATGAATTCAGATAACAAATGTCAACTACAGCCAAAGGAATTCTTTATGGTAACTTGGTGCAAGATTTACCAACAACCACATGATCCAATTGGAAGATACTTAATTAATAAAACATCATATTAGAATTTTGTAAATAGAAATTAAGTATTAAAATTTGTTTCCAAGACTCGATTTTAAATTAATTAGTAGATAAATAAATAATTAGAATCGTGTAGAAGGTCTCGGACTAAGGCGAAAATGTTTTGGGGCCTTTTAGTTATTTATTTTTCTAACTTTTTGAACTAAAAATTATTTATTATATCTTTACCATCAATATATTACAACATTCTATTTTCAATAGATCCTAATTCATTTAATCTATTTTGTGTCATGATTGATCTTAAATAGGATTTAATTAATTTTAATTTAGAAAAAAAATTTCAGCACTAGCAACAGTTACAAGTGTTGTTAATAATATTTTATATGTAATATATATATTTGGAAAAAAATATAATACTTTAACATAATTTTATATTTCTATAGGAGTATTAATTTATTTTTTTAAAACTTCTTTGAATATTTTTAATTCTAAACATTTTCATCTCTTATTATTATTAATTTTTAGTAATTTTTAATATTATTTTTTAATTAATGTTCTACTACTTCTCCACTATTTGTACTAATTAAGTCTTTTTTTATTTTTTTTCAACAATAAATTTATTGCATCTTGTTGTTGTGATTCTATGAGTTTGTCAATTTTTTTTTTTTTTTTTAATTTTTCACAATATTTTTTTGAATAAATTATAAATAAAAACTAAAAAATGAAAAATTTAACTAACGGACACTCTTAAAAAATAGGGGAAAACATAGAAACTACAAAAATATTGACAAACCAATATCAATCAATAACAACAAAAATTTAGCAAAATACTTATATTTTATAAAAAATAATTTAAAAAATTATGGTTTAACGAATTTTTTTGAGATAATGCCTTTTTTTCTTTTAGATTTGAAATGGGAGATGAAGATAATGGTTCTTCAATATTGAATAATCGATTTAAAGACTCTATGTTGGAAGATCATGATAATATATTTTTGTTCTTATTCAAAATTTGAGCATAGTCAAGAGTACTCAAGAGTTTGTTTATATTCTTCTTGACTAATTTAACAAGTAAGAATATTTGTATAAAAAATAAATAAATAAATAAATAATATTTGGCCCTCCCTTTCGGCTTTAAAAAAAATTTGGGCCCTTCCGGTGTCGGGCCCAAGGGGACCGCCTAACCCCGCCTTAGGCTCTACACGGCTAGTAACTAATAGATATCACAAGATTAATCAAAAAGATTTTGTATAAGATTCTTTTCAAGTGAACAAGGGGGTATAAGAAGGGAATAAAAAATATTAGTAAATTTTTTTTTGATAAATATAAGTTGTTATTAGATATCAAAAGATTTAAATAAAAATGTAAATTCTTTTTAGTAAATATAATACCTTAAACCCGGTAACTTGGGGGAGTTGGTAAGCGGACTCCTAATGCTTCCTCCAGAGCGGATGGTCGAGGGTTCGAATCTCCCTAGGGTGGTTAGCGTCATGTTAAAAGCTCCGGGTCAGGCTCTAACCCTCGAGTAAGATTTGAACTCTGCGAACGCCCACCCGAGCCGGATTAGTCTCACCAAAAAGGGGGGACACCCCCCCCCCCCCGGAACGAAAACCAAAAAAAAAAATATATATATACTATATATATATATTAAAATCTAAAAATAAGACATTATCGTAAAATATTGTCTAAAAAAAATAAAATCTTAACATTACGATTTATTTATTTTTTTCACTTGTTACATATATATTTATTAAATTTTTCCTTACAATATTCTTTTAATTAATATTTCAAATTTATACTTATTAATTACTAGAAAAAAAAATAGTTGATTTTTTTGGGTTGACTTTTGTTAAATAAACAATGACTTTACAATCTTAGAGAAGTAGAGAACAAAAAAACAATAACCGTTTTTTTTTTTTCTTGAACACAAGTGATTTGCCACATGGTCAAATTGAATAATAATAATAACATCATGAGGGACAAAATTAGGAAGTTTCCTTACATGGAAAAAAATCAATTAAATTTGGCTTTAAAATATTATATATATATATATATATATATATATATATATATATGCATACTTCTTTTTTTCCCTCAAATGTATTTTGATTTAATAATTCTTTTCTTATATATAAAGAAGAAAATTTGATTTTATTGATAAAAACATATAAATAAAGAATTGGTAAAAAATATATATATAAGGATATAATTAATCCACGAAAAATTTTAGTTACGAATAATAAATTATAAGTTCGATCATAGGATGAAATCATAAATTAAACAAAAAAAATAAGAGTAACACAAATTTATATGAAAATGTTAGACGGAAAAAGAATATGAACATTTGAGAGAAGAATTTACTTTAACAAAAATTTTATAAGAGAGTTTGAAATTCTACATCAATACTAAAATAGAAAATCTTAACATATACTTATATATGTACATATTGAAAAAATAGGTCCGGTGACTCAGTCCATACCCCGAGGCTTTACCCCTACACCCTCGGAGGGATACCAGGAATCTGTTGGTTCTCAATCTCCACTATTACCACGAATCCCAAATTTTTGTCCCAAAATAATTCTTCATCAAATAGGTTTCACCAAGAACTTTTCAAATCTATTCGAACAAAATTCAAATCACAATCTCTAATGTGTATATATATACATATATTAAGACAAAGAAACTGTTTGGGTGATAACACTTAAACTTACAATTGTAAAAAGTCATAGATTCAATATTATAAAATGAATGAGTTACATGTAGAAGTTTTAATCAATTTGTTGATTATGTTTGTACTTAATAAATCGGTTAATGATTAAATTGCCCAATCATATTTTATTTTAACACTAAAACAAAATTATATTAACAAAATAAAATAATTAATTATAATGATCGATCATGAATGATAAGGACCAAATTGATCAATTTTGAAATTATGCTACAAAATAACCACATGAATCTTGTTATATGCCTTTCATAGAAAAGAAAAAAAAATAATCCTTATTTAGTATTATAATATATATTATATATATATTTATATTTAAATCATTTTATTATTTGGATGTTTATATAACTTTGATATATATCTGCAACCAAATTAACAAGGGTGATCTTGTAATTTTATAAAGTTTATGATCCTTATTTAGGTACTTAAATATTAGAGAGATCTATTGTACAATTTATTAAGTTATGTATTCTATTTATACCTAAAACCCTAAGACATATAATTTAAGAGATAGTTTAACGACTATGTAGAGTTTGAGAAATTTGTGCGAGAGAAATTCAAAAGTTTGAATTTTTAAAAGTTATTTATTTATTTTAATTTTTTTCTAAAAGCTTCTTTATTTGTTAAATTTATATTTTCTTAAAGAGGTTTATTCTTTTCTATTTTAGTTTTCGTATGATTAAAAGATTTTAATTTTCTGATTTTAAATTTTGATAAAAAATATTTAATTTTCTAAATTTAAAGTTTGATTAAATGTTTTTTGTTTTCTGGTTTTAAATTTTGATAAAAAAAGATTTTAATTTTCTATATTTAAAGTTTGATAAAAGATATTAAATTTCTGATTTTACATTTAATTAGTTTTCTAGGATATCAATCTTTGTGTTTAATTGAATTATGTAAATGCAAATAAGGGATTCCATTTAATATTCAATCAAAGAATTAGTATAATAATCTGAAAATATTTTAGAACGAGAAAGAATTTTAATATGAACATTGATCTTGGATTGAAAATCTCAATCTTATACTTGCGTTTTTCTCTTACTTATTTAGTTTATTGTTTTTATAATTATATAAAAAAAAAAAAAAAAAAACCCCTTTTATTATTCTTGATTTCTTATTAAGAATTAAGGCTTTTGGGAGACAACTTGGTGAATATTAAGATCACTTTCTTTTCCTTTTTACTTAGAGCTGTGATTTTCTTTTGTACTTTAAGTAAATTGAACATGGACACTAATAATGCTCTTTGTATCCTTGATGAACATGAATTGATTTTGATCAGTCCGTATGTGGTCAGTGCATTATGTGAACTAATCCTTGTGCAGGGGGGAGACAGGCTGGTCTAGAGAGGCTCCATCAGTGTGCAGAAAAGGAACTGCAGAGTTACCTCCAAGCAGAAGGTCCTTCCAAGGACTTCAATGATTTCCGTACAAAGTTAGCTGGTCTTACAAGGTGATTTTAGAAACTTTAGTGAATATTCTTTGATTATTTTAATTATGATTATTAATTTTTTAAAATTTTTATCAAGCATTACCTGCCTTGGAGTAAATCATAGGTCTGTTAAGAATCATGAGTTTATGATTTTGAATACTCCTGATTTACCAAAATTGTTTGACTTAGTCCCTAAGATGTGTTGCGCACACTGTTTTTCATTTGATGCATTGAAGTTGTTGATATTATTATAGTAATGGCATTAATGTACCAGTTGGTTTACTAAGTATAGTGTGAGGAAGGTGTAATGGGTTGGGAGAAAGAAAACATCTGGATACTATATTCCACAGCCATGAAGATGTTGTATTCAATATCATATTCTTCTAACGGTAACTGAACATTTGATATTTCATTGAATTGTTGCAGTGTGACTTGTAACTACTTTGAAAACTTGGTGAGAGCATTAGAGGATGGTCTTGCAGATGTTGATTCACAAAGAACAACTAGAAAGCCAACAGGTTCAAAAGGTGGAAAGGGTAAGACATCTTCAACATCTGGAGGGTCTGGACGAACCATTGATGATTCGGGCTCTTGTTATTGTGATCAATGCACCTACTTGAACGTCAGGACTGCAATTGCATGTCCAAATGTGCCTGACTCGTCGATAAAAAGTAAGGGCCTTCCTTATCTATAATACCTTGAGAAATGATGATATAGAGGGAGAAGAATTGTTGGCTTCTATATATATGGAAGGAACAAGAATACCTTTAAAGATTAGTTTGGTCTTTGGGTGTAACATTTATAGCATCATGTAAATATTTCTGTGCGTAATGTACCAAGTCAGTTGGTAAATTATTGAACTTAAAAGATTGACAAATTTATGATGTCATACCAAAATCCCCAGTTTATGTGCAAAATTACCCTCATTTGTATCATTCTGGTTTGTTTCTTCTTTGTATGGTTTCGACCTTTTCATATAAGTTTCTGATCTAGAAAGATATTGTAACTTTTGCTTCTTTGCTTGTCTGATAATTATTGTTTTGTTGCTCGGATGATTAATTGGTTGGATTCTGGTTATTGCAAACTGTGCAATATGTGTTTGTTGATAATTTTTTTGCTTAAGCATGGGTGTCCTCAAACTATGGGAGGAAACTTTTAAGTTAAATTCACATCTAAACTAATCTCGTTCGAATTGGATTGGTCTTTTATTAGAGAAAACTCTGGTCTCAAATTTTAAACATTTACATTGAATCCTAAACCAAAGTGTTTGTTGACTAATTTTATTTTTATTAATGGTCCGGAATGTTGGTTCCTTCGCTAAGGGCGGCACCTTCAAGAGTCAAGTTCCACGTCCAAACTAATGTATTCCGCCCCTTTTTGTTTCTTTTTTCTTTGCATTAATTTTTTTTTTTTAGGATTTAACATGTAAATTATACCCAAATCAATATTTAAATTCTGCATCATTGGTTAAGAAAGGAGGAACCCCAAACCTCATTTAAGTGTTTGTTGATAATTTTATTTTAATTAATGGTCTAGAATTTGAAATTTAAGAAGTATTTTGGTTATTGCCAAATATATTTTAAATATTTTATTAAAAAAAAAATTATTTTAACATATTAGAGCCTTCATATTGTATTTAAAAAAAATAAATAAATAAATAAGGGTTTATTTTGGGAACTATTAAAAATCGACCTATATGCAATCCCTTCTCCGGCTGTTCAATTTGAAGCTTCCCTACTCCGGCGACACTATCAAGTCGGCAACTTCTCTGAAGCATCATCCTTCTAATTCTTCTCGGAAATCCACAAACAAGCTATTTTCTTCAACTAACGCCGACTTCTATTCCGGTAGCAGCCGTCAGGTATGAGATGATAATGGTTTCTAGTACTTGTTATTTTCTTTTTTGCCCTTTTTACTGAGGAGCAAGAAAGGAGAATAAGGTTTCCTTTTCCCTGAGTTGTTCATCTTTGTTTGAAAATGGAAATCTTGAATTTCATATACTCTTATGAATTTATATATATACATATATTTTTCTATTAATTTGTATATATTTACGTTCAAAATTGAGTAATGTAAAGAATTACTCAAAAATGTCTATTAAGCGGAATAGTCTCAAAAATGTAAAAATAATAATATTAATAATAAAAGAAAAATAACCCGATTATCCTTAGAAAATAAAAGAAACTTTATAGAACTTAATTTTTTGAAGCAGAAGGACCCTTCTCTTCTGCAGATACAACTTCTGGTCTGCTGTGATCGTTGAATCGAAATGACAGTGGCAGCTGGAATTGGATATGCCCTTTTGGCCCTAGGTCCATCACTTTCCCTCTTCATCTCTGTGATTTCTCAGAAACCCTTTCTAATTCTCACTGTCCTCTCCAGGTACCCGCTTAATTTCTTTTGGGCTAGTTTTGGTTTTGATTTTGATTGAGTAGATAATTGAATTGAGCTATGAATTTGATTGTGGTGTGATGGTGTTGTTGTTGTAGTACTTTGGTATGGCTGATGAGTCTGATAGTTATGTCAGCGTTATGGAGAGCGTTTCTACCCATTAAATCAGCGTCGTGGCTCTACTCAGTTCTCATCATAACTTCTGTTGGATTTCAAGAAGGTCTCCGTATCCTCTTTTGGAGAGTTTACATGTTAGTATGTTGAATTGATTTTGTTCTTTAATTGAGTTTTTTGGATGTTGTTGAATACAATGCCTAAAATGAAGCTTCTGATAGGAAATAAATCTGTTAATGAAATTTTCAATATATATATTTTTTTATTTAAATTTGATAGTTTCATACAATGTTTTGGATATAATTAGTTTTGCTCGATTAGGTATAGCTGTTACATTTTATGTTACCTACATGTGGTGATTTGTGATTTAGGGTAATTTAGAAAGATCATATATCTGTATTGGTGTAACCAATATGGAGGATAATAGGAAATGTAACAAGGAGATGCCTGTTTAATTTATAGTGGGTTCCCTCTAGTATCCAATGAGTAGTAGAAGACAAAGTAGTGTTCTTTTTTTTCTTTTCTTTTTTTTTTTCTGCTTCTTTTTGTAAGAATTTACATATGATTTTGTAATGTATAATTGCTTTTCTGGACTTTGGTTAGGAAGTTGGAAGATGTATTGGATGCATTTGCAGATAGAGTATCTAAACCTCGCCTCTTTCTGACTGACAAGATGCAAATTGCCCTTGGTAAAATTGCTTTTCTTTTTGTTCTAATTATGACATTTAGTACTGAGAATTCTAGTTTGGCATGCATGTTATTGAATAATATATAGTTCTTGTTCGATGTTAGCTATTTTTGGAATGACTGAGAAAGGAAGGAGCTTCTAGTAGTACATGATGTAATCTCTAAGTCCCAGTTCTCTGTTTCTGTTATTTGAAACTTCTAGAGAAATAAATATTTCTAGAAATTAATATACTATTTTTATTTTTAACTGTATCAACAAGTAAAGTTGTTTGAAAAAGCACCTCCAAGGTAGCTTTTTCTTTCTTTCATTTTTTCTTTTTTCTTCTTAAAAATAAACATAGTTTTGATTATGATAGTTTTTTCATTTTAGGTATCCAAAATTGGGGATGTATAGGTATGAGATAGAGAAAGTATACAACCCCTTCATATATAGAAATTATGATGAAGGCTTTTTTCAGAGGCTGAGATAAAAGTATTAATGTTTCATTTGGGTAGAGTTTATCTGGTGTCACCAACTATGATCTTTTTTTCCCTTAATGATGTAGTTACATCTATTTAACTTACTTAGGTAAGTTAATTACTATACTACTGATCACCAACACCGGTGTTTACAAATAGCTCAGTATCATTACCTGTCTAATATTATATGTCAATGTGTAATCTCAGTTCATCCTCCTTCTACATGCTCCAAATTTCCTAGCTAAAACCATTTCCTCTCATAATTATGCGTAATAAATGCTTCCTTGAGCCTCTTCTCTTGAACGTTAATGTGAATTTATCTAAATGTGCAGCTGGTGGTTTGGGTCATGGCCTTGCCCATGCTGTTTTTTTCTGTCTTAGCCTCTTGACACCAGCATTTGGACCAGCAACATTTTATGTGGAGAAGTGTTCACAGATGCCCTTCTTTCTCATTTCATGTAAGCAAAGCTCTCTTTTCCATAATATGTCAATTCTTTTATTATCCAGATGATCAGCAAATTGATACCCTAAGCTGAAATTTAATCAGCAAGAATTCACTTCTATGTTACATTTTTTATTTATTATTGGTTATATGCTGCTATGAACAGCTTGTTAACATGTAATAAAACAAATAATTTGGGAAATTCAGCTTTTCGCTTTCTATTTCAACTGCTCTTCTATTGGAACGTTATGTGTTAATCTCATTTATCTTTTGACTTGCAGCAATCATAGCTCTTGCATTTGTTATAATCCATACATTCTCAATGGTAATTGCTTTCAATGGTTATGCTGAAGGGAATAGAGGAGATCAGCTTGTTGTTCCCGTGGTTCATCTTGTTGCAGGAATGCTTGTGAGTTCCTCATCTTGCTTTGCTTTATGAATTATGAATTATATGTTTATATATAAATATATTTGCTTTGCCAGTCATCTTTTTATGGTTATTGCTTATTCTTTTAAATATTAGATAGGTCATTGATCCTAACATGTTAAAACTTTCAGAGCATGTCAAATGGATTATATTTCACCCATAGTAAAATAAATAACTAGATAAAAATTTCTTTTGTTTAAAAGTGCCTTCTATATGATACTAGTATCCTATCACTTAAAAATCATTACAAGGCTCTATGTAGCAAAAATGTTTTTTTTTTTTCTTGGTTCTTTCTAAGAAAAGAATTGAGTGGATGTAAAATGATTTTGTTTATCATTTGTTTGTCTTCGTTTGGGAACTAGAGTTTGATGACTCTATGTCTGATTTGTTTACATGTTTCGGGGAGAAAAATATAAAAAGAAGATGAAAAAAATTTTTTTAGCTTTAAAATTCGATTATGTTCATAAAAGTTTATGATACAGAATACAAAATCATCTTTCAATTGCTTTTGCCAATCTTCTGCATTTTTCCCAGACATTGATAAATCTTGCTTCTGGAGGCTGTGTTGTTGCCATTCCACTTCTCTACTGCACGGCGATCTTCATCTTGTTGCATTGTGGTAAGATGGTTTGGAGAAGATTAACAGAAAGCCAAACAAGACAAGAACTCTATTAGTCATTTTTTATTGATTCCAGATGGAGAAGCTACTGTCCTGTTCTAACAGAGAAGAATAAGATCTCATCTGAATATATATATAATATATATGTATCTCTTGACTTCTCACCTGATTTTTGTACCCCTCCACACTCCTCCCAGGCTAGATGTTGTCACATTGACAATGGGGTTATTCAAATGTAAGCATTCGATGTCTGTAGAATTATATTCATCCCTTGATAATATATGTAGAGAGAGAGAAAGAGGAATTTTTGTATGTAAACCTGTTTTATTGGGATGTTTTGGATGGATTTGTGTACTCATTGATGAGCTTGAACAAATTTTTAACCCTTTGTTACAATGTAGCTTCATTTTCTTTATTTATATATATGTGTATGTTTTGTATATATTCATATTAATTCTCCTTAGTCCTTTCTTCTGAAAGTTTTTAATTAGTTTCATATATGAATAGACAATTCATTTTAAATTAGAATATTCTTTATTTAAAATTAGTTTATATTATTAATTCGTTTTTTTAAATACAAAATTTATTTATAGTATATTTTATTTTTTTTTAAGAAACTGAAAATGGTAAGAAATTACATAAAGGTATTTTTTTTCTTTAAAATGAATTCTAAAGAAATTACACATTTTCGTTTGCAAACATGAAAAAATTAAATATACTTAACTAGTTATTTGAATATTCAAATGTAATTTTTTTTTTTTTATTTTACATTATACAATTATTTTTTGAGAAAAATTTTTATGCATTTATTAAATAATATTTTTTTATTAGAATGAATATTTATCTAAAAAATTCAAGGTCAATTTTTTTTTTTTTTTTTGAAGTGTTATTTTAATATAATTATTTCAGTTGGTTTATCTTAGTTGGATTGAAGTTTCATTAATTATCTCGGTTTCTTAGTTTTAATTGGTTAAGATTTTACTTTAAATTTTAAATAACGATATTTTCATTATTTGTAAGAGAAAAATAATTATGAGATATTTATAATAAATGTGAGTTTTGTTTTTTAAAGTTTAGTTATATTTGGAAGCATAATTATTGATTGCTCTTCTATCCTCTCAACTCTTAACTTGCCATATGTTGTATTGTTAGTAATTATTTTAGGTTCGATTAATTTGAAATCAATTTGGGGTAAATTCTGTATAATAGTCATTTCTTCTTGATACTTTATTTAAGAGGAATCAAATTTTTTCTATTTGAACCAACAATATCTAGTGGTCAATTTATGTCCAATTAATCTTGAATCCGAGTCAGTAAAAACTCTACCTAATAATAATTTTTCCATATATAAAATTTAAACTCGACATCATGCTTAAGAAAACCAAATTCTTTCTACTTGTACCAATAACATCCGGGTATTTAATAGTCACTTTAGGTCCAACTAATCTTGAATCGAGTAAAGAGAAGCTCTTCATAAAGTTTATGTCTCCATATACAAGGTTTAAACTCAAAATTTTGTTTAAGAGGAATCAAACTCCTTTCACCTAAACATATAACATCAACATATCTAATAGTCACTTTAGGTCTAATTAATCCGAAATCAAGTCGGAAGAAGCTTTCCCTAACATTGATTTTTCCATCTACAAAATTTGAACTCGACACCTTGCTTAAGAGAACCATAATCCTTCTACTTGAACCAATAACATCCAGGTATCTATTAGTCACTTTATGTCCGACTAATCTTAAATTAAGGATCTCCATAAAGTTTATTTCTCTAACACAAGGTTTAAACTCAAGACCTTATTTAAGAGGAATCAATTTTCTTTCACTTGAATCAACAACATCCAAATATCTTGTAGTCACTTTAGGTCCGACTAATCCGAAATCAAGTCGGGAGAAACTCTCCTTAAACGTTGATTTTTTCATATATAAAATTTAAACTTGACGCCTTGTTTAATATAACCAAGTTTCTCCCACTTGAACCAACATCATCCAAGTATCTAGTAGTCACTTTGGATCCGATTAATAATGAGTCTAGTCGGGAGAAATTCTCATAAAGCTTATTTTTCCATACACGAAGTTTAAACTCGAGATCTTATTTAAGAGAAATCAAACTCTTTTCACCTAAACCAATAACATCCACGTATTTAATAGTTACTTTAAGTTTGACTAATTTATAATCGAGTCGGGAGAAACTCAATCTAGTATTGACTTCTTCATATACAAAATTTGACTTGGACACGTTGTTTAAGACAACCAAGTTCATTCCAGTTGAATAAATAATATCCAAGTATCTAATTGTCACTTTAAATCCGATTAATCTCAAATCGATTAAGGCGAAGTGTCAATAACAAAATATTTACCTTTTTTTTTTTCCTCAGCATCCATTAATCGTTTGTCCCTTTTCAAGCTTCATCATCATGTACCCCACTAGAATTTCAGCTTCACACACACACCATTTCCACTCCCTACCCCCCAGACGAAACCTCACCCCTTACCTTCCTGTCTATAATTAAGCCGTTTGGAAATTCATTTTTCATTTGGGTAAACAAACATTTCTCCGAATTTTAGAGAAAACGCAACTCATTAACTTATGTAAAACAAGGTTTAGATTATATGTAATGAATGTATGTTTTTATTTGTGTTGAACACATTGATCGGTTTAGTTGATGCTTTAATTTTGTGGGCTTTTTTTTTTTATATGTTGTGATCACTTAGTGCCGTCTGGGATTGGAATTCGAGGGTTTTTAGGGTTTTGATTGAAAACTCATTTTTGTTTAAAGTAAAGAAGTAGTTGTAGTTGTGAATTGTTGTTGTTGTAGAATGGAGTCCGAGGATGATATGCACGACGCTCACGAGGTGGAGTCGGCGGATGATGATTTCTATAGCGGGATGGATAGCGAAGGTGACAATGATTTTGATTATGATCCTGTTGATTATGATTACTTGGGCAACGATATTGATGAGTCTGATGAAGTTCTCGAGAGTCGTGGGCAGGTTTGCATTTTCTTATTAGAAGCCCTAGTCCTTTTCCCTTTATTTACACTGTTTAATTCCCTTGATAAGCCATTACCCTTCTTTGTGAAAAAGAATTTCATTTTGAATTTAATACAAGAGCTCTTGTTTGATTACTTTTTTGAAGTTCCTGTCCTGTATGGTGTGATTGCCATTGAGATTTCTTGGCTATTATTAGGGGTTGTAGCATGGTGATTGTGATATGGTCAGGAGTATTAGTATTGTTTTTTATGTGAGTGGCTGCTTAAGCTTTTCTTAATGAATGAAGTGGGAAGAGTTTTAATGTATATAGGTGTGTTTACAGCTTGCAATTATTGGTGCATTTGTTGTCTGTTGTTGATTCTTGAACCACCGTAAAGAATTTGTACTTCAATGGATTGTATTTCCATTTTAAAATACATGATTTGGTTACTATTTATGCCAGTTTTTTGCATTCGTCATTTAACTTTATGGCACTTATACATTTACGCTATCCTGGAAAGTCTCCTATTTTGAAAACCTAGTTAGATTATTACGTGAAGAGCATCACCTGGATGAATAAGTTTTTGGATGGGACCCAGTTATAAGTCTTCCATGGCTGCATGGCATTAATTTTGTGTCTTTCCTGGAAATGTAGATACATAGGCTTTTGAACCCGGATGGTTTGTGTTTTACATAATTATCTTTGGTTTGTGTTCAAACTTAGTCACCTCCTATACAGTTTGTGTTTGACATACTTATGTTTAGTATATTTGATTCTTTTATTTTGCTTTACTGGTTTCAAACTTAATCTCATTGAATTTGTTTTGCAGAAGAGTTTTACTATATTGAAAGAAGAAGATATACATCAACGACAAGACGATGACATTATGAGAATTGCTGCTGTTCTTTCTGTATCAAGAGAAGCGGCGTGCATACTGTTGCGGCGTTACAACTGGTAATTCTCCTTGGGGCTAGAGGTTTTTAAATGGGTCTGTAGTTTCATTAGGGTTTTAACTTGTATCCTTTGAATGGAGTTTTTACTTAAAATCTTCATTGTTAGGCAATGTTTTCATATGTGCTTGTTTAATATATGTCCTTCAACCATTAAATTGATTGTGGAAAATTCTGATGCAGGAGTGTGAATAATGTGCATGAGGAATGGTTTGCTGATGAAGATCGAGTCCGCAAGGCTGTTGGGCTGTTAGAAAAGCCAGTTGTTCAGTTCTCAAATTCTAAGGAGGTAACTATTTATTGTACTGGTATATTTTCTCAATAGTTTGTCATATAAGTACTTTCTTTATCACGCTGTCACTTTTTTTTTCTTTTTTTTCTTTTTTTCCCCCTTTTTGGAATGTTTCAAATTTTTTACACCATTGCGGAAGTCAAAGATATCAACTTTTTGTTGTTCTGCTGACATGACAATCAAAAAAAATGACAAAAGAAGCTCAAATGCAAGTAATGGTCCCACAATTAATGGTGGTAACTTCTCCTTTCTTAGCAATTCAAGATTTTATCTTTTATTTTACTATAAAGGGACATAAGTAGACAAATTTGACATAAAACTATAAAGCAGTAGATGGAACACAACGATTTTCATTTTCGAAGTGCCAATATGTGGACATGACTGAAATTATGACAAAGCATTTAATAATGTAAAGCTGAATTGCTGATTTCCTTCATATCATTCTTTAATATTGACTGAAATTTTATGCAGGTTGCTTGTGGAATTTGTTTTGATAATCATCCTCTTGACAATATAACCACTGCTGCATGTGGGCATCCATTTTGCAATACATGCTGGCAAGGTTTGGACCTCAGTTTCATGTTGCATTTGAATTTGCATTTGCAATGTTTTATATGCATCAGGGCTTGTATTTTTTGTGACAAGTAGATGATGGAACTCTAATGTCTATCATTGACCCTTTCTCTGAAGTTTTTCTTTTATCTTGATTTTAAATATCTTGCGATGGTTTTGAATCAATACTAATAATCTGTGTATCTTTTTCAATTTTATTAAGGAGATCATTTAATCTGATTCCTGACTGGTAGGAAAAGTTGTTTATATTTCCATCAAGAAAGTTGTAAATATACCTTCCTAATTCATAGAATCATGATGAATGCATGCTATGTTCATATTCATATTGCTTGGTTTCATTTATATATCAAGTTGCTTCTTATTAATCACATTAATTTTCTGTATATTTGGTGTTCTAGCTTATATTAGTACTTCCATTAATGATGGCCCGGGGTGCTTAATGCTGAGGTGTCCTGATCCATCCTGCGGTGCTGCTATTGGTCAAGATATGATTGATATATTGGCTTTGAACAAAGATAAAGATAAATATCGCCGTTACCTTCTTAGATCATATATTGAGGACAACAGAAAGGTGCGTCTATTCTTGATATCACGTTCTATTAATTCTTGGACACTAAATACATCCATCCAATATTTTCTCAAACCCCTTGTTTATTTTTCTAACTCTTCCACTTATTTTTTGGCAAACAAATTGGCGAAGCTAAATTTATGGGAAATTTGCTGCTAATCCCTTTGGATATTGGTTTAATTTCCCCATTCATACGACTCACTTCATGCAAACTCCAAAAAATTAGAGCCACACTGAACACTAAATCGTTCATTCTCTTTTTTGTCCATTCATGAGAATGGGAATACTGCCTTAAATTGTTGTTTAGGGGACTATATAAACAGTGCTATTTTACTAGCTGAATTTTGGAATGTATCATTATGGCTCCTGCAGGATGCCTATTTGCCCTTATCGATTCTGGTGCACTGAATTCCATCTCAAAAGTGCTCTATCCCCATTTTCCCCCGCCCCTTATCTCTAGAATTATCTGTTTAAAACTTGTCTATCTATCTAAGGTTTTATTAACTGTTTGCTTTGCCTATAGATATCACTTGAAGGCAATACTATGTTGCACAATTCATTAGTTTGTCATGATGATTTCACTGCAGTCAATGCCAAGAATATTTCTTGCTGTCAGATTCAGATGTTTAACTGTTTTTATCATTTAATTTGTACCACGGGACTGTTTGCATCGTATTGATACACAAAGGTTTGTCAACTAACTAGACATTTTTCTAGTATACATCCGATATCTGTGTTACTTAGGATGAGGAGTTTCTAAACTGACAATACACATTAAGCATTGAAGTTATACTTTGTTGGTAGTTTTGGTATATTTGTTAAGTATCTCAAATTATTTGGATTTCATCATTGTATTTCAACTTATCAGAAATGGATGTCTTTGTATATACATAAGACCATGTGTAGCTCACTACATGACTTGCTGCATCCTTTTTCTCTCCAGTTATTTTTGCTACTTTTGAAACATTTTCCACTGAGATGACGGTTCTTGTATTTGCTTTTCTTGTGTAGACCAAGTGGTGTCCTGCCCCAGGTTGTGATTATGCTGTTGAATATGTAGTGGGAAGTGGAAGCTATGATGTTTCTTGTAGTTGTTCGTATAGCTTCTGTTGGAATGTAAGTCCCCATGAACTGTTTGGAGTACTTACTGATTTTAGTTTTGTCATGTCCTCGTGCTTATTCAATTCTGATCTAGCAGTGTACAGAGGAAGCTCATCGTCCAGTGGATTGTGATACTGTTGCAAAGTGGATATTGAAAAACAGTGCTGAATCAGAAAACATGAATTGGTAACACATCTGTTTGCAACTGAATTACTTTATACGACTGTAATTAAATTCTACTTGCCTCTGTTTGAAGCATTAATATCTCTTAAATGCTATAAATCTAGTTCTAATAGGCTGACTTGGTGGGATCTATTATGTGTCTGGATTCTTTTGGGTGCATGTGGCTAATGTGCTTCTTGTTTTATTTTTAAATTAACTATTTTTTGCATGTGCTTAAATTGTACTCTTGCTTTCTATACCGATTTTTTGGTAGAGGTGAAGACATGTGAGAAATTATTTGCACTAAATGAAGAGTAAAACATGGAAAAAGAAACTGAAGAAAGCGTGTTGTCAGTCAATATGTTGGTTACTGGTTACTTAATTGAACTGTTTGTGGTTAAAACATTGCCAATGAGCAATCTTCCTTTACTTCCCCCCACTAAATGGAAAAAGTGAAAACATTTAAACTTTTGCTGCTGGCAAACTCATTGCACATTGTAGGCTTAGAGGAAGGTGGGTAAGAGAAATGATAGGAAACAAAATGTAAAAATTAGTTGTAATATTAACTTCTCTTTTGATATTCAATGAGGCATTCTGGTAATTTCTTCTACTATTATGATAATTATTTTAATAGGTGACCATGGGTTATTGTTGAGGAAAGGGTGTAAGAAACACACATGAAGGGAATAAAACAGAAGGAGAGCTTCTAATGCTTTTACCATAAATTCGAGACATTTTATAATAACCATGTGAATATAGTGCTAGTGACAGTCAATGGAATTATGGTTGACTTCTTACAGACCATACTAATGTTTCTATCCTGAATGCTAGGATATTGGCTAATTCTAAACCTTGTCCAAAATGCAAACGGCCAATTGAGAAGAACCAAGGTTGCATGCACATGACTTGTACACCCCCTTGCAAGTTTGAATTTTGCTGGTAAGCTGCTATCTGAGGTTTTGGCCTTGTAGATTCCACATGCTGTTCTGCTTCTTGGTTGATGAGAAAAACTCTGCTTTTTCTGTTGAAAGTATACTCTGTTTTCCATTCTGTTATTCTGCGATACTATTTAGTGGCATTAACATTCATGGGTTTGCAGGCTGTGTCTTGGTGCATGGTCAGAACATGGTGAGAGGACAGGTGGATTCTATGCCTGTAATCGCTATGAAGCAGCAAAGCAAGAAGGAGTGGTATATAAGTTTAGAATGATATTTTCTTCTCTTGGTCAATGGGCTAAGTCATTCACAACAATTGGTCATGAAATATCAATCTAGTAATTATCTATGTTGCTTGCAGTATGATGAAGCTGAGAGGAGGAGGGAGATGGCTAAGAACTCTTTGGAAAGGTATACACATTATTACGAGCGATGGGCTACCAACCAATCGGTATGTTCCAGTTTTTGTTCATTGTTTTTTTCTTTTCCATGAACTTTGAACTCTTGGTTGTTAGTGACCTTTCTTGTTTGTCTTTGTTGATTTTAGTGATGACCATCTGCCACTTCTAGATGGTCTGCGTTCTCTGTTATTATAATTATAGATTTTGTTATTGGAAGTTGGTTTTGCCTGCAAAGTATATTTGAAGAGATAATGATTCATGGATGAAAGGGGTCTCTGCCAAGATTTGTATTTGCTTGCCAATTTTCTGTTCTGTAAATAACCTTTTAAATTTTTAATATTTTAAAACATCCTAGCTTTCTGATGGAGACTTAGGTTCTTCCCTTAATGTTTCATCCAATTTTTATTTTTTATTTTATTTATGAAATTCATCTGTTCTAGTCTTTATTTACTTCTGTGTTTCTTATTGTATGTGTAAATTTGTGCAAAATGTTAGTTATTTCATAGTTAAGGGGAAAAAGGCATACTTAGACTATATTGCACTGACTTCAAATAGCAATTTTTACCCCTCTAGTTTTTCCAGATTAGGTGAGAATTGAGTATTAAACAAGTTAGTTGTATATTTGTACACAATTAGATTGTTTATTTTCCTTTGTTGATTCCTGATGCCCTTAAGCTCTAAGATTCCACCTTTGGCTTTTAATTTCTAAGGGGGAAATAGTGAATTGGCTGAGGTAAGATTTTGGAATGTTTGGAATATTGGTCGTTTTAGTCCTTATACTATTTTTCTTTAGACAATTTGGTTCTTTTCATTCAAATTTTTTTCCTTATACTATTTTTATTTGAGCTTCTGCTCCTTTTGATGGATTTGAGATTTTTTCATCATCTGAACATGCACTCTACAAATGATTAAATTCTGAAAGATAATTTTAAGAATTGAATCTGTGTAATTTGTTTTAAGGTAAACTAAATTCTTTAAAATTCTTCATTTTAAAGGCAAGTTCTCCAAATTTTAAAGGCAAGTTATCCAAACTTTAAAGGGTTAATTCCACAAATTTAAACTGATCATGTACAGGCACTAGGAAAACTAAAAAAAATGTCACAATCCATGAAAAGAGACCAATAAGTCCAACTGAAACTAGTAAGAGGGCAAAAACAATTTCAAAAAATGACAAAGGTCAAAAATATCTTTAAACTAGTTGCTGTCATTAACAATTTCATGTATTTTTCTTTTGCTTCTCTTGCTTTGGAGAAGACTGAACTGTTTTCAAACATGTGCTGCTAAGTTTACCAACATTTGAAGACATGGGCAAGATTCTGATGATTATACAGGCATTGTACTCCAAACTTCTTACAGACATCATTCCACCTTATTTATTTTGCTGTATGATTTTGGAAATGATATTCTATGTAAGTAAAGAGTGTACTTAATCACATGAAGGTTTTGGAATAATAGGTTGGTATTGAAACCTATTCATGTTTTAATGTTGTTTATTATTTTATAACACAACTATGTTTAGGTTGTTTTGTTTGATTACTTACCTATCTGTTCTGAAGTTGTTTTTCAATTTAGGTCACATGAACTTTTGTGGAGTTTCTTCTCACTGTTTAGGAATTAGAATTAATATGCATCTTTTCTGATTTAATGCTGACTTTGTTGCATGGGTAGAGATCATGAGAACAAGTGAAAGATTATTAGTTTCTGTCATAAATTTTATAAACTCTTGATTGTACCTCATCTTACAAGATTTGGGGTTAATGTACTTTTATTGATAAGTAAAATTAAATGAAGATATCTAATTAGGCCCCATGCTGAGGGTCTTATCCCTGTTTATTAGAAATGCTGTTGAAAATGTATCTTGCGTACAGTTTATTTGGGGAAAAAATGGTTGCCTTATGCATTTTAGAAGATTGTTTGTGCATGTACCAAGGTTCGTTTATCCCATTATTCAACAAGGCTATTGTGAATTCACTTCGGTGCTTTACTTATGGCTTCATATGGATTAATTTCAGCATAAATTTCCCCAAGATGATCTGACGACTAATTGCTTATCCAATTAATACATTCTTTTCATCTTATTGGCAGTCAAGGCAAAAGGCTCTGGCAGATCTGCAGCAAATGCAAAGTGTGCATGTAAGTATTTTCCATTTTCCTAAATGTTATCGCATGCATTATTATATATCTTCTGCACATTTGCCCATTTACATTGTGAATTTGTTGTTACTATTCTTATGCCTTTTGGTTTTATCAGTTGAGCTACTAATTTTCTATAATTTTGGTTGGTGTCCGGCTTACATGAAACAAAACCACATTTCATGGCCATCTATAAACTTTTACATGTCTGTTTTATGCACAGAATGCATCCTTGTGAGGTATTTGATTTTGACATTAGAATAACTTGAGTAAACACTTTCACTTAATTCAGAAAAATCTTGTCAAATTTGAATTTCCTGAATGGTTTTTGTGTTTCAAGCTTGAAAATGATGTCAAGAACAGTTTTCCTTTTGGGATATTTCCTCAAGGTGATCTAGCATTAAAGTTCAATGTAGTGTGTTTTTCGTTTTCTATCTTTCTTGAAATTTTTTGTTGTCTAAGATTTAGAGAGAGTTGCTAGGAGACAGGCGCAAATGGGTTTGTTGAAAAATTTAAGTGATGTTTTCTAATTTGTTGCTCCATGGGGGGCATGCATGCCAGGGAAAAAATGGCGTGCACACTCGAGCCCAAAAAATGCTTCTTACGTTCTGCTGGAAATATTTTGTTTCTCTATATTATGCTGTGGCTTTGCTGCAGCAAGTATCCAAATATATTATATATATATATATATATTTTTTTTTTTACGAGTTCTGTTTTCTGTAGCTTGAAAAGCTTAGTGAGATCCAGTGTCAGCCTGAGTCACAACTGAAGTTCATTGTTGAAGCATGGCAACAGGTAAGGCTAATTCAATATTGCTGTTTGCAGTAATTTCATGATCTACAAATTTAGAACACCCTACTCATTTTCCCCGGAATTTTCATTTGTGATGTTTTCTATCTTTGAGAGTAAAATCAAAGAGTTGACTGGATGGCAGAGTACTAATGGTTCAAAAATCCATCTACTGTTATGTGTGTCTTTCTGCTCCTGTCCTGGATCGCTTTCTTTTCCTTTTTACTTTGAGCTGTGATTTTCTTTTGTACTTTCAGTAAATTGAACAGGGACACTAATCATGCTAAGGTAAAACTTCTTGAGATCAACCTCTTTGTATCCTTGATGAACAAGAATTGCTCTATTTAATTGCATCTCTGGACTTCAATCCAACTTTGTTTGTTTTACATTTCGGAAATGGGAGGCGGGTGTGTCAATCAAGTATGAATTGGGAAATGGTCTGTGTCTAGAGTTCTTACTATAAATAAAAATTGAAGGTGTGAGTTTTTGTTTGCAATAGTTATAACTTAAGATGCATAGAGGACAAGATTGGGGAGAGAATGGTTTGGTAATGAAACTTCAAGAAACAGGAGTATGAAATCTTATGAGGTTTTGCAAAAGTTCTGCAGTGATCATGTGAGCTTCATTCTTAATAGAGGGACAATTGTAGGCATATCTGTACTTGTTAATGTTAGATCTCATTTTGGGCATTTTTTTTTTATTATAGCCATAATGCATGTGTTACCATAAGCAAATTTGAATCCTCCTGTAGATCCTAGAAAAATTATCACATTTTTTTTCCCTTTTTTTTTTGTGGCCAAAATTAAAATATTAGATTCCTGTGATATTGATGAGAATTATCAACTACAATAGCTATTCTCTTATGTACTCGATATGGTTACATTCAATATTTTCTTTGGTCATCTAATGTGTCTTTCCGGTGCCCATTGACTTGCAGATCGTAGAGTGTAGGAGAGTTCTTAAATGGACATATGCCTATGGTTTTTACTTACCTGAGCATGAGAACACAAAGAGGCAATTTTTTGAATACTTGCAAGGTAATAAAATCTCTATTGATTTTTGTAGATTTTGATCAGTCCATATGTGGCCAAGTGCATTATGTGAACTAATCCTTGTGCAGGTGAGGCAGAGGCTGGTCTAGAGAGGCTCCATCAGTGTGCAGAAAAGGAACTGCAGAGTTACCTCCAAGCAGAAGGTCCTTCCAAGGACTTCAATGATTTCCGTACAAAGTTGGCTGGTCTTACAAGGTGATTTTAGAAACTTTTGTGAATATTCTTTGATTATTTTAATTATTCTTATTAATTTTTTTAAATTTTTATCAAGCATTACCTGCCTTGGAGTTAATCATAGGTTTGTTAAGAAGCATGAGTTTATGATTTTGAATACTGCTGATTTTACAAAAATGGTTTGATTTAGTCCCTGAGATGCGTTGCACACACTGTTTTTCATTTGATGCATTGAAGTTGTTGATATTATAGTAATGGCATTAATGTACAAAGTTGGTTTACTAAGTATAGTGAGAGGAAGGTGTAATGGGTTGGGAGAAAGAAAACATCAGGATACTATTCCACAGCCATGAAGATGTTGTATTCAATATCATATTCTTCTGATGGTAACTGAACATTTGGTATTTCATTGAATTGCTGCAGTGTGACTCGTAACTATTTTGAAAACTTGGTGAGAGCATTAGAGAATGGTCTTGCAGATGTTGATTCACAAGGAACATCAAGCAAGCCAACAGGTTCAAAAGGTGCAGCTGGTAGCAGCAAGACAAAAGGTGGAAAGGGTAAGACATCTTCAAAGTCTGGAGGGTCAGGACGAACCATTGATGATTCGGGCTCTTGGTATTGTGATCAATGCACCTACTTGAACGTCAGGGCTGCAACTGCATGCCAAATGTGCCAGACTCGTCGATAAAAAGTAAGGGCCTTCCTTATCTGGATAAATACCTCCAAAGAAATGATGATATAGAAGGAGAAGAATTGCCTTTTCTTAGTGGGCTTCTAAATATATGGAAGGAACAAGAATACCTTTAAAGATTAGTTTGGTCTTTGGGTGTAACATTTTTAGCATCATGTAAATATTTCTGTGCGTAATGTTCCAAGTCAGTTCATAAACTCTTGAACTTAAAAGACTGACAAATTTATGATGTCATACCAAAATCCCCAGTTTATGTGCAAAATTACCTTCATTTGTATCATTCTGGTTTGTTTCTTCTTTGCATGGTTTCGACCTTTTCATATAAGTTTCTGATCTAGAAAGATACTGTAACTTTTGCTGCTTTTGATCGTTTGTGCTTTGCTTTTCTGATTAGTTTTTTGTGTCTCAATTGGTTGGATTCTTGTTATTGCAAACTGTGCAATGTGTTGCTGATAAATTTATTTTGATTAATACTGGAATTTGAGATTTAAGGAGTATTCTTTTTTTTTTTTTTTTTTTGAAACCATCTTCTATTGTTAATGGAAACACTAATTTCTTTTCGATCATTATCTGCAAAATAATAATATATATTTCATGATGGACTCTAATTTTTGAATCTAGATTCAAACTATTGACGACCCTCTAGGGGATATCGGAGTTTCTTTTCTTTTTTGATCTACTATTGATTTCACTTCATTTGAATGCTTCTCTTGGTCTTTTATTTATAGACGAAGATGTGACCAAGAAAGGGAGATGTTGATGTTTACAAATGGATTTTAAAATATAAACCATTTTAAAAATAGTGAAGTTTTATATTTTTCCCATTTTTTTTTAAAAAATTCTTGGCATTAATATCTATTGTGGATAGTTATAGTAAAATTACATGGAAAATTAAATTTTTATATTAAATATTAGTAGTATTACATTTGAAAATTTAATTTTTATTAGGTAAAAAGGTTGTCAAATTTCGAAGTGAATTTCTAGGGAAAATTATACATTCCTAAAAAATTCTCATTCGAATAAAATTGACAAAAAAGTAAAAACAAAGGGTTGTTGGAAAATAAAACATGATAGAATAAGGTGAATTTGATAAAAAAAATCGATTAAAATAAAATTTAATAATTTTATATCTCTAATTGTTATTTTAATAATTAATATAATATTGATAATTATGAGTTGTAAAAATATTTTTTATTATATATAATGTTATAAAGAAAATTTATATTATGAAATTTATAAATAAAATGTATTATAAACAATTTAAAATTTTATTATTTTTGATTTAAAAGTAAAATTTAATAAAAGAACGTAAGAATTTATTTTGACAAAGTATATCTTAAATATTTTACAAAAAATTATGGATTTATTTTACTAAAATAGATTTTAAATATTTTTGATTTTAAAAAATAAAAATTTATTTTAACATATTAGACCCTTCATATTGTATTTAAATAATAATAATAATAATAAGGGTTTATTTGGGAACTTTTAAAAACCGCCCTATTTTGGTAATAACTCCTCAATTTTGCAATCCCTTCTCCGGCTGTTCAATTTGAAGCTTCACTACTCCGGCGACACTATCAAGCCGGCAACTTCTCTGAAGCATCATCCTTCTAATTCTTTTCGGAAATCTACAAACAAGCTATTTTCTTCAACTAACGCCGACTTCTATTCCGGTAGCAGCCGTCAGGTATGTGATGATAATGGTTTCTGGTACTTGTTATTTTTCATTTTTGCCCTTTTTAGTGAGGAGCAAGAAAGGAGAATAAGGTTTCCTTTTCTCTGAGTTGTTCATTTTTGTTTGAAAATGGAAATCTTGAATTTCATATACTCTTATGAATTTTTATATTTTTGGTTTTTTCTATTAATATGTATATATTTATGTTCAAAATTGAGTAATGCAAGTGTAGGTTTTTTCTTTTTTGTTTCCTTTCTTGGTATTTTCAGAGTGTGCTTGGCGGTTGTCCTCCAGTTATCTGATATATGTACATATATATTGTTTAGGTTAATGTAAATACTTTATATCGATGAAGTCAAATAATATAGGGAAGTGCTTCGATTTAGTAACAACAGAAACTGTACAGGGCAGTTCTCTACGAGGTGTTTCTTGGTTTCCATTTCTTATTGATAGTCAGGAACCATTTCCAACTTTAAACCTCTAAGTTGATGTTTGTTTGCTAAATTGTGATTGCGTTTTCCACTCTCTGTTTCTCTATGATTTTCCTGTTGGTTATAGGTTGTCAGTTTTGCTGTTGTTGCTGTTGGTGATGTTTTTTTTTGTTTGTTTGTTTGTTTTCAATTTTTTTGGTTACAGTCTTTGCAGATTATGCTTCCTAATAAACATGCTCATCTATCTAGTAGTAGGAAAATGATGTCTCATTATGTTGATTGTTGTCAATTTCTGTACTGGATGAAGCCTATTTTATATTTTGAAAAAATAGGGATATAAATATATGGTACCGGTTAATAAGCTTTTCCATTTACCTAATTGTTAGCAGGTGTATTCCCTCTCTAATTGGGATATAATTTGATTGAATTTGACATGTGCAGTGTACAATGGTCTTGAGGCTAGCAATATTACGAAATGCTGGACCAGAGAGGAGTTTCAGCTTAGGCTTCCAGAGGTGGGTACACACCATTTTTCAACCAGCACCACCGCTGCAGAGTTCTATGGACCATTTGCACACAATATCTCCACTCATGGTTTTGCCTGAAGCAGAGATTGACTGTCATAATCCCAATTTCTCTTCTATTCATGGCTCCATGGAGCTCATGGCTGTTCCCAAGAGAAAGGCAAGGATCCTGTGAATTTACTTTAAAATTAAGTAGACTCCAGGAAAGGAAATTTAATTTTCTTTCGAAGTTATAGTTAATTTGTTTTTGTGAGTCTTTTTGACATTTACAGTATCTCCTAACCAAATTACTAATTGATCTTCATCATTTTGGTAAAATTTGTAGGTTTCTCCACACAAAAGAGGCATACGAAATGGACCAAAAGCTCTCAAGCCTATACCAGTAATTGTCCGTTGCATGTAAGAACTTCTTAATGCAATGAACAAGTTGTTTTGGTACCAATAATTAGTTCACACGTGCAAATTGACCTAAGAGTTGATAAAATCTTCAGCTAACAAGACTAGTAGAATTTCAAAATCTAATTTAGTATGCTCAAATGGCTCTTTTTCATCCATTTATCTTGCAAACTTTATTAGAAATAGAGCCTGTGAGCAGTTAGATGTGTCAAATGATTTACAACGTCGTTAGTTGTGTATTTGGTCCTTTATTAAGATACTCCGGTTACATAAACTTGCATGAACGGTGGCATGGCATGAGAACTTGTTGTAATTTCATTGCTGAAATGGTCATGTTGAACCACTGTTATTCCTTACCATTAAGAGAGCTAATTCTCTATCTTAGGTCAAATGAGATGGAGAATGGACCATCTCTCCCCTGTGTTTTGCTGAGTTTGTCGTCTCCCACTTCCCTCTTCTTTATTATTATTATTATCATTAATATATAGGAAAGTCTTCCAGAATCTCCATTTAATCAATATAAAGTTCATACGTTTTCTGTCTGATGTATTGAAACATGATCATATGAGGTCTTTTGAAGTTCCCTAGGAGGAAAAAAAGAGTAGAAAGATTCAGCGATTATAGATATTTGGTACTCTTAACATCAATTTCAAACAGAAAAATATGGGTGCTTTGGTTCTTGTTACTGAAAGATTATATTTTTTAATTAATATTGAATTTCTGAGTATTTAGCGTAGTCTACTGTTTTATGTGCAGTACTTAAAAACAAGCTAATATACTTATGTACTTTGGAAACTTGAGATTGTAATTATGTTATCCAAAATTTTCCCTTTCTTATGGAAAGATTTTTCTTTGTTTTGTGGATGTGGGGAACACTCCATCCTGATTGAAACAAAGAAATAAATACACAGTGTAAGCCTAGTAAGTTGTGTTTCGGGTGCATTTGTTCTATCAAATATATATATTCTTTAGATTTTTCAGATTATTTCTTGTTCCTCACGATTATTAGGTTTTTGTATCAGTGTTGCCAAAGTTCTACTTTTCTGGAAAACTTAAGAAATCTAGTAACTTACCCCTCTAAAACCTAGTATTTGTGTGAAGTTAATTCTCTTTCTCTTATTTATTTGATCACAGTCCGTGGTAGGTCAGTATGCTTCTGTATCAACAGTTTTTGCTACAAATAGAACAGTTGAGTTAATGCAAGCAAATATCTCCTTGTGCGTGATTATACATATTTAATGTTGTTGTGTGAACGTAAATGCTCGAAAGTACACGGACATACTATGCTTGTGTACTTTATTTGCCAAATACTTAGCTTCATGATGTCAAATTGGTGCTTGAAAGAGTTTAGCTTGTCCTCTTTGCTTGGAAAAATATTTTCCATTTTATATTGTCTTTGAGTTTTTTTGTGATCCCAATTTTGGCACAGAAAGATAAACAGATATTCCTTTAAATATTAATTCAATAGTTGATAGTTTATAAATGTTGTTGCAGTTAGTTCTATCGAACTTTCAATATAGTTATTGTTCTTTGTTGACTCAATTTTCTTCAATATTTAGGGTTTGCGGTAAAGTCAAGCTACCACATTTCTATTGTTGTGGTGGAAAGCCAAAGTTCGATGGACAGAATGGATCAGTTAGTTGATGAAGCAAATTTATGGACCACTAAAAGCATGGACATCGTAAAACTGACATCAAATTTCAGTTATCTTTCACATATGATAAGCATCATCTTTAAGGATTTGGTTTCTAGACTTTTACTGGATTAGAGTTGGTCAAAACATAGATACAGGGTTTTTGATACAATTACATTCTGTTATTAATATATGTTATTTATTTCTTCAACATTTTTATTGTTTCCCTTGTGCTTTGCTTCGTAGATATGATTGTGCTCTTAATATCCATTAATCTAATCAAACTACTTTTGTTTTGGAAGTGTAATAACCACAAATAGCCAATCTAATTTGGGATTGCTCTGGCAAAGTATGGAGAATTTGGTTTCAACACTTTTACTGGATTAGAGTTGGTCAAAACATAGATACAGGGTTTTGCTTACAATTACATTCTGGTAGTAATAT
Organism: Cynanchum wilfordii; assembly: GCA_025388415.1. Taxonomy (NCBI): domain Eukaryota; kingdom Viridiplantae; phylum Streptophyta; class Magnoliopsida; order Gentianales; family Apocynaceae; genus Cynanchum; species Cynanchum wilfordii. The sequence goes on from JAHSUH010005243.1 coordinate 515,156, forward strand.
ATGTTATTTCTTTCTTCAACGTTTTTATTGTTTCCCTTGTGCTTTGCTTCGTATATATGATTGTGCTCTTAATAACCATTAATCTAATCAAACTACTTTTGTTCTAGAAGTTTAATAACCACGAATAGCCAATCTAATTTGGCATTGCTCTGGCAACGTATGGAGAATTTGGAGTTCCTATGATGAAAAATACCATTCCCATTCCAAGGGTAAAAACAATCCTATTCCAACCTCTCAGGCTCTGTTTGGCCGTAGACTGATACTCAGGTTAGTTTCTTCAATTCTGCAAAGGGAGTATCCTGCAATAATGTGTGTATAAAATGTATATATAAATGACTAATGTTATATATTCACATAAATGATGTAGAAAAAGTATGAATTGACGTTCTTTCTTCCTTCCGACTTACATAAACTTTTCTGTTACTCTAGAAGGCTGCTGATGTCAAATGAGATGCTGAAAATAGAAATGTGATCCTTGTCTGTCTGCCTTTCTGACGTTTTGGATAACACGAATAATTCTTAATGTTTGCTCCATGTTTCTTTGCTTTTCTGCACTTCCTATGTTCTTCTATCTTCCTTTCCATAGACTTGTTTTAAATTGTTGGTCTAGACAAAGTTTAATATTGAAAGCTATACTTTGTCAAAATTCTCTAGATACAACCAGATTTTTACTACCACAAGTTAAAGAAGATAAAAAAAAAAAAAACAAAAACAAAAAACATTGAGCTATGTTAATAAGACACTACCTTAAAAGATCATAGGATTAGGTTGCAAGTTGCATGGACTTGTCTTTGAACAGTTTCACACTGAGTGCGTGTAGCTTTGCTCTAGAGTACTGCCGTGAAGCCATTTTCCAGTCTATGCCAGTAGTCATCATGGCCTTGAATTCATCGTAACTGATTTTTCCATCCTGTGAGAAAAAAAAATCCAAAAGATTATTGTTGTTGTCATTTGCCGTTGTTTATTTGAATCTTTGTGTGGCTGAGATAATCTTAAACCGCAAATGATCTTTTTTAAGTGATTTTGTGTGTAATTCTTGGAATGACTTACTTTGTTCAAGTCTGCATCAAATATGATGTCTTGTACAACTTGGTCATTGTTGGGACCAAGATGTTCTTTTGTCATAGATTCTCTTAAATCCTCAAACTCGATATATCCACTCTTATCCCTATCAAAGTGAGCAAAAGCTTGGCCCAGAAGCTCATCATTTGTCTCTATTCTTTTCAGATGTACTGCCATTGTCACAAACTCTTCAATATCAAGTGTGCCATTCCCATCAGTATCAGCCTTTCCAAATTTTGGACCAAAAAAAAATGAACATGTTAGATAGAATGAATGCCACTATCTTCTGTGTTAGCTGTTATTTGTGTCTTTTCTTGCTTAGTTTCTTCAATCTCTATCATAAAGTGGAGAGGTTCTTGTCCTTTTTTTTTAGGGAAAGATAGATAAAGATTGAATCAAAATGAAGGGGTAGAATGGCAAAAAACTCACAGTATTCAGTAGCAACCTCACATCTGGATCCGCCATAGGTTGTACAAACTTATTTATACCAACTTTGAGCTCATCAAAATTCAAGTTTCCATTTTTATTAGTGTCCATTATATGAAACATATGCTTGATTTTGTCAACTTCATGGTCCGGTAAGTTGTCTGCTACCACCTGTTTGAAAATTTCCATCAAAGAGAAGGGACAATATATCAAAGTATTCTTGCAACTTACTACTCTCTCTCTCTATACATATATATAGATACAAGAATCCATTTTCCACAATTCCTTTTTTCACTTACTCGTAGAACCCTTTTCTTGAATTTGTTCATCAAGGAAAACTGTTTGATCTTTGTTCGAACCTGTTCTCCCAGAGGAATAGTGGAGACAGCATCCATATTTTGTATCCAAGGATGATCTTTAGGAAAAAAAAATAAAAATCAATCTGATATTAATATTTATACACACACATATGTGAGTATGTATGTAGAGCAGAGAAGAATATTACAATTGCATTCTTGAGTTACCTAGTACTTCTTGAACTGTTAATCTACTGTATGGATTCTGTTCTAGCATGCCTTTCACGAGATCTTTTGCATTTCCTGATATTCTTGGCCATGGTTCCCTTGTTAAATCTAGCTCTCCTTTTACAATTGCATGGGCAATTCCTTCTTCAGTTTCTGTGTTAGTTAAAATCCCACAAAAACAAACACATACATAAGAAAAAGATACAGATTTTTCAAAGATCTGTAACTAAAGTTCTAAACTGTCATAGAAAGATTTTCAATAGTGGGTGTATTTATATATTAATTCTGAAGAAAAAATTTACCTGCCCAGAAAGGAGGAACACCACACAATAAAATGTAAAGAATAACTCCAGCACTCCAAACATCTACTTCTGCTCCATAATTTCTTCTAAGGACTTCTGCAGCCATGTAATATGGACTTCCCACAATTTCTCTGAAACGCTGACCTGTCATTCATATTTTTTTCCTATCACTTTTCTTCTTCAAAATCATTCCCTTTCATCTTTACAAACATATTAAATATTATAGTTGATACAATTTAAAATTGTGTTACATCCTAATCTACTTATTGTGTGTATATATTTTTTATATATATATATATATATATATATATATATATATTTTAAAGAGGATATATGCGAGTAATTTGAATATAACCAATCAATCATAGTTAATATAATTTATAATTGAGTTACATCTCTTACAATGTGTATATATATATATATTAAATACGGCTATGATTCGAATCTATGAACTTAAATCCTAGTTGATACTGCTTACTACTGATCTGCATTTGATTATAGTATGTATATATGAATATATATATATATATATACATGAAGAGGAAATAATACCTGGCTCAAAGAATATGGAAAGGCCAAAATCAATTGCTTTTAATGGGGCATCATCAGAAGGGTTTGCATATAAAAAATTTTCTGGCTTCAAATCCCTATGGATTACTCCATGTCTGTGGCATACCTACATCATCACCGTATATAATCCTTGTTAACCTTAAAACTTTGCCCTAATACTTCCAAGAATACGGGAAAGGAAAAAAGAAAGAAAAAGATCATTCAAATTATAAAAGGGAAATAAGAACATTTATTTTTTCTCAATCTCACACCCCATCACAATATGTAGAAAAGGGTAAATTTAAAAAAAAAAAAATTTGCAACTCTCCAGGGAAAAAAAAAAAAAATTGATTTGATGAAATCCTTATGATCACAACTTTTATTGTGTTTATTTAGATCTTTTTGTTAATCTTAAAACTATCATAAAAAGATTACATATATATATATATATATATATATATATATATATATATATATATATATTAATTTTGTGTAAAATTCTTGAATATATATAAATCACAATATTGTCTAAAATTAGATAAAAGTGTAACAATTGAATTGATAATAAAAAGCCATAAATATGCACAAAAGATTCATTTTTATATTATCTATGTTTTTTACTTATGGCCAAACAAGGCTAAACTATATATAAAAATATATATATATATATATATATATATATATATATATATATATATATATATATATATATATATATATATATATATATATATATATATATGAATTTATATAACCAATAATCAACGTATTATCTCTCCTGATATGACAAGACAAACAGAAAAAAAAAAAAAAACAAAAATTTACCTTAACAACTTCCATGATAGTCTTGGTTACATTTGCAGCATCTCTTTCAGTAAAATGTCCTCTCGAAACAATCCTATCAAATAATTCACCTCCTTCACATAATTCCATTACAAGATAAATTGCATCTTTATCTTCATAAACAGCTTTGTAGCTAACAATGTTAGGATGTTTTGGCAAACATCTCATGATCTCAACTTCTCTCCTAACATCCTCAACGTCGATTTCCGTCCTTAACTTGCATTTCGATATCTTCTTGCACGCTACATTTTCCCCCGTTTCTTTGTCTGTACACCGGTATGTTATTCCGAACTCCCCCCTCCCCAGCTCTTTCCCGAACTCGTATTTGTTAAATACGTTGTTTTTGTTGTTGTTGTTATCATCATTTTCTGATGATGGCGATGACAATTGATCTTTTAAGATCAGGTTCGGAAGGGAGAACTTCTTACTCTTGTTAATGGCGTGTTTTGAATCTAGGTCGGCGACGACGATCCCTTCGAGAGCGTCGCTGATGTTGGTTTTTTTACGTTTGGCTCTTTTGAGGAAACCTGAAGTTGCTGGCACAGATACGCAGGCACCCATGGGATTTGAATTTTTTAATGATGATATATATATATAGTTTCCCTTTTGCTAGAAATTAATGTTTCTCTCCCATAGGACAAAAGAGAGAAACATTTGGGGAATGTAATGATAAAAACTTTGAGAAAAGGGTTGGGGGGGAGAGAGAGATAGAGAGAGAGAGAGAAAGAGAGAGAAATGAAAACCTAGTTATGAGGGTTGTGTATGGTGTTGGTTTGCAAGATCCCATGTTTTTCTCAAAGGTGTTTGAACAGAGAGGAATATTTCTATTGTCTGATTTCCTCCAAACTGAATTATATTCTATTGCCTCAACAAATATGTCACACCTCATTTACCAAAAATCAAATTTATTTATTTTTTAATATATATATATACTTTATTTGTCACATTAAGAAAAATTAAGTTGAATTTTAATGATAATTTTTCTTAATTTTTTTAAAAAGTTGATAATATTTGATAAATTTTTGAAACATACTTTCAATATGATCGAATTTATGAGGGACGACTTTTATTTAAGATGCACGGCCGAATGACCATCTTTTCATATAAAGACAACTTTATGGAGGTAAAGAAGCATGATTCACCTTATATTGAGGTCAGATTGAGATTATGTTTCATTCAATATATAGTAGTATCAAATACGAAATTTTTTACGAAGGTCATTTTAGATAAAATTTTAAGTAATTAAGAGTAACAATGGTGAGTCCAGTCAAACTACGCAAAAGCGCGTCGAAGAAGCAAACAAAGGTGTTGCCTTCAAGCAGGGGGGGGGGATCAAGCAAATCCCGAGACCATCAAAGTTCTTGAAAATCAATCAAAATACGTTGGCGGATCCGAAAGCTGTCAAACAACAAAGGACCGTTCATGTTTCGTCGCACGGACTCATTCCTATTGATGAACTCAAGAATTTCATCGAAGGGACGATAAAGGAAAAGTATGAAGGAAGTTCAAAGTCTTCCTTCGCATATTCAAAGCCGTATTCAAGGAGGATTGATAATTTGAAAATGCCTGTGGGCTATCAACCTCCAAAACTACAACATTCGGCGGTAAAGGTAATCCTAAGCAACATGTTGCTCATTTTGTTGAAACATGCAACAATGCGAGAACGGAAGGTGATCTCTTGGTCAAACAGTTCATCGGATCTCTCAAGGGAAACGATTTTGCTGGTATACCGACTTAGCTCCTGGATCGATTGACACTGGAATCAACTTGAAACAGAATTCCTAAACCGCTTCTATAGCACTCGAAGAACCGTAAGTATGTTGGAGTTAAGTCACACCAAGCAGTGGAAAGATGAGCCTGTCGTTGACTACATCAATCGATGGAGGAGTTTGAGCTTGGATTGCAGAGATCGACTGTGTGAAAAGTCTGCTATCGAGATGTGCATTCAAGGGATGCAATGGAGTCTTCAATACATCTTGAAAGGTATTCAGCCAAATACGTTCGAAGAATTGGCTACTCGCGGTCATGACATGGAATTGAGCATCAAAACTCATGGAGATCAAGGGACCTTTGTCGCTGAACCACGTAAATGAGATAAACCAGATTTTAAGAAAACAAGTAGGTAACTACCTAAATCATATGTAAAGGAGTCTCTCGCAGCAACTGTTGCGCCTATCAAAGTTGCAACAAAGGTAAATAGAAACGTTACAGAGAGGAGTGACGTTCAGTCAAGTTGGCCGAAAAGAAGACCGACGTTAGAAGAAAGACAAGAGAAAAGTTATCCATTCCTTGATTCAGACGTATCGAAGTGTTCGATGACTTGAAGAATGCTGGTTTGATTGAGCTACCCGAAATGAAACGACCTCAGCAAGAAAAACAGACGAACGATCCAAACTACTGCAAATATCATCGTCTCATTAGTCATCCTATCGAGCAATGCTTTGTCTTAAAAAACAAAGTGATGGACTTGGCACGCAAAGGAGTAATAGTGCTGGAGGAAGAAAAGGTAACTGCTAATAAGATAAGTTCATGTTTTACTGTTCATGCAGAAAAGGTTGACAATGTTACAAGGATGTTACATGGTGAATGTTCTACGAAGGAAGATGAGTCTTCTCCAATGGTAGACAGTTTTACGACTTCAATAAACTTCACCGATGATGACTTGTTGTTGGGGTCAAAGCCACACAATAGACCGTTATTTGTATCTGGATACATACATCGAAGAGGATTAATCGAATATTGCTTGACGGTGGTTCTGCTGTTAACATTCTTCCTTTGCGAATGTTGAAAGAATTTGATATTTCCGTTGAAGAACTTTCACAAAGTCGCATCATGATCCAAGGTTTTAATCAAGGAGGACAAAGAGCTGTTGGTGCAATAAGACTTGAACTCTCAATTGAAGAAATGACTTCAAGTGTACTCCTCCACGTAGTAGATTGCAAGACATCCTACAACATGTTGTTAGGAAGACCGTGGTTGCATGACAACGGTGTAGTACCATCAACATTACATCAATGCTTCAAATACGTAAGTAATGGGGCAGTGAAGAAAGTTGTTGCGGATGAAAAACCTTTCACTGAAGCCGAAGCATACATTGCAGACGCAAAATTCTATTCTCATGGCAAGACCGCAACGATGCATCATGAAGACAATCCGACGTTCATCGAAGAAGCTTTATTGACAAAGAAAGTACTTACCAAAGCAAGTCTGCAAAAACAAGATAATGATGAAGATAAAGCTTCCACTTCCAATGTCTTGCGTTACGTTCCTAAGTCGATGAGGAAGGAAGGAGAATCACCCTTCGTGAAAATCAAAGCATTAAGTGGCCTTACCATGCCATTAACAAAGATTGAAACAATCAAGCGGACAAATTCAATCCTCGAAGGTTTCGTACGACCTGTAGAAGGTAAGAAAATTGAGCACGGTCATTTACCCGACAAGAGAACTGAAGAAGGCTTTGATCCTAATGGCTACAGATTGTTAGCAAAAGTAGGATACAATCATGAATCGAAAGGCATGTTAGGGAAACTTCCCATGACAGCAGAAGATGCAAAAATCAAAGACGACAGCAAAGTGCAACAAAGGTCACGACTTGGCCTTGGATATGTCCAACCTCCTCCTGTCCGGATCACCATAAAACGTGCATCCAACTTTTATGTGACTATGGAAGACGAAGAATCATGCATAGCAGGAGATTCAGTCTTTGATCGTTTGGGAAAAGACAATTCACAAACACCCAAGTTTAACGGAAGAGTCTCAACAACAGAGAAAGAAACAAAGGTAAAAAACATGGAGTGTCTAACACCTCAAAGAAAATTCGAAGTCCGAAAATTTTCCTTGTTGGGACAAAGTGCGCAGCAGGATTCCTTCACGAATGGTAAGACGTCGGATCCTTGTCGTAGATTGTGGAGCAGTATTGAAAGCAAAAATTCACACAATAATCTCTACTAATCCAAGGGAGGAAGACGAAGAGAGTGTAAGGTCATCATATCATATTACCATTGTTGACGAATATGATGTCGAAGAAGAAGATGCAAAGGACGCTCCTCCGGAACTTGAGGAAGGTGTGAAGGCCACTGTTGATAAGTTGAAAGAAATCAACTTGGGGACCGAAGAAGATTGCAAGCCAATCTACATAAGTGCTCTTTTGTCCGCAGAAGAAGAGAAAGAGTATGTTGAACTTCTACATGAATTCAGAGACGTCTTTGCCTGGTCATACAAAGAGATGCCTGGTTTAGATCCAAAGGTTGTTGTTCATCATTTGGCCACCAAGCGAGGGGCAAGACCGGTGAAACAAGTTCAACGTCGTTTTCGACCTGAATTAGTCACATCAATTGAAAATGAAGTAAACAAACTTATCGAAGCAGGATTCATACGAGAAGTCAAGTATCCCACATGGATATCTAGCATTGTACCGTCGGAAAGGAAAAACGGACAAATTCGAGTTTGTGTTGACTTCAGGAGATTTGAACAACGCTTGTCCGAAAGATGATTTTCCACTTCCTATTACAAAACTAATGGTCGATGCTACAACTGGACACGAAACATTGTCCTTCATGGATGGATCGTCTGGATACAATCAAATTCGCATGGCAGTTGAGGATGAAGAAAAGATCGCATTCCGAAACCCCCAAAGGTATCTCCTGCTACAAAGTAATGCCGTTTGGATTGAAAAATCTTTGGGGCAACTTACCAAAGAGCAATGCAAAAGATCTTTGATGATATGTTACATAAACATGTTGAATGTTATGTGGATGACTTAGTTGTAAAATCAAAAAAGACGACAAACTCATCTTGAAGATTTGAAGAGTGTTTTTGAACGACTTCGTCGTTACAGTTGAAGATGAATCCTTTGAAATGCGCACTTGGTGTCACTTCGGAAAGTTCCTTGGCTTTATCGACGTCAACGAGGAATTGAGATTGATCAAGCTAAAGTTGATGCAATTTTGAATATGCCCTGAACCACGCAATTTGCATGAAGTGAGAAGTTTACAAGGTAGATTAGCGTACTTGCGTCGCTTCATCTCAAATTTGGCTGGTAGATGTCAACCATTCATCGATTGATGCGAAAGAATGAACCTTTCAAATGGGACGAAACATGTAGCAACGCTTTCAAAAGCATAAAGTCTTACCGGTGAAATCTCAGGACTCGCCGCACCAACCTCCTGGAAAACCGTTGTTGCTTTACATTTCTCGCCCCAAAAACGTTCTGCCTCGGAGCTTTACTTGCCCAAGAAAATGATAAAGGTAAAGAAAATGCATTGTACTATTTGAGTCGCATGATGACCCCCAACGAACTAAATTACTCTCCAATTGAAAAGCTTTGTTTGGCGCCGATTTTTGCAATTCGGAAGTTGAAACATTATTTTCAAGCTCATACGATAAAGTTGATTTCCAAAGCGAATCCAATCAAGTATGTAATGACAAAGCCGGTATTGTCCGATCGCTTAGCAAGGTGGTACCTGCAATTGCAACAGTTTGATATAATTTACATACCTCAAAAGGCCGTGAAAGGACAAGTTTTGGCGGATTTCTTAGCTGATCATCCTATACCAACCGAGTGGGAATTGATTGATGATTTACCAGACGAAGATGTTCTTCTGATTGAAGTTATGCCTCCGTGGAAAATGTATTTTGATGGAGCGGCACATCGAAATGGTTGCGGCATTGGAGTAGTCTTTATCACACCCGATGGAGATGTTCTACCGTATTCTGTTACTCCGACGCAACAATGCTCCAACAATATGGCAGAATACCGGGCTCTTATTCTTGGTTTGGAGATGGCCGTTGATATGAAACAGCTACAACTTAACGTCTATGGAGACTCAAAGTTGATTGAACTGGTTCCTTACCATCAATACGCTAAAAGACTAATAGGATGGTTGGGCGATGTATCTCTCGAACATGTTCCAAGGAAAGATAATCAGCAAGCGGATGCATTAGCCAAGTTAGCTTCAGTCCTCGCATCATTAAAGTCAAGTATTCAAATACCTGTTTGTCAAGATTGGGTCGTTCCTCCACTATTCGACGACGATGATGACGATGGCGTTGGTGGCGACGATGATTTTCAACTTGTTGTCAATGCTATTTCCGTTGTTGAAGAGAAAGACCGGCGTCTACCAATTATTGATTTCTTGGCATATGGTATCCTGCCGTCGGATGCAAAGAAAAGAAGTGACATTCGGCGGCGTGCACCAAGATTTGTCTATTTCAATCAAGTACTCTACCGACGTTCATTTGAAGGAGTATTGCTACGATGTTTAGCAAACGATGAAGTGAAACAAACGTTAGAAGAGGTACATTCCGGAGTTTGCGGAGCTCATCAATCCGGACCAAAATTGCATTTTCGAATCAAGAGGATGGGGTACTATTGGCCTACCATGGTGAAGGATGTCTCGGATCATGCTCGAAGATGTCAAGCTTGTCAATTCCATGCAAACTACCTCCATCAACCGCCTGAACCATTACATCCGCCAGTTGCATCATGGCCGGTTTGACGCATGGGGACTTGGCGTAGTTGGTCCATTACCTCCGTCGTCGAAGGACATCTCTACATCCTTGGCACACCGATTATTTCTCAAAATGGGCGGAAGTTACTACATTGAAGGAAGTAAAAAAGGAGAATGTCGTGAACTTCATTCGCGTAAACATCATATTTCGTTATGGAATTCCAAGATACATCATCCATGACAATGGTAAGCCTTTCCGCAACAATCTCATAAAAAGGCTTTTGCGACAAATTCGAGTTTAAACAATTCTTCTCATCAATGTATTATGCACCCGCAAATGGTTTAGTTGAAGCATTCAACAAAACACTTTGTAATTTGTTGAAGAAAGTAATAGTCAAGTCAAAGAAAGATTGGCATGTGAGGATTGAAGAAGCTTTGTGGGCATATCGCACAACGTTTCGCACTCCTACGCAAGCAACTCCTTATGCATTGGTTTATGGTGTGGAGGCTGTTTTACCACTAGAACGTCAAATACCTTCATTAAGAATAGCAATTCAAGAAGAACTTACCAGCGAGGACAATGCTCACCTGCGCTTGGAAGAGTTAGAAGCGTTGGATGAAAAGAGGTTAGAAACACAACAAGAATGTTATCAAGCTCGTCTGTCCAAAGCCTTCAACAAAAAGGTAAACATCCGTTCCTTTCAAGTTGGTGACATGGTGCTTGCAGTGCGAAGGCCGATTATCTTTCCCCCAAAAGATCAAGAAACTTGAAGCAAAGTGGGATGGTCCTTATGTTGTAGTCGAAGTATACTCAAGTGGGTCGTATAAGCTCGCCGACAAAGATGGTGTTGAAGTTGGACCAATCAACGGGAAATACTTGAAACGCTACTATGCTTGAAAGTTAAAAAGTCCTCCTCGACGTACGAGGTTAAACCGCAAGTTACTCCTTGACACGAGTGTAAAACTGCCTGCGCAAAGTTGAAGAAGACTCCTTGATACGAGTATAAACCGTCTGCGAATTTGAAGAATGTTGCTCCTTGACGCACGAGCTAAAACCGCATGTTACTCCTTTGATGTACGAGTTGAAACCGCAAATTTGAACTACGTTCGCTTAGTTCCTTTACGGGATACGTAGGCAGCTTAGAAAAAAATATTCTAAGTTCAACCCTAACATAAAAAAAAAAAATTCTCATAAAAAAAAAAAAAAAAAAAAAAAATTGCAGTAAAATATGTATATAAAAAAAAAGAATTTGCAGTGAAAAAAAAAGGAAAACGCTGTGCAAAAAAAAAAAAAAAAAAACTTACAGTAATAAAAAAAATTAAACTGCATTATTAAAAAAAAAAAAAGCAAAGGGACTAAAAAATGCAATTGATATTTTATTCATTTTGAGAATTTACAAGGAGATTAGGCCTAATTTAACTAAATTACAAAGAGAATAAAAAATAAGCCTATCTAATATCGGGTCTTCAATCAGCAACCAGCCAAGGCCAAGTAGTACTGCTGCAAAAAAATATATATATAAAAAGGAGCAGCCAAAAAAAAAAAAAAAGAATAAAAAATGCTGCGAGAAAGATTGGCCATATATAAAAAGGGAAAGTGGCTCACACACATACAATATATATATATATATATGAGGCCAAACAAAACAAAAGAAGAGTCAAAAAAAAAAAAAAAAAAAAAAAAAAAAAAGGGCAATAAAGTTATATGGCCACCCACGTGCCCAACATGCAAACAGGGGCCCTACTTGCCTAAATTCTTCAGAAGAACAAATACTTCTTCTTCTTCATCGACTTTATTGAAGACTAAATATCTAATTTGCAGTACTGGTTCACTTCCAAAAGGATTACCATCTGCCAATTTCAGTTGTGCAGTCAACCTATTAACATTCTGGAGATAAAGCCTCTACGTCTAGTCATCAACCACTTCTTTGGATGGAGATTTCAAGTTCAAGGAAAAAAAAAAATGATGTTGAAGTTAACCCAGCATCAGGAGAAAAGGAGTTTGGGCAGCCATCAATGATGAAGAAGAGCAAGTTTGATTGCTTCCTGAAAAGAACAAAAATTATGTGGAGAAGGATGTTCGTTGTAGACTTGAAGTATGTGCGATACTTTGAATTTGAAATTGTTTCCTCATCTATTAAGCATGAAATTGTTGATGTGCTTGAAACGTTTTCTAGCCAAATGCATTTATTACATTCTGTGATTTATCATTGTTGAGCCAGAGAGAAACGAATGGTTGTATAGCTCTCAAATTTCGCCTTCACGGTTAACGGATGGGTACAATCTCACGTACCTCGCTATGTGAATGTGATGCCACCAACTCTCTACGGTTTTCCAGTCACTTCACAACTTGGATCACCACCACGTTGCAAACTGTGCACTAGACAAAGTAGTCCCTGCAAATACTTAAAAAAAGAAAAAAGAAAAAAAAGGAATATACCTGTCTTTGATGTTTCGAAATCAAAGTGAAACATCAAATACTTGAAGGAAATTAGTTGCTTGATATCAGCTCCATTGGTTGCACTAATGAATTGGTGACTCTGGTGCACTTCATATATATCTATATATACGCTATCTCGAAGAGAATGCTGGGGTTGAATAACTAAAGCAAATGGTTTTGATTGGATATTGAAATGGAACTTCATTGCCTTCGTCACTTGTTGAATCACTAAGACTTGATTCTGCATCAGACAAAGGAAAGCTCTACATCGCCTCCAGAGGCTGTAAGTTCTACCCATACAGCAAGGCTACCAATGACTGCAATTGTCGTACCTACAACTCCTATACTGGTTCCTGATCTGCTTGATTTGGGATTGGAAAATAGCAGCAGTAGCATCATTGCAGTTGATCAGCTTGCAAACATACATGGTCCTGCTCTGCCTGTCTTCTTATCAGCAGCTGCCGTTGTTTGAGAACAACTCTAAGAAACTAGCAAAGTTGTGAAACTCCAGCCGCTAGGAAGAGCTTGGTATTAATGTCTTGCTTCACGGTGAGCTATAGGTAAATAATATGGTTGAAAGCAGCTTTCAAGTTTTGCCTTCAACGCTAACAGTCAGACACCATTGAGAAATCCCGATCTAGTGAGAAGCTCCTATGAATCTTCTCCGCAAATGCAGCTGCTCAAACTTTTGGAAAATCCTCTCTTCGGGTGACTGATGAAGCTGTTCAAAAGGATGCTGCTGCTTTGAAGGGTTTTGATTCGTGAAACTTAGAAGAATTCACCATGAGTACAATGGTAACAAAGATCTCTGAGGAAGAATATTTTGCATGGAAACTCATGTTTGGGAAGGAAATAATTGTTGCAATTCTTCAGTACACAAAAAAAAAAAAAAAAAAAAAAAAAAACTCACCTTTTGGAATCATGTTCAAGCGAAGAAATGCAAAGGTTCTGGAAGCAGTAGAGATCATCAATTGATGAGTTGTTAGTCAACGTCTTTATAATTGGTCAACATGCATTGGTTGTTGTAGTTGTTAAAGAGCCATTAGTACATGGAGTTAATAGAGCTTTGGACTCATCACTTGTCACCCTGGCAGAGAAGAATGACTAAGATGTATGATGGGAATGTCATTGAAGAGTTGAACTTCAGAAGGTTGATTGACGGTTGGAAAGGTGATGCAGAAAGTATCCATGAAATTTCAGGATCTAAAGTTCTCCTAAAAGGATTATTTTTATATATATATATATATATATATATATATATATATTAGTAATAATAAAGACTTACCGACACTTACCAAAAGTGAGTTTAATTTGAGACTTGCAAAGACTTGAAGGTTGGAGATGACTTACCGAGACTTCAATGACGATGAAAGGATGGAGAGTGTCTTTATATAGACCTCTCAAAATTATAAAGAGTCCTAGTAGGACTATATTCCGGAATCATATTTATATTTATCTTAAGTTAAATTCAAATTAACTCAAATAAATATTTGATTCAAAATTTGTATATATATATCTATATCCAAAATTGATACGATATATATATCTCTAAAATTTTTGGAACTTATTCCGGATACAAACTCTTCAATCTCGGGAACAAGTCCAAAAAGGGGTAATTTGTAGATATATAAATTTTATTTATATATTTAAATATATAATTAAATATTATTTATATATTTTAAATATATATTTATATTTATATATTAAAATATTAAAAGATTCACCCCTTAGATGAGTGACACGTGGCAACATCATAGCCACTAGTTATCACTCACTCCATCTATAAATAGAGGGCAAACTCCCTCAAGAAATGTTACACACACACTCACTCTCCTCACACACTCCGGAAGCTGAGAAATTGAGAGATATTCGAAGGTTCCCGAACCTCTGTCGAAGTCGGCCTTTCCTCTCTGAATCCATTCCGAGACAAAGTCCTAAAGCCTATCGGAAGAAGAAATCAAATTGTTCGATAGATCGAGATCAAGCCCAAAAGCCCTCGAGATCGAATCCATTCCGAGATCCAGCCCAAAACGCCCCTCGGAAGAAAACAAATTCATTGGATCGAGACAAGCCCAAAATGCCTCTCAAATCCACGACGGATAGAATCAACGGATCCATAGAGATTGGACCCAAAATTTCATTTATTGTATAAATCTGTTGTATTCAATTATTATTATTTCTTGTAATTCTGATGGAAATAAAAAGAAATTATTGTCATATATATATATATATATATATATATATATATATATATCAACGCTAAATAAATAGTAAATAAATAAATAAAGAATTGTCAACGGCTTTGGCGTGCAGGATGTGAAGATTGAAATCTGGAAAACTTATTCGGTTCCGTCAATTGCTGCACCTAATTAACTCACCCACGGAAGTTATTACATCTGTAATATTCCTTAGAAAAAACAATGTTTGAGAATCAGAACATGCCAAACACGAAGTCAAACAAAGACATGCGTGTATATATATATATATATATGTATTCCATATATAAGTAATGGAAAATGGGATTCTTAATTAGTACACATTATACTAAAAAGATCAAACAACGGTCATCAATTCTTGAACCCATATTTATAAAGTGCCAAATTTTGTGTGCAATTGCTGCATATCATATATATATATATATATATATAGATAGATATTTATATATATCATGATCAATCGTCAAAGAGCTGTAAAGTATTGGTCCCGGAGCTCGCCGGAAAATCAAGAAGGAAATGATCGGAAGAGTTCTACTCATACAGTTGTTTCTACACTTCTTTTGTTCTGTACGATGTTCATTATTTTCCTCATGTCTTCGTTCATTCAGGTTAAACCTTCTCCACACTGTCAATGTGAATCTTCAACAACTGTAAGTTCTTTTTTCCTTTTTCTCTGTGAAAATGTTACTGTGCTGTCGATTTCTTTTTCATGAGATACAAAAATGTTTATAGTGGAACAAAGATTACAAAACTTTATTAAATCAAATTAAATTATTACGATATTGCGATAAATCAAGTTAAAAGATCACTTTTTATCAAAGTTTATACATATATATAGAAATGATTTATATTTAACCATTTAACAGTCTTGTAGAAATCATGCTTTATTTAAGTAATAATCAAATGTAAGGTGAGATGGTTTAGAAGGATTGATACCTTAAAACTCTCCCCTCTGAAGCCCTATTTAAATTATCAATTGTAACGATTTATTAATAATTCGTTAATTCAGGTTTTAAAAATCTCGATTCCTTTAATAAGATTTTAGTTCAAACTTTACGAATAAATAAATTGGTATTGAAAATAAGTTGTTATGAAGAATTCCATTTCAATTGATTTTGGATTAGTTGTGGCCAAAGTCATATATGAATATCTCGAGGTTTAAGACAAAAAAGAAAATTAACCGTCACGAATGTGAAAATTAATATTATCAATAATATGACTCGAACCCATGACCTTATACAGTATGACTGAAGCTATGTTCAAGCCTTATTGTCTTCTAATTGTTGATGTTGTTGATGTTGTTGTTGTTGTTTTTTTTTTAAAAAATAGTGAAACTGTTACGACCTAAGCAATGCCTTATATATTGTCTTCTAGGATAAGTTGTTCTAACACCATATTTGCAACAAATACACACATTAGAAAGTTTTTGTTTAATATAATGAAAAATTGCATTGTGAATGTTAGATGATACTATTCGATTATGTATACGAGGTTGCAATTTTTGTTTTTGTTGTTTAATTTCTTAATTAACTCAAAAATGCAGCTTAAGAGAACTTTGTATAGAGACAGGCTAGAGAAGGCATTGGCAGAAGCTGCTACAGAAGAAAAAACAGTAATAATCACAATAATAAATGAAGCATACGTAGAAGCCGATAATAATAAATCAATGTTGGATCTATTCTTAGACAGTTTCTGGCTCGGAGACGGTACTCGTGGCCTTGTCGATCATCTCTTGGTTGTTGCCGTTGATCGAAACTCGTACCGGAGGTGTCGATTTCTTCGACTCCATTGCTACGAGCTTGAGACCGACGGCGGGGAATTTGTCGGAGAGAAAATGTTTATGTCTGAAGATTTTATCAAGTTCATGTGGAGCAGAACGTTGTTTCTTGGAGATGTACTAAGAAGGGGTTACAACTTTATTTTCACGGTATGTAACCGAGAATTCACAATCTTAGTTACATTTGAAAAGTTTTTCTATTCATTTTTTCATTTTTTTTTTTTTTTTTTTTTTTTTAAAAAAAAAAAAACCTAAAATAGCAAAAATAATGACATAAAAAGTGAATAAAATTTTACTAGTTTTAGTAAAAAGGACCAAACATATGACAAATAAAAAGTTGGATGATAACCCAAAGGCGTAGGTGAGCTGTAGGGGCTCTCTTGACTTAAGTAAGATTGATGGTTCAAACTCCAATTCATGCAAACAACTATTTAAAATTTTAGGCGAGAGGTTCGTCCTGCAAGAGACTAATCCGGCTCAAACGGGGATTAGTCTAGATATGGATTGACTCTCCAATAGTTTGGAATCCATCTAGGACATTTCGTGCTAAAAAAAAAAAAAAAAGGTTGGAGGATAAAAATGTTAGAAAAAAAAGAAAAGTTTAAGGACTAATCATGCAAATTTTGTTCTAGAAATTGGTATGAAGTTATTTTATTTGGTAGAATACATTAGAAATAGTTTAGATGTTAATTTGAGTTATATATTACATATGTTCTAAGAGATTAAGAGTTATAATTTAGGACGAATTTTTAGTTACATGTATAAATAAAAATATGTTAAATCTGAGTTAATTAAAAAAGAAAAAGGAAAAGGTTGAAAAATGGACACTTTTTTAAGAGTCAAATATTGTTGCAGAATGTCAATTTATTAGACACAATTTTAGGCACTAACTTAGTTCCTGCATCCATTAGAAATCAATTTTGTTTCACCTTTCACTTTTAGTGAAATCTTACATACATATTATTCAAACAAAGGAAAGTAAAAGAACAAAAAATTTACTATATATATAACATACCTCACACCGAAAAAAAAATCTATATTCTTATTCTGGCAAGAAAACTTGAAAGAGTACGTACAATCTTTTCTACACTTTCTTCTTCGATTCATCCATAAAGAACTATATATATATATCAGTAGTTTTAGTCATGTGAGAAACACATGCCAACAGGTAAAAAATACCTTCACTTGGGCATGTGCTTCTTATATATATATAAGCTTAAGAAAATCATAAAATAGTAATTTATATATAATTTCAATTTTTGTTCCCAAAAAAGAAAAAAAGAAAGAAAAACCTAATTAAAGTTTAGGATATTAATTGATATTCATTGTTTACAGGATACAGATATACTATGGCTTAGAAATCCTTTCCTAATTCTGAGAACAAATACAACCATTGATCTCCAAATCAGTAGTGATAAATTCTACGGTGACGATTTGTCTCATCAAGCAAACTACATTAACACTGGATTTTATATGATCAAATCAAACAAAAATACCATTGCACTGTTTGATTCATGGTATGCTGCAAGAAAAGACAACATAGGATGGAAAGAACAAGATGTTCTAATAAAGCTTATTAATATGAACAATAATGTATTGTTCAGACAATTAGGTCTGAAAGTGAATTTCTTGGATACACTTTATTTCAGTGGGTTTTGTCAGAAAAGTAAGGATGTTGAGAGAGTTGTGACCGTTCATGGGAATTGTTGCCAAAGTATAAGTGCAAAGCTGTTGGATCTTACGGCTGTTATTAATGATTGGAAGAGGTTTAGGAACTCATCTTCTTCCAATGGTACAACTTTCCGGTGGTCGGATCATGTAAATTGTTGGAACTCTTGGAAAATTTGAAGGTTGTTATAGTATATATTTTATTATGATCCGAGTATGTGAGCCGTGATGTAAGTATTATGGATATATATAGTGACATTCACGATTAACTATTTTTGTATTGTCTTTATTATATCAAAAGAATATATACATATAGTTATATTGAATTGACAACTTTCTGGTGGTCGGATCATGTAAATTGTTGGAACTCTTGAAAAATTTGGAGGTTTTTTTTTTTATTTTTATTTTTTTTTTTATTTTTATTTATTTATTTTTTTAGTGGAAACTTTGAAGGTTGTTATTGTACTTTTGTTACAATTTGACTCCGTGAGTCGTGATGTAACTACTATAGGTTTAGCGACATCAACAATAACTATTTTTGTACTGTCTTTACTATATCAAAAGAATATATACATATATTTATATTGAATTGACAACTTTCTGGTGGTCGGATCATGTAAGTTGTTGGAACTCTTGGAAAATTTAAAGGTTGTTATAGTATTTTTGTTATGATTCGAGTCTGTGAGTTGTGATATAACTATTATGGATTTAGAGACATCCACGATTAACTATTTTTGTACCGTATTTACTATATCAAAAGAATATATACATATATTTATATTGAATTGACAACTTTCTGGTGGTCGGATCATGTAAGTTGTTGGAACTCTTGGAAAATTTGAAGGTTGTTATAGTATTTTTGTTACGACTTGAGTTTGTGAGTTGTGATATAACTATTATGGATTTAGAGACATCCACGATTAACTATTTTTGTACTCTTTTTACTATATCAAAAGAGTATATACATATATTTATATTGAATTGACGACTTTTCGGTGGTCGGATCATGTAAATTGTTGGAATTCTTGGAAAATTTGAAGGTTGTGATGATAATTTTTTATGGTTAATCATGCAAATTATTAGAATTTTTGGAAGATTTTGAATGATATGGTAATAACTTTTTTTTCATCCCATAAATCATTGCAAATATTCATATTGTACTCCCTCCGGTTTTAACTTATCATAGTGTGGAGAAAATAATATTTTTTTTATTTGTCAAATTAGGAAATTAAGATATATTTATTGATAAGTTTCCTCTCATATACCCATATAATTCATGTTTTATAACTCATATTTATTGTTAAAAAGTCTTAAGTCAGTTGATAACAGCCTCACTTATAACCTGGAGGTCATGAATTCGAGACACATTAGAAAATAGAATTTCCGGAAAAAAAAAAAAAGACTCATATGACCAATAATATTAATAACATAAAAAGAATCTAGTTTTTTTTATGACCAATAATATTAATAACATAAACAAATAGAATCCTCCTACAATAGAATTCTATTACAATCATAATACAACGATAAACCTTATAAAAGGACCCCTAATTCCAGAATTTGAGTCTACGTTTTCATATATACTGCTAAGGAGATTCAAGAATGGGATCAAGATTGTTTAGGCTATATCCACCGTGATTTTTGTAATTAACAACGAAATCAAGAATTCTCCCAGTCATAATTATCTTGATTTTGTTACTCCAAAACCAACTTAGGTCGTATTCCTCTCCCTAAATCTAAAAGCAAGGAAAAACTTCTGCGCACGGTCATTGTTTTGTCGGTTCACCGTGCTTCATTTGAACATCTACTGCAAGAGACAACGTCGGTTCTAATACTTTTTGCAAGCAGTCTCTATCTAATGTTATTTTTTTAACTAATCTTGATTTAGCCCCGAGAAAATTAGCTTCACCCTCTAACCCTTATATGGTTCTCCCAACAAGAATCGAATTAGGGACCACATGTCGCATTCACAAGACACTTACTCTACTTGTGTTAATCCTAGGCTTACCCTAATTAATCTATTATTGTTGCTTGAGATTACTCATGAAATTATATGCCGTTAAATGTGCCGGCTTCTTCTTTAGCTTCAACCCTTACATCCTGTGCTATAATTTGCTGTAGAACTGTTTCCCAGCTTGATTCTTGAAGTTCACCACCAACTATGAGTTCATCAAGGATATAGTATGCCTTCAAATTCATGAAAAACAGAATGTTTTTATATATATATATATATATGTATCTTTAAATGTGATATTCATTTAAATTATGTTATATTAGAGCAATCAAATTATTGTACATTAGGAAAAATTTTCTATATGAGGTAAATTAATTTTATTATTTTTTGTTCTTTAAATCTCGAGACTTTTGCCTTCAACATGACTTGAATTCATAAGTGAAACCATTACTAATTAAGTTGTGTCTTCTACTCTAATACAACAATATATGAATTTGATCATCATAAAAAGGTACGCCTAAGGTAAGAATATCATACCATGTGTTTTTCAACTTGCATTAATTAGATTTACCTTGTAAAAGTTAAAAATCAAGTCAAGCTCACATACCTATACCCAAAAAAAAAAAAAAAAAAAAATACATATATATATATATATATATATATATATATATATATATATGTGTGTGTGTGTGTGTGTGTGTGTGTGTGTGTGTGTGTGTGTGTGTGTGTGTGTTCAAATTCAAAGAAAAATTATGGAGAAAAGATTTTGAGATAGTTACATTGCCGAAGTAGCAGTCCAACAATATAACATATCGATGAATTATGTCAAACGTCTCTAGTTCATTATCATCTTGTCCAACACACATGCAAACGTATAGACCAACATACCTGTTCAACAAATTGTGTAAATTGGAATTGATAAATTCGTATATATATATATAATCTTTTTTTTTTTTTTTTTTTTTTTTTTTTTTTTTATCAATTATATTTTTAGAGGACAAAATAAGAATTCAACATTATAAAGCCTTTAACCCAAAATCGTAAGTGAGCTGGTAAGGAGCGCTTCTAACTTAAGTGAGGTTGAGAGTTCAAACTCCAACTCATGTATGCAACTGTTTAAAATTTTGAGTCGGAGCTTCCTCCTGCAAGGGACTAACCTGACTCGAACGAGATTAGTCTGGATGTGGATTGACTTAAAGGTGCCCTCATATAGTTTGAGACCCATTTAGGACACCTCATACCAAAGCCAAAAAAAAAAAAAAAAAAGAAGATAAAGCACAAGTGGGTAAACACTTTGTAAATACTATGTGTTATCGGTTCGACACTTTATATGAGCGCCACATAAGAGTTACGGTGAGATGTTTTTTCGTGCAAAAGTTATACTTTGTGCGTGAAATTTAGACTGAATCTAATTAGTTAAAATAATGACTTTAGATATCGGATGGTCTAATAAAATAATATATATGTTAAAGTCGAGGTTCATGCTTAATTTTTATCTTTGGTCCATTTATTATAAAGTTATTATCTAAATGTCGAATTTACTATATTGTCTTGAATACAATTCGAGCGCAAAACATTTATATTCATATATATGAAATAGTTATCAATTAAGTTACACATGCTTGTCAATATATGTCTTTTAACCTAATAATAGTGGGAGAAGAATTCAAAACATAAATCCGAAAATTTTCTCCGATCAATTACCTTTTGTAAACTATTGTGAGTCCTTTCCATTCGACAAATTGACAAAGTTGTGGTTCTCGTCTAAGAACCATTCCATTAAGCTCCCGTATAAGCTATAAAGACGAAGAGAAAATTCATACTAAAAGAAAATATATACATATATATATATATACAAATTGAAAATTATTCCAAGAAAATACACCACATTCGTGGATTAATGTCAAGAAAATCATTAAGCTCACATATAATAATCCTTAAAAAAATCAAAACAGAAATTGATATAAATGTTATTAATCTATATATATATACCTTGCTTTTTTCTTTGGCTGAAAAAGTTGAGTACCATTTCGCCAATCTCACCTTCCCTTGCTGATTAATAATAACAACAAAATGAATCTGGAAAAATAAGCACAAATGGAAGGATAGTGATCAAATAACAGGGCCATTTATTTTAATTTCTTCTTTTTTTTTTATTTTTTTTTTCAAATTTTTTGGGTGAAAATCAACCAGAAAGAGAGAGAAATTAAGAAATTAGAATTACCATGGTGAATGAATTCTATATTATTTTCCAACAATCAGGAAAAAAACCAAGAACTTATGGATTTTTGTTCACATTCTTGTCGGGAAAATAGGCAAGACACTAGGGCAACGATATAACTAATTAATTAACTGTTCTTTCTTATTAATTTTAATTTCTTCAACTTTAGTTTTAATTTTGAAAAAAATTAGCAAATATTAGGTGTAGAATTATTTATTTATTTATTTTAATTACTATCATATTTGTATTTAGTCATAAGTTCGAGCCATGTAAAAACTTAAAAATTTCACACTTGATTTTCTTAAAACCTAAAATAATAAATTTTTATTATTTTTTTATTGTATTTTTTTTGCTAAAAAAAATGAGAGGAATCAAAGTTTCATAAAAGTCAACATAGGCTAGACTATCCGAGGTGGACTTCACGAAAGACCAACTTGGTCCCAAATAGGAATCCCCTGAAGTCCGGCTCGTGACTAGAGCCATCACACGAAGGGCATGATCTCTTACAAGGAGATTCCTTCTGAGCTCAACATTAAATGCACTTGACCCGACAGACATTGTTTGGAGCCACCATTTTAGATTGTCAGGAAATGTACTACTGTAGGTGTCACCTCCCGATTGGCTATTCCTCTCCATACAAACGGTAACATACACTCACACAAAGGCACGTGAAAACCATACATTTGAAATATACTATAAGTGTTTAGTTTACTTTTTGACACACCTTTTGCTTAGTGAGAACCGTTGGAAATATACCTTCCGAGCGGTCCCCTGAGATTACCCCTCATATTAGTGACCGTTAGAAAGTCAATACCGAAAAAACACTCCAACACCTGACCTTTCTTACAGGACATGTTTGCGGGAAGAGGGTCTCACCAATCCCGCGTAGCAGGACTGGAGAGTTGCATCCCCAATCAAAAAGTATAATCAAAACAGTCAAAATTGAAAAATATATTGGAGATTAAGAAAATTCAAAATCCCAATCTGTTGATACTTGATATATATATATATATATATATATATATATATATATATATAAACTTCCATTAATTTTGAATATAACTTAATATATT
The DNA here is from genome assembly GCA_025388415.1 of Cynanchum wilfordii. Taxonomy (NCBI): domain Eukaryota; kingdom Viridiplantae; phylum Streptophyta; class Magnoliopsida; order Gentianales; family Apocynaceae; genus Cynanchum; species Cynanchum wilfordii. The sequence continues at coordinate 538,660 of JAHSUH010005243.1, forward strand.
TCTAATTATCAAAACAACTTATAGGTTCAACCGAACCAGATGTTTTCCCAGAAGCATTTGCACACCAAGATTTTGCTGGTCGATTTTTATAGGTTAAATTTATGTCTTGCAAACTTATATTGCTGCACCGATGTTTCGGACTACAGTCGAATTTTACGGCCACTTCTGTTGCAGATTTGCCATGGATATCCCAGTAATTAATGTTACTGACTTTTGCACCAGAAGCCTGCAAAAAGTATATATATATATATATATATATATATATATATGTAAGAATTATGAAGAAATTATACCATTTAAAAACATACAAAAATGAATTTTTCTTTTTGTTCATAACACTAATATATATATTTTTACTTTATTTTCTCCAATAAGAATAATTAATAATTATGAATTGTAGTTAAACATTAACTATAAGAGTATTAATCGAAAACATCAGTAAATGTACAGAAGGATGGATTTCTTTCTAATCTAACAAGTAAAAAAGAAATAAAGGAATATATATATATATATATATATATATATATATATGATAAATTAAGGTTGCATGCAAGAAACATATATTCTCTTGGTTTTTTATTTTTTTTCCAGCCAAACCTTATTACCATTTAAGAAAATATTGAAATTCATATGTTTTTAGTTGAATAGACTAAAATATCTTATAACATATGATTCTTTTATATGTGAAAAATAATTAATGAATATTAATTGTAAATTGAAAAGATACTAATAAAAAAAAATCAATAAATACTATATTAATTTTATCAAATTACAAATACAAATAATGATAATATAAACGTACCTTATTAGGGCAACCTTTGTGTCCTGGACAATAATTTTGATCGATTAATATGGGATGTTTAGCATTGTCTATTGTGACATTTTGGTATGTAATACCTTTGACAAAGGTGTTACAAGGTCTACCCCATGTTTTTATTCTTACACCATTTTTTGTATTGGTAAATAACACTGATTTAACAGTGAGGCTTTCCACTCCATCTTCTTGGTACTTCTTGCACAGACTTCCAATGCTGTAAAACAAAACATATATATATATATATATATATATATATATATATATATATATATAATATTTTAGTATTTTCACTGGAAAGTTATATTCATAATTTTATCATTTTCAAAACAAGAAATACTGTAAAATATACACAATTTAGACATTTAAAAATGCTTTAATAACTCTTTTTTTGTAGTGTCTATATTCTCGAATGCCTAATTTCTGTATGGAATATTTAATGTTGGTCGAGCAAACTCACCTAATGCCATGTCCAGGGCCACAATTTATATTTTCAATCCAAACATTTCTTGTTCCTGGACCAATTGAGATACAATCATCTCCTGTACCAATGTTTGAACCTAAGATGGAGACACTCTCACAATTTTGCAAATGAATCCCATCAGTGTTTGGACTTTTTTCTGGTGCTGAAATTGTAACTCCTTCGATCCTTACATTCTGGGAATTGTGAAGAACAATGTGGAATAATTGACAATCCCTTGAAGTTAATCCGGTGATGTTAACGTTACTTGACTTCTTAATTGTCAATGACTGCATAGAGAATTTATATCATATAAAGATAAAATACTATGTGGAAATTAATGCTAACAAATCAGATCAAGAATGGGAAGAAAAAGTCAACTTCATTATGATGAAATTGTTAAAGTTTAGTTCAAGTCCAATGTTTTATTTTTCTTTTTCCTTTGTTTTTTTGGTAAACTATCTTGCTCTAACTAATAAAAATTCAGTTTGAGTTGTACTGACAAAGTCCGACTATTGTTTAAGAGAAAGTATGACTCTTACTCTTACTCTTACATGACATTTACAACAAAAGTCTAAGCGAAGACTTTGAATGACATTTACATTCATATTCAGTCCAAGTTGCACTCCCGGACTTTTACTCTTGCTCTGGAAAAAGTATTATTCTTACTCTTACATAAAGTTCATAACAAGAATAAAATAAAAGACCTTGTGTCGAATTCACATCTACATTCTGTCCAAGTTGCACTTGCAGATTTTGACTCTTACTCAGCAAAAAGCTCTAAATAGACTCTTATATGATGCTTACATGAAGAGTTTGACCAAATACCTCGTCAACTAGAAGGCTTTTTATGCAAATTTTGATTAAAGTCAACGTTGAATTTTTGCATACATCAAATCACACTCATATGTAGGACAAATATAAATTTTAGCCATGGGTCAATGACGGATTTGGCCATAGCTAAAGGCTAGTTCTTTTGTAATATATGAACAAACACCCTCTTACTTTGATACTATACTAAATTTTCACCTCGACAAATGCACATAAGGAGACATTTATTATAAATCACTAATTCAAACCTTCATTATAATTCTTCTATCGAAGATTGTTGTAATATTCTTTACTTAACTTTGACTTTTTTTCTTTTCCTATTTATTATAAATGTTTGTCTTTAATTAAAAAAAAAATTAATGTTTGTATTTACTCTCAAGTTACTTACCCGGGCACCATGTGGGCAACCATGGGAAGTGGCTTTGCAATTCCACAAACCAGAACCTCTACCATCAAGAATACCGCCTTGAATAGAAACAGCATTTACATTTTGAAAAGTAATCCAACTTTTGGCATGTTTCAAAACCTTAAAATCAGATGGAGCAACAAGGGTTGATGAAGAACCAACAAATTGAATTGAAATATAGCCATTATTGCAAGGTCCATTGAACTGTGTTTTGTGAAGCAAGAATGTCCCTTGTGGAACATGGATTGTAGCTGATTCAGTAGAGCTACAAGCTGCTTTCCATGCTCTATGAAATGCTGCTGTTGAGTCTGTTTGGCCATCAGGGTTTGCTCCCATTTCGACGACATCGATATTCAGCATTGCTAGAGAAATATTTGTGAACATGATCATGTAAAGAATTGGAAGTACAAGAAGAATAAGAACTCTTGTAGAATAACTCATGGTTTTTATTATTACCACTCGTTTTTTGTATGATTTTTTGTTTTTCCTCTCCTAGTCTCTCCTTCAAGCTGTTTTGGGGAGAAAATGCAAAGATTTGGTGTTATACAACATGGATGATGTTTTAAAAATATCACAGTAATCTTATAGTTAATAGATTTACAATTACAATCTCCTTTTTCTTTTATTTATTTATCACAACACAAACTTTTATATCTTTTAAAAAATATTAAAATTAATGTATCTTTTGGTTAAAATTAACCTTTGACTCAAATTATCTTCTATAAATAATTAATGAAGAATAATTTTAATAATTAATTAAAGAGGTTTAATGGAAAATATATTAATAAATATTACTTCAATTTACCAATAGTTGGTTGACTTAGTGGGGCATAAGGCTGAGCTTGGTAGGGGTAACCATGGTTTAATCCCCACAACCGCGATTGTGAGGAGTTTAAAGCTGTAATCCTTGGACCCGCTCCGAATCCGGATTTGTCGACTCGTGTGGATTCAGATACCGGATGCTATTAAAAAAAAAAAAATATTACTTCAATTTTATAATATGACAAAAAAAATGAAAAAATAACCTTGTGGGCCTACTTTATTCTTGGGCTTACTACCGGGCCTTTCCTTTAACTGTTGTAGGCTTCCTAAGTTTGTTCTGTTGCATTGTCCAAAGTAGTCGGTTCTTGACCTAAACCACTTAAGGTTCCTTTCATTGAGGCTTTGTTGTCCCTTCTTCCAACTGATCGTCGATCACCGCCGGCCTAAAACCCTTACGCCTGCCTTGTTTTGGCAACATCCAAGGACCAAATTTCACATCCTCCCCACTACCAGCATTTTGAGGAGTTGCCGTTTCTATTGTTTGTGCTAGTTTTCTGAAGCTCGAACAAACATTTGCCTTGTATCCATATTTGCCACACCCGAAGCAAATCAAATGAAATATTTTTTTTTTTAACTACACCCGTTGACGAGACCCCAACACTAAAATGAACGGAATTAATGGTTTGTCCAACTCCACCTCCAAACACACACTCGCATAACGTCCTATGTGAATAGACAAAGTGGTGTCGTTGATCTTCACCGCCCGACCCACTGCATTACCCATAGCATACAAAATTGCCTCATCAAATAGTTCTAATAGTAGTTCTAGAAAGCATACCCATACCAGTGTGGCTTAAATAGTACCGGTGGACGGTCAACCACTTTCAAGTAGTGCTCCATAACTATCCACTGGCCTCCTTCTAGTACATGAAAATAATCTTCTTGTTTATAAAAAGGGCTAGAAAATAACCAATCTGTTGGGAAGAAAGACACCACAGTTAACAATTTAACTGAAATCGGAGTTTCCCCAAGAATTACCTTTTCCCAAATCACAATAAAACAACCAACCAATATAGCAACCACATACCAATTAGAATATGCAATAAAGGCTCAAATTGAAAGTACGAGACACCAACGGTTTTTAACGTGGAAAAACCCAAGATGGGAAAAAACCACGGGACCTAGTCCAGAAAAATCTCCACTATCAAAGATAATAGGAATACACAGGTCTTCCTAGACAAAGCACTAGGAGTACACCAATACAAACTTCTTCCAAAAACTACAACAATAACACAAGTTAGAGTTTGGAAGGATGTTACCAAAAGTGGAATGAAAACAGAGATTAAACCGATCAATCGATAGAGGATGATGAGAGGATTCCGTTGCACTAGATCTCGCTGAAAACGGACTCCAAACGGCTTCCCAATCGAACTCCCAAAATTTCCCCTTTCTTCTTCACGCGATTGCTCGGCTTTTCCTTTCTTTCTTTCTGTTTCCCGAAACCCTCACTCAATTCAGAAATTAAATGTAATTTCAATTTCTTTCCTTTTTATTTTCTTTTTCTTTTAACGGTTATGGGCCAACCCAAATGGGCTGGACCCAAACCCAACAATCTCCCCCTCCAGCTCATTTGGGGGGCACAACCAAACTGGCCTCTTCTCTACAAAACAAAAACTTCTTTGTAGGCAATGTCTTCGTTAGCATATCGGAACCGTTATCATCGGTGTGCACCTTCTCAAGTATCAACAACTTGGAATCCAATACTTCAAGAATCCAATGGTACCTCACATCTATGTGTTTGGACCGAGAATGGAATGTGGAATTCTTGCACAAATGAATTGCACTCCGACTACCACAATAAAGATTATATTTGTCTTGCTTCATGCCCAACTCTTGTAGAAATTTTTGTAGCCATAGAATCTCTTTGCACGCTTCAGTAGCCGCAATGTATTCTGCTTCGGTACTTGAAAGAGCGATGCACTTCTGGAGTCGACTCTGCCATGAGACCGCTCCCCCTCCAAAGATCATCAAGTAGCCGGATGTAGACTTTCTCTTGTCTAGATCTCCTCCCATGTCGGAATCTGTATAACCATCAAGAGTAGTCTTACCATTTCCAAAGCATAAACTCAACTTGGAAGTACCTCTCAAATATCCGAAAATCCACTTAACAGCATTCCAATGTTCTCTTCCAGGATTAGTAAGATACCTACTAACCACTCCAACTGCATGAGCTATATCAGGTCTTGTGCAAACCATTGCATACATCGGACCGCCAACGGCTGAGGCATAAGGAACACCCTTCATCTCTGCCTTCTCTTTCTCACTTGACGGACACTGCTTAGTGTTCAACTTGAAGTGACCTGCAAGTGGAGTTGAAACTTCTTTGGCTTTGCTCATGTTGAATTTGTCAAGAACTTTCTCAATATACTTCTCTTGAGATAACCAAAGCTTTCTATTTTGTCTATCTCGAGTGATCTTCATTCCAAGAATCTGTTTGACGGGTCCTAAATCCTTCATAGCAAAGGATTTTCCTAACTCCTTTTTCAACTTTTCAATCTTCATAGAATCATGACCAACAATCAACATATCATCAACATAAAGTAGAAGAATGATAAAGTCACCATCGGAAAACTTTTTCACATAGACGTATTGATCAGCTGTAGTCCTACGATACTCTTGAGCTGTCATAAATGAGTCAAAATTCTTGTACCACTGCCTTGGTGCCTGTTTCAACCCATATAAGCTCTTTCCGAGACGACATACCATATGTTCTTTTCCACTTTCTTTGAACCCTTCCGGTTGCTCCATATATATCTCTTCTTCCAAATCACCATGTAGGAAGGCTGTCTTCACATCAAGTTGCTCAGCTTCTAAATTCAAGCTAGCTGCTATACCAAGAACAACACGGATTGATGACATCTTAACCACTGGAGAGAAGATTTCTTCAAAATCAACACCTTTCTTCCGATTGAAACCCTTCACAACTAGTCTTGCTTTATATCTCGGTTGTGAGCTGCTCTCTTGAGTTTTCAATATGTATACCCATTTGTTCTTCAAAGCTCTTCTGCCTTTAGGCAACTTCACCAAGTCATAAGTGTGATTTTCTTGCAAAGAAACTATCTCCTCTTGCATAGCTTGCAACCACTCTTCTTTCTTGTCATGTTCTAAAGCTTCACTGAAAGATTCGGGCTCTCCACCATCTGTCAACAACACATATTCATTAGGATCATACCTAGTAGAAGGTCTTCTGGGTTCATCTTGAGATGGTTGTGGTGGTGGTAGTTGGATTGAAGGTTCTATCTCATCAACTACTATCTCGTCATCATCTCTACCAACTTCTTCATGTGCTTCTTCAGCTCCCCCTTGAGTAGAATCATCTGGAGTAGGGAACTGGATCTGTCGCCTGCCGGAATATCACGTGGAGGTCTGGGCTCTTCGGATTTGTCATTCTTATCAAATGTCCGATCTTCAAGAAAAACAACATCTCTACTTCTTATCACCTTTTTGTCGGTAGGAATGTATAGTCTGTATCCAAAGTCTTCATGTCCATAACCTAAGAAGATGCATTCTTTTGATTTCACATCAAGCTTTGATCTCTCATCTCTAGGGATATGAACAAAAGCTCCGCAACCAAACACTCTCAAGTGTTTGTAGGAAACATCCTTCCCCGTCCATACTCTCTGTGGTATATCACCATCCAAAGGAGCTGATGGAGAAAGATTGATCAAATCAACTGCAGTCTTCATTGCTTCAGCCCAAAAAGATTTAGGCAACTTAGCATTGGATAACATACATCGAACTCGTTCGGTGATAGATCTGTTCATTCTTTCAGCTACCCCATTTTCTTGTGGAGTCTTCGGTACTGTCTTCTCTAATATGATACCATGAAGCCTGCAATAGCTTTCAAATAGCCCTCTGTATTCACCACCATTATCTCCGCCGTACACATTTCAATCTGTGTGCCTTTTTCTCTTTCAACTTTACTGTGGAAGTCTCGAACATCTCCAAAACCCGATCTTTAGATTTCAAAGGAAAAGACCACACTTTTCTAGAGAAATCATCAATGAATGTTACAAAATATATGGCACCACCAAAAGATCTATCTCCCATGTAACAAACATCAGTATGCACCAAATCTAAAGCATTTGACCTTCTAGATGGAGAAAGATGTTGAAATGCAACTCTATGTTATTTTCCATAAAAACAATCAACACAAGGTTTAAGTACATTACCTGTCACCTTAGGTAGTAGCCGCTTGCGAACAAGTGTTTGAATCCCCTTTTCGCTCATGTGTCCAAGTCTTCTATGCCAAAGATCAATGGAAGAATCTTGCATCACATTTACTTCCCCTTTCTCTAACTTTGCATTCAACAAGTAGAGAGATCCATTCTTCTTTCCTCTACCAACAACAAGATTCCGTTTACTAATTGTGCATTTACCTCCACCTTGAGTACTGTGATAACCCTCATCATCAAACTGTCCTGTAGAGATAAGATTAAGACGCATATCCGGAACATGTCTTACATTTTTCAAAAACAGCTAACACCCTGTATCTGTCTTCGGAACTATGTCCCCCATGCCAATAACTTTACAAGAATCTTGATTTCCCATTCTAATTGAACTGAATTCTCCTTCAGTATAAGTAGAGAAAAAATGTCTGTGAGGAGTAACATGAAATGATGCACCCGAATCAATGACCCAATCAGAATCTTGGCAAGCAATGTTCACTTGATTTTCATCAACGAATACTAACAAATCGTCATATTCGTCACCCCTTCGTCGTAGTGTTTGCTTCCTCGTTCTCATTCACTTTACCTTTGCCCTTTTTCTCGGCAAGTTCCCTTTTCGGAATTCTACACTGCTTTATGTAGTGTCTTTTCTTTTTACAATGAAAGCACTCACCACCTTTCCGTGATTCAAATCTATCCTTGGATTTGTTGTATCCGTTGTGAGGTCCTCTCGCTTTTGCTTCGCCTCTACCATCTTTATTCTGTGTCACAAGAGCTTGAGATTCACCGATAATTCCTTGTTCTTTCCTCCCGAGTTCTTCATTCATCAAAGCATCTTTCACTATGCCCATCGTCAATGTACCGTTAGGAGCCGAGTTGCTAAGGGAGACCACCATTGTATCCCAATTGTCTGGTAGCGAACCGATCAACAATAAAGCCTGCAATTCATCATCCAAGTTTAATTTCAAAGTACAAGCTTGATTTATTAAACCTTGAAATGCAGCTAAATGTTCAGTCATATCTGCCCCATCTTTATATCTCGGTCGTACAATGTTTCTCAAACAAGTACTCTTGTTTATGCCAGCTTTTCTTTCATACATGCTTTCAAGCTTATTCCACATAACATCAGCTCTAGTCTCATTAGCAAAGTGTTGGAATATACTTTGACTAATCCACTTCCTAATGTTAGCAACAACCTTATAATGCATACTATCCCATTTCTCATCCGACATATCAGTTGGTTTACCCTTATCTCCTAAAATAGGATCATACAAGTCTTTGCAATAAAGATAGTCTTTCATTCTAATCTTCCACAATGCAAAATTGGTTGGATTCAGTTTTATCATACACCCACTATCTGAGTCATCCATTTTGTATCAATTCAAATCCAATTGACCAAAGCTCCGATACCACTTTGTTGGGAAGAAAGACACCACAGTTAACAATTTAACTGAAATTAGAGTTTCCCTAAGAATTACCTTTTCCCAAATCACAATAAAACAACCAACCAATATAGCAACCAAATACCAATTAGAATATGCAATAAAGGCTCAAATTGAAAGTACGAGACACCAACGATTTTTAACGTGGAAAAACCCAAGATGAGAAAAAACCACGGGACCTAGTCCAAGCAAAATCTCCACTATCAAAGATAATAGAAATACACAGGTCTTCCTAGACAGCACTAGGAGTACACCAATACAAACTTCTTCCAAAAACTACAACAATAACACAAGTTAGAGTGTGGAAGGATGTTACCAAAGTGGAATGAAAACAGAGATTAAACCGATCAATCGATAGAGGATGATGAGAGGATTCCGTTGCACTAGATCTCGCTGAAAACGGACTCCAAACGGCTTTCCAATCGAACTCCCAAAATTTCCCCTTTCTTCTTCACGCGACTGCTCGGCTTTTCCTTTCTTTCTTTGTGTTTCCCGAAACCCTCACTCAATTCAGAAATTAAATGTAATTTCAATTTCTTTCCTTTTTATTTTCTTTTTCTTTTAACGGTTATGGGCCAACCCAAATGGGCTGGACCCAAACCCAACACAATCTCCATTTCAGTTAGTTGGCACCCCTATTCCAACTTCCAAAGATCCCTCGTACGTTGTTCCATAATTCATAGATTGGCGGTCTTCCCCAACAGTTTGAGGATGAGTGCTCCTCTCCTTGGTTGAGAAAAAATGTGATATTTCTCTAGGGAGAACACTACTATTGGGTTGCTTTTCCCACTGGAACTCCCACCATCTTGTGGGTCATTACATAGGTCCTTAAAACCATCGATATTGTTTTTTCCATCTTCAAACATGTAGATATATCACATTTGGTTGTCAGAGCCTAAAATAATAAATTTTTATTAATTTTTTTCTGCTTCTTTTCTGAAAAAAAATACAAACAACATGGTCAAAATTGAAAAATATATTGGAGATTAAGAAAATTCACAATCTGAATATGTTGATACTTACTAAATATATTTGTTAGAGTATATATTGTTTATATTATTTATTATTCATCATAAAGGTAAAATAATCATGTTTATTCATTTTACATTTGTTATATATACTCTTGTTTCGATCATATAATTTATTATTCAATATTAGGTAACACTAAACAATGTTTTCATTTTATCAATTTTCTCAATTCTTACATAATATATATATATATATATATATATATATATAATCCAGTTTCTGAGATAATGATTTTTGTAATTGAAATTTAGTACAAAGCAATAAACTGGCATTAATTTTGAATACAAATTAATATATTTCTAATTATCAAAACAACTTATGGGTTCAACAGAACCAGAAGTTTTCCCAGAAGCATTTGCACACCAAGATTTTGCTGGTCGATTTTTATAGGTTAAATTTATGTCTCGCAAACTTATATTGGTGCACCGATGTTTTGGACTACAGTCGAATTTTACAGCCACTTCTGTTGCAGATGTGCCATGGATATCCCAGTAATTGATGTTACTGATTTTAGCACCAGAAGCCTGCAGAAGTGCAAAAAAAAAAAAAAAAAAATACTATATTAATTATTATCAAAATTACAAAATAAAAATTAATGATAATATTAAAAAAGATGGATCTCCTTTACTTTCCTTATTAGGGCAATCTTTGTGTCTTGGACAATAATTTTGGTCGATTACTATGGGATGTTTAGCATTGTCTACTGTGACATTTAGGTACGTAATACCTTTGACAAAGGTTTTACATGGTCTACCCCATGTTTTTATTCTTACACCATTTTGTGCATTGGTAAACAACACTGATTTAACTGTGATGTTTTCCACTTCATCTTCTTGGTGCTTCTTGCACAAACTTCCAATGCTGTAAAACAAAACATGATATATATATATATATATATATATATATATATATATATAACATTTCAGTATTTTCACTTATATCAATAATTTTATCATTTTCTTTAAAAGTATGAAAGATTATCTTTGACAAATGGGAAAAAAAAAAAAAAGCCTAATGCTGGTGGTGTCTGTTAAGAGAATAAATTTAAGTTCATTCTACTAGCTTAAGCTTTTAGAGTATGTGACAATTTGTTACTATTTAACATGATATCGGAGCGGGTGGTCGAGGGATTAGCACATGGTGGGCCTTCGTTATAAAATTTGTCATCGGCCTACATGTGAGGGGAGTGTTAAGAGAATAAATCTAAGTCCATTCTACTAGCTTAAACTTTTAGAGTATGAGACAATTTGTTACTCTCTAACAGTGTCTATATTCTTGAATACCAAATTTCTGCATGGAATATTTAATTTTGAGAAAACTCACCTGATGCCATGGCCAGGGCCACAATTTATATTTTCCATCCAAAGATTTATTGTTCCTGAACCAATTGAAATGCAATCATCTCCTGTACTAATGTTTGAACCTAAGATGGAGACACTCTCACTATGTTGCAAATGAATCCCATCAGTGTTTGGACTTTTTTCTGGTGCTGAAATTGTAATTCTTTCGATCATTACATTCTGAGAGTTGTCAAGACCAATGTGGGATAATTGACAATCCCTCGAAGTTAATCCAGTGATGTTAACGTTACTTGACTTCTTAACTGTCAATGACTGCACCGAAAATTTATATCATATCAAGATAAATCAGATCTAGTATGGGTAGAAAATGTCAACTTCTTTTTGATGAAATGTTTTCTTTTTCCTGCTTTTTTTTTTTTTTTTTTTGGTAAACTATATTGCTCTAACTAATCAAAATTCATTTCAAGTTGCATTAGCAAAGTTTAAATCTTATTCGAGGAGAAAATATCATTTTTAGTCTTACATGACACTGACAACAAGAGTTGAACTGAAGATCTTATTTGAACATCTATATTTGGTCCAAGAGTCAATCCCAAACTTTGACTCTTGCTCCGGATAATGTATCACTCTTACTCTTACATAGAGTTCACTGAGAGAATTGAATTGAAGACCTTGTGTGACATTCACATCTAAATTATGTCCAAGTTATACTCGTAAACTTTGACTCTTACTCAGGAAAAAAAAAAACCTTAAATTGACTCTTATACAACGCTTACATCGCAAATACCACGCTAACTAAATCTTGAACTAGGACCTCAGAATAAACACTAATAAACTACTTACCACTTATACTAAGCCAAAGGCTTTTATGCAAAATTCGATTAAAATAAACCTTGAATTTCAACATACCACACTCACATGTGGGGCTAAATATAAATTTTAACAATGGATCAGTGATGGAAATTTTACTCAAATTCTTTTGTAATATATGAATACACAATCTCCTACTCTAATACTATGCTAAATGTTCACGTCGTCCAAATGGAGATAAAGAGACATTTATTGAAAACAACTAATTCAAAACTTGATTGTAATCCTTGTATCAAAGATTTTTGTAATATTATTTACTCAACTTGACTCTTTCTTTTCCTATTTATTATAAACACTTGTTTTTAATTAAAAAAAAAAATAATGTATATATTTACTATCAAGTTACTTACCCGGGCACCCTGTGGGCAATCATGGGAAGTGGCTTTGCATTTCCATAAACCAGAACCTCTACCATCAAGAATACCACCTTGAATAGAAAGAGCATTTACATCTTGAAAAGTAATCCATCTTTTGGCATGTTTGAAAACCCTATAATCAGATGGAGCAACAAGGGTTGATGAAGAACCAGCGAACTGAACCGAAATATATTGATTAGTGCAAGGTCCATTGAACTGTGTTTCATAAAGCAAGAATGTCCCTTGTGGAACATGGATTGTAGCTGACTCCGTAGAGCTACAAGCTGCTTTCCATGCTCTAAGAAATGCTTCTGTTGAGTCTGTTTGGCCATCAGGGTTTGCTCCCATTTCGACGACGTCGAAATTCACCATTGCTAGAGAAATATTTTCGAACATGATCATGTAAAGAATTGAAAGTACAAGAACAATAAGAACTCTTGTAGAATAACTCATGATTTTTATTATTACCACTTGTTTTTTGTATGAATTTTTTTTGTTTTCCCCCCCTCCTTGTCTCTCCTTTTTAGCTATTTTGACCTAGAAAGGCTAGTTAAGGTGAAAATGCAAGGATTTGGTGTTATTCAACATGAATGATGTTTTTAAAATATCACAGTAATCTTATATTTAATAGAATTACAAAACAATCTCCTTTTTCTTTTTCTTTATTTATTTTTATTTATCACAATACAAACTTTTACGTCATTTAAAAAATATTAAAATTAATTTAGTTTTTGGTTAAAATTATGTACTAAATGTAACATTTGACTTGAAATCTTCTATAAAAAATAATTAATGAAGAAGAATACTTTTTAATAATTAATTAAAGAGGTTTTAAAGGGAAAAGATATTAAGAAATGTTATAGGATAAGTAAGAAAATCGAAGAGTGATCGGGGTGTCTTTCCCTGTGATGAGGATCCTGCAAAAGGTCAAATGCCGGGGGGGTGTTCCGGCGTTGGTGCTCCGACGGTCAAGTTAGTAATAGAATGAGTATTTACTGGTGTCGGATGGTCGACCGGGAAGGAAAGCTCCAACGGACCAAACTAAGCACCTGAGTGTATCAAAGAGTCCGAACACTTAAAGTGTATTCTGAATATATGGCTTTCACTTGGTTTCTGTGTGAGTGTGTGTTACCGTTTTATGGAAATGCGTGGTCCCGCCCGACAATTCTGCAATAGTTGCTCCAAACAGTGTCTATTGGGTCAGGTGCATTTAATGTGAGGTTGGGTGAGAATCCTCTTGTCGGAGTTCATGCTCCGATGGTTTTGTACTTTTGCCCACCAGCTAGACCTCGGTGGAATCCTATCCAGGACCACGTCGATCCTTCGTGGAATCCACCTCGGACGGTCCAGCCTATGTGGACTTTTTAGGGACTTCGGTTACTCTCAAAAAGAGTACAAAAGATTTATGTGCTTCAACTTAATTGATAAAACGTACATTTTTGGTGATCATTACAAAACAATCCATTAACATTTGAAATAAAGAAAATTTCTTTTGTCCTTATCCATCTTAGTTTACACAATAATTTTTATATTTTTGAAAGAAAATATATTCACGAAAAATAATAAAACACAACGAACAAGTTCTATTCTAATTCCCAAAAATACATGTTATTACAATTCATGACCTCTGATCAATCACTAAAAGTGGAAGATAATAATGACCAAAAAGTATACTTATTTTAATTTTTATAACTTTATTATTTTTTATACGTCATATATTATTTATTTAATATTTTAATATAATACCACTAGAAATAGTAATATTTTAGTGGTCAAAAATTCAAATTAGAATGTTATTTAATATATAGTCATCTTTTATTATTTTAATATATATATCTTTTATATTTTAATAATACATATAATAGATTTATCTTTTGATATTTTACTATATTTGTCTTTATTTATTTATCATTTTTATTATAAGATATTTATGTTTATTATACTATTATATTAAAATTTCAAAATTATATATTATTATAGTGCTATTAAAAATTTCAATATGATGTCAACAGACTTATTAAAAATTCACTTACACATTATTAAAAAACCTAAGGATTTTTTAAATTGTTCTCAAGTAAATAAAATATTATGCTATCATTTATTAAAGTTGCTATTGAATCCCAATATTTTTGAAATAATTCATGGTGATATTTGCGAGCTATTTTGATATTTTATACTTCTAATTAATGTTTGTAGAGAATGGTCTCACATATATTTATTATCAACTTGCAACCTGAAGTTTACGCGATTATTTGCTCAAAGAATAAGTCTATGAGTTAAATTGATAACTAGACATTTGCGTATGAGAACAAAATTTTCTATTATTACTTGAGGTCATGTATTTTTGCATGCTGCAATACTTGTGCACATCAAGGTAGACAACAAAAAATTATAAAATTCTCTCAATTACAATTGACTTATGATCAAGAGCCAACTATTTACCATCTTTTTCACGACATGATTAATTTCTCAAATCAATATTCCCAATATAAGTGGGAGGGAAAAGGAAAAGAAGCTTGGTAAGAAAATTAAATATATTATTTTACAATATCTTAATCACCATAAAATTAAATGGCAAATTGGTATAAATAGTCCCCAAATTATAAAAAAATTGTGACATTGGTCCTTCCGTTAAAAATTCTGTTAAATCACTTATAAGTTTAAAATATTCCAAGGGTATTTATGTCATTACACTATTTAAATATAATTAATAATAGGAAAATTGGCATAAATAGTCCCCAAACTATAGACGTTTGGTGACATTGGTCCCCAAACTATTTTTTTGGTGGGATTGGTCCCTGAATTATAAAAAAAATTGTGACATTGGTCCTTCTATTAAAAAATCTATTAAATCACCGTTAAGTTTGAAAAAAAAAACTTAAGGGCATTTATGTCATTGCACTATTATTCATAAGAAAACAAAAAAAAAAAAAATAAAAGAAGAAGTGCAATGGACACCACGACGAAGTATTGTCACCGTCGGTAGCGGTTTGGAGAATAGTGCGATGGAAAATGACGTAAAATTTCTTTGAAAGTCAACCCTTTGATGGCTTACTACTACCGATGCCCCCTTTTCTAGCATCCAAAACACTCCATGACTATCATCTTTTTTTGCTCTTCCGAATCATCCATGAAAATTAAATTCCGATTGTCAGAATGATTTCCTAGATTTTTCCCCTTTTTTATTTTTGGTCATTTTTCAAGCTACCTCGTTCCCCATCACACTCTTCTCCAAACCGCTGACGACTACGACAATACTTCATTGTCGTGTCCACTGGACTTCTTCTGTTTTGTTTTGTTTTATTTTTTTTCCCGTATTTTTTTTTTAATTATTTTCATATCTATTGACTTTTTACCTTTTTATTTAATTAATTAAACAATGTAAACCGTTAAGTTTTTAAGTTTTTTGACAGAATACGTTAACAAAAACCTTATTTTTCTCTAATAAAAAAGTTTAGGACTTTAAAAGTTAAAAAAATATTTTGGGATTAAGTTTGCCAAAAGTAAATTTGTTTGGGACCAAACTCACCAATTATTCTAATATTATATATTATTAATTATATTTAAATAGTGTAATGACATAAATACCCTTAAGGTTTTTTTTTTTCAAACTTAACAGTTATTTAACAAAAATTTTAATGGAAGGACCAATGTCACAATTTTTTTATAGTTCAGGGACCAATCCCACCAAAAACATAGTTTGGGGACCAATGTCACCAAATGTCTATAGTTTGGGGACTATTTAGGCCAATTTTCCTTATTAATTATATTTAAATAGTGTAATGACATAAATAACCTTAAGGTTCTTTATTTTCAAACTTAACAGTGATTTAACAAAATTTTTAACGGAAGGACCAATGTCACAATTTTTTATAGTTCAGGGACCAATCCCACCAAAAAAATAGTTTCAGGACCAATGTCACCAAACGTCTATAGTTTGGAGACTATTTATGCCAATTTGCCAAATTAAATTTACGTGAATTAAAAGTTCAAAAGAAAGTCAAATTGTAAAGTATAATAAATAATTTGTCAAATGTATTTACTAAGTTGCATATACTAGTTGCAAATCCTTCTATACAAATTGATGTCCTAGTTAGACAAATTTTTAATGAAATAAATAAGTTTATGACACACAAGAAGCATGGTAGTAGACCAATTGATTCTAAAGATAATTATTTTTGCAAAATCAATGGCAAAGATTCATAATAAGCCTACTGAAAAGTTAATACTCCTAAAGAGTTAAGATATATAACGAATAGTGTTACTCTAGAAGAAGTTCGGGTACTTAAAAATAAAAAAAAATAGTATACGATGATGAGATCTTAATAAGTTATGCCTCTACGTGAAAATAATTGAACTAAAAATATAAATATTTGCCAATAATATTATATTTTATATATTATTTATAATGCCATCTATTATGAATTAGAATGTTGATCACAAGTCTACATTTTAGAAATGAGGTCGACATAGATATGATTGACTATATTTTAGAAAGAAAAAATTTATATATTTTGGACCTGTAGTTTCACACCTCAAGATGACATACTATAGGTTACAAATAGGTATTTGTGCAAAAATTACATAGAAAAATTGAAGTGAGATATAAAATATAACTTATTACACAAATTTTTTTCATAAAGCTTGAAATAAATTACAAGGTCACATATTCTTTTGTGGTTGATGCGATTATGTGTTACTATCTCATTAGTTTTGTAGATAATAAAAACTTTAATATGCATCTTATGAATCTAATTACGTCATTACTTGATAATGATGTGTATATAATCTAGACGAATAGTTGTAATTTTCTTAGTGAGTATATGTTAAAAGGAAATGTTATCGGAGTAACCTATTCTTAAAAAAAAAAGAAAAGGAAAGCTCATTGGTTCTAAATTCTCACATTAGTATGATATTGTCCGCTTTGGGCTTAAGCCTTCACGATTTTGTTATTGGACATCTTCCTAAAAGGCCTCATGTTAATGGAGTAGGTGGAACACCTTATATTCTAGGCAACTCTTACCTCATCTTCCGACGTGAGAGTGTTATAAATCTATTTACTATGTGAATATTCATTGATGACTCTTATGTCCTTTCCTACTTTCTTTACTCCATATTCTTCTAATCTCTCTATAGTTCTATTCTTATAAATAGAAAGATTATATACAAGTCATGTACAAATATAATACATTAATACATTAACATCCACATATATATATATATATATATATATATATATATATATATATATAATAAAATTTCATTTGCAATTTTGGCAAAAAAATTTAAGTGGACTAATGTTGATTTTCATCTTTTCAACGCTTCAAATCAGAAAAAACAAAAGCATTATATTGCGATTTCTTCCTTCACCAATGATATGAATTCCTTCACAAATAGAAAAAATGCTTTTGATTATTATAAAATCCATTTCTGAAAATTGAAAAGAAAACTTGAGAACACAACAGTACATTTTTATTATTATTATAAATTTATATATTTTAATAAAAATTTTCTCTGTAAAGTTTACATTTGAAAATTGAAAATTTTAATAATAATAAGAAAATAATTGAAAGAAGAAAAACACAAAAATTGTTGGAGAAAAGTAGGAGAGGGAGAAATAAGAATAATAATATGTAAACACTTCAAGGCGTGTATCGGATGTCACTTTCTTAAACGCAATATTTGTCATATACAATCTTCCTTTAGGATACAATGAAGATAACTAAGAGAGTGTTTGATATTATACAGAACTTTTGATAATCTATTATATCTATTGTTGATATTCATCTATTGTGCATATATTCTGCAGTAATCAATATCAACAATATATACAGATTAAAAATGATATGATATATCTTTTAGATAAAGATGTACTATTATTCTCATAAACGTATCCTTTCGGATAATTTATTATTTAAAATTACATATTACTTTTAATAGATATCATTTCGGAATCAAACTCTTCAGAATGTTGATTCATTAAACTACTAGAACTATTATCGGAACTGTTATAATATTTTGAAAATGTTCCAACAATCCCCCCACCATTTTCAAAATAAACATTCACAAAAATTCTGTAAGTTAAATGCATAAATAAAGGTATCTTGCGATTTGAACCTTTACTTAGAGAAAGATCAATACAATATATCTAAACAAATTGGTAGTATAAACTTTGAACCAAATGTCTTTATTGATAAATTGTAGATTCAATCACACATAAAACTTAATATATCAAGACACTATTCTAACAGAAAATGACACAATTTATAGTTTTGTGTCTATATCCTTCATGAGTGTATAGAATAAAGCCTTTGAATTCTTTGAAGTGACTAACTTCACACTCATATAGGTGAATCTATATCAAGTACCCTGCATCTATGACACTTTGACAAATTTTCTTGTCTTTATCTTCTTTTGACAAGTTGTCCTATAGATTCATTAAGAATTTAAAATTCACCCACCCTCATTTCAATGCAGATACCAATTATTAACCAGCCTTGGGATGAAAACATAATAATAATAATAAAACATAATGCTTGCAATTACACTAATGACATACTTTTACTCTTTGAACTTGAGACTTGGCGTAGTACCAGCGTCAAGTAGAAGTTCTGTCATGGGTAATTTGTTGAAGTAGGCTTTAAACCATCCATTTTAATCTTTATTTTCAACTTTGCTTTCTTGTTAGACTTTTGTAAATATATCTATTAGATTATTGTGTATTGCACATAATCTATAATTATAACAGAGAATAAATCTCTAAGCAACTATAACAAAATTTAGATTCAAATTTCATATTACAAATGCATTTACTTTGCATATTTCAAAGTTTTTTTGAGAAATGCATATTTCAAAGTTGATACCATTCTGTTTTTTATTTCTTTAATATAAAAGGTTTCATTTGATTTATTTATTTAAATGAATCCTTCCTGCAATAGATTATGACATCTATTTTTATATCTATAAGAATATCTAAATAATTCAAACCTACAAATTTGATATAGGTTTTCATGATAAACATTTTCATCAAACTTTCCGATCAATCCGAAAATTGAGAATTTTCTCTTGAATAACAATCAAGACTACTTTATTATTATTCAAGAATTTTCTCTTGAATAAAGATGTATCATTCTGATAAACATATCATTTCAAATAATTTATTATTTAAAATAACATATTATCTTTTAATATATATCTTTTCGGAATCAAACTCTTGTAGTCTTGATTCATTGAAATACTAGAACTATTATCGGAACTGTTATAATATTTTGAAAATGTTCCAAAAACATTTTCTATAATTTAGTTAGTATGAGCTTAAGTTTTAAAAGATAGCAATATTTCTCTTTTACCATAATTAAAATATATTAATTATTATATAATTTGATTTACATGTATATCCAAAGATAATTTTCCATATATATACTTTCTGTCTAACATAATCCAAATCTTTGAAATCTTCCTAATTAAAATACCTTAAAAAACATGTTTTTTTTTTTTTTTAAAAAAAAAAAATTTTTCCATAAAATATTTGTCCCTAGGTAGACCTCAGAAATCTTCCTAAAATAAAATACAAATCAAATTAGAAAACAAAAATTATTAGCATTTGATATATATATGGCCACAAATAAATTATTAATATATAAGGACATTATAAGAATTAAAATTCTTTTAATTATTAATAATAATATATCATTTATCAATAATAATAGAAATATGAGAACATAGAATGCGAATATAACTATATTTTTATCTAGAACTCAACATAAAGACCTCACTAATTTGAGATGATTTTTTTATATAGCCAGAGAGGGCTTTAGCCATAGAATTAAGATCGGTTAGGCAATATCAGCATTCAAAATTCTATTTATATACATATCCTAAAATTTATCTTAGCCGACAGATTGAGTACTTGAAAGATAAAATCTATCTTCATCAATCAATTTATACAAAAATATTTTAAATGGACAAAGCACATCTATTGAACATCCAAATAGTGTTTTGCTCGCATACTGCAAAAAAAAAAAAGGACAATTTTTTTTTCTTGTGAGAATAATATACAACTCATTGTTTATGAAGTTCCAAATATAAGTGCAAAAGATACTTTAATATATCTAAATTTTATTAATAATTAATTAGCAAGATTTAATTCATGTCCAGTTAAAAGATATTAAAATAGAAGGTAACTTTTTACACGTGGAGGCTCTCAAAGAAATTTGTTGGTATTCCTTCAAATTATGCACATATTATAACAATTTATAAAGAAAGTCACTAATGTATTTGATTAATATGAATGACTCAACCTATTTTGCCAAGACATTAATTCAAGTAATGAGTAATTGGTGAATTTAGTCTCAAACTTTATATTTAACAAGTTTAGTCCTAAAACATATATATTCTTTTTATTTTTAAAGTCTCAAACTTTTTTTACCTAAGATAAGTAAGGTCATTTTTGACAAATTTCATCAAAATTTTATAAAACTTAATGATTTGCGTGCTTTTTGTCAGTTAAAGAAAGGATAATTAAGTCACTTTTACATGAAATATCTACAAAACTAGAGTAAAAAGGGTTGCAACACTCATTCACAAAATATTTTCGAAAGGGTAAAACGATATATATAAAAATATATTTCATGTAAAATGACTTGATTACCCTTTTCTTTTATTCAATAAACCACACAAACTGTTAAATTTTAAAATTTTTTGAAGAAATTTGTAAAAAAGGACCTTAATTTTCTTAGGTAAAAATGTTTGGGGCTTTAAAAGTCAAAAAAATATTTTACGACTAAACTTGCCATATATAAATTTGTTTAGAACCAAACTTACCAATTACTCTTCAAGTAATAATTCAACATAAATTTTTACAAAGATTTATGACTTCAACCATTCAAAGACTAGTGTGGTACCAAATTAGAATACGGTTAGTTTAAAGATTTTATTTAATATTCTAATCAAGAGAAGTGTACAAGGAAATGTGAACTCTTTTTCCTTCATTAAATTTTTTTTTTTCCATTGGATATTTCTCTATTAAGGTTTTAATGAGGGATATTTCACGTACAATAGATAGTGAGAGTGTTATAAATCTATTTATGATATGAATATTTATTGAAGACTCTTATGTTTTCTACTTGTTTACTCCCTATATATACTTCCAGTTTCTCTATAGTTTTATCTCTATAAATCGTGTTTTATAGAAAAAATATATACAAGTCATGTACAAAAGTAATACATCAATAAAATTTGTATATATATATATATATATATTTCTTTTTTCTCTTCTCCAAAGCAACTGTCCAATTCTTTTTTGCTTTTTTTTCTTTTTTTTTTTTTTCATTAGTAAAATATTAATTTGTATTTTTGTTCTTCAATTTTTGTCATTTTTAGCATTTGTGTTGAGATGATAAGGGTATAATAGGAATTAATAATCTTTTAATTATTAATAATAATAGAAATCAACTGAGAAGATAGAATTCGAATATAACAATAATTTTATCTAGAACTCTAAATTTCCTAAAAAAAAAAAAAAATCTAGAACTCTAAATAAAGACCTTTGATCTCTAATTTGAGATGATTTTTCCATATATACATAGACAGCTTTAGCCATAGAATGAACTAAGATCGGTTACGCAACATCAACATTCAAAATCCTATATATATATATATATATATATATATATATATATATATTTATAAATATCCTCAAACTGTGAAAAACCTTCAAGAAAACCACAGCACCATACTTTAATACAAGAAAAATGGAATTCATCAAAATTCTATTGTTCTTCGTTACATTCTATATTTTATTCATTGTTAAAACACACTCAGCATCATCATCGGACATCACATTTAACGTTGTCAATTTAGGTGCAGATCCTAAGGGAATTAAGAAATCAACACCTGCATTTCTAAGGGCATGGTCGGGTGCTTGTAGCTCTTCCAAACCTGCAATCATTCTTGTTCCGGAAGGAACATTCTTGCTAGGTTTAACACAGTTTCTTGGACCCTGCAAAAATTCAGAGATATCGATTCAAATCAAAGGTACTCTCGTTGCACCAACGGATTATGAAATTTTGGGAAGTCAAACTAGTTGGATTTATGTTCATCAAGTTAATGGAGTTTCAATTCAAGGTGGTGTTCTTGATGGAAATGGAAAAAGTTTGTGGGATTGCAAGAATTCTGGGAAAAAATGTCCTATTGGTTCTTCAGTAAGTACTAAGAGAAAACACCTCCCATAATTGGTCATTTTTTGCCAAAATTTTGTTAAAAATTGTCAGATTTTCATTCATTTTGATCCTCAAATACTGATTTATGTGTTAGAAGAACATGGAGTTCTTATCTTATGAGTACAAGAAAAATAAGGACTAAATCATAATTTTTTTCTAAAAAACAGCATTAATATTCTAAAATTGTTCTCACGTTTTAGATATACATATATATATATATATTATTTTCAAAATTAATTGTTGATGTTGTTCTTGGTAGAATCTGGGAATTTTTGACTCCCACAATGTGAACATCAGTTCCTTAAGGTCAGTGAATAGTCAATTTTTCCATATCAAAATTGAAGGGTCTCAGAATGTAAAAGTTGACAGAATTACAAGTATAGCACCCGGAAACAGCCCCAACACCGACGGCATACATATCCAAGCTTCTTCTTTCGTCTCGATCTTCAGTTCGAACTTTAACACCGGAGATGACTGCATTTCCATCGGCCAAAACTCCAGAAACTTATGGATTGAACATGTTTCTTGTGGCCCTGGACATGGCATTAGGTAACCAAGCTTATAATTTCTTTTTTTCTGTTTTTTTGGCTTTTTATTAGACTATCTGAGATAAGAAATATTAATCGACTAATTTGAATTCAATCTGGGTCAAACCTAGTCTAACTCTGATTCGAGAAATTTACTCAACCTAACTCTTTATATATATGGAGCTCACAATGAGTGTCAAATTTGGGACCTCGTGTATCATTTACAAGGTAAGCTTAATTATATATATGCAAGTAATTTTCTTTTATTGACTATAGAGTATGTGACAATTTATCACTATTTAACAGGCTCAATCCCTGTTGTACCTATAAAGTCTAATTGGTGTTTTGAGGACCGGCCTCACATCAAGTGTCAAATTCACGAATTCATTTATCTTTACAAGGCCAACTTACTTTTAAATATATATATATATATATATATATATATATCTGAAAATAGTCTCTTTTTTGCTTTGACAAATCTAGATTCGATTTGGGTTGCGCTCGCAAAAACTAACTCTTGTTCAGGTTTCACTCTAACTATTTACATGGAATTCCAATCGAGTGTCGAACTCGGGACCTCATATATCATTCATAAGGTTAGCTTAATTTTATATATATATGTGCAAATAGTTTTTTTTTTATTAGACAATTCACTTTGAGTTGCACCAGTATAGTCTAACTTTTGTTCGAGAAAATGCTTCACTCTAACTCTTCACACGTCGCTCACAACGAGTGTTGAACTCATATCTCAGGTAGCATTTACATTTCCAAACTTAATTTTACATATATATATATTTTGGTGGGCATATATATACACTATAATTATCATTGAAAGTATGATTTTTTTTTATTGCAGCATTGGAAGTATAGGTGGTGATCCTGATGATAAAGGAGTACATAACGTGACAGTAAAAAGTGCTACATTTGAAGGGACAGAAAATGGTGTTAGGTTAAAAACATGGGCCAAACCCGGCACTGCAATTATACAAAACATTACTTTTCAGAATGCTACTATGCAGGAAGTCAATAATCCAATCATCATTGATCAAAATTACTGCCCTGGACATGGCAATCCCAGATGTGGCCATCAGGTAAATAATATTATCCAAATTACAATATATATATATATATATATATATATATATATATATATTTTAATTATTATCTAAAATTGAATTAATCAGATTAATTAACCTTAAATTATATTCGACATGGTCGTAATCGAACATATGATTATATTTAGAGTCAACCATATTGGTCGTTAATCCAATTTAATCTTGAAAACTTAGAAAAATGATTATTTTTTGTCCAATACTATTTTTTCTCTTTTTCTTAAAGATTTTAGTTCTTTAACTATTTACAAAATTTAATCTTTTTGTTTAATTATATATTAAAAGCCGGTCAAAATGATGATTAGGGGACTAACACGTGTGTCATTAATAAAGGATTAGAATGTATGAAAAACGATAAGTTAAGTTAAAGAACAAAAGGATACGTGAGTAAATTATTATTATAAAGACTAAGATGTATTATAGCCTGAGTCATTTAACAAAACTTTTAACGTAATTGAACAAAATCATCAAATTAGATATATAATTATACAATAAGAGTATATGTGTTTATATATACTCAAATTGTGAAATTAAGCCCTTAGTTTGGTCATGTGAATGTTTTTTTTTTTTTTATCCGAAATCTTCATCGACTAATCCGAGATGGATCCGTGGGACGACACTCTCAATACTACAACATATAGTTGAAATTGCGGCATAAAGCCGTCCCTTGCATGTGTCAAACTCAAGTCTCTCACAGGCAGACCAGGTGAGACACCTAAGTAAGGGAAGTCAAACCAACTAGGTTACCACTTTTTCACTATGTGAATGTGTTACAAAGATTACAAGTGAGTATTATTATGTATGAGTCGGGGCGTAATGCATTTAATAACTGTTTCAATCCGCTAATTCAATATTGTGTTGTAAATTCATATATTTTATGAAATATGTATATTTTTTTGGCAGCCTTCCGGAATACAAATTAACAATGTGAAGTTCAAGGATATCCATGGATCATCATCGACAAAAGTTGCAGTAAAATTCGATTGCAGTACGAAGAAACCATGCACTGATTTAGAATTGGAAAATATAAACCTAATATATAATAATGGCAGAAGTGCAAAATCATCTTGTGCCAACGCATTCGGAGAATCGTCTGGAATTATCATACCTCCATCCTGCTTGAAGACACAAAAAGAAAGTAAATTTACCTTTTTACCCTTTTAATACATAAAATTTTTAATGTAATATTTCAAAATTATTGGAATCACATTCAATTAGAATGGGATTAGAAAAAGAAAAGAAAATTTTGTGTTGTGGGAATTTCACTGAATTATTTCTTCTAAATACTTTGAAATTATTATTATTTTCAATCACACATGTATTTAAAATTTAGGAGTGACAATTCGTGTCAGATTGAATTAATCATGTCACGACTTAGACTCGCAAACTTGTGTCGCGACTACGGGTCCGACAACACCCATAGTGTACCAAAAGGGATACCCCGAGTTGACTATGAGTACTTAGGCTCATCCTTATATACCATTACATATTCATTTATCATTTCAGTGTGGGATGGGTATCACATTCACCGTGTTAAGGCTCGCTAGGGCCCAACCGAACATAATTGGCCACAATCTAAGATCAACCAGTGGACTTCCGAGATTATAGAGGTGGCTCCCAGCCCTTGGGTGTAGCACTTACTTCCCATAGTCCAGGTTGACTACCAACTCCGATACCAACTGTGACAACTCGGACCCGCAAAACCCGTGTCGTGACTATGAGTCCGGTAGCACCCACAGTCGCAACACCAAGCACTTGGGGTATCCTTATTGGTACAGTGAGGGACAACATCAAGTGGTTGACCGTGGGTGCTGCCAGACCTATAGTCACATCACGAGCTTGTGGGTCCGAGTCGCGACAAATCATGCTGGATTGCACAAGGTATTTAGAGTTGATATGCCAAAACAAACTCAACTCATTTCATAATTCCATTCAAAATCTCAATCTGAACCCAACTTATTTAAAAATGTGTCAACTTAATTATTTAACTTTCAAACCTAAAACTATAAAATACATGTTTAACATGAAAGATAATAAATTTAATTCTAAAAATTTAATGACTAACTCTTTTAAAATATAATTCAAAAGTATTAAAATCATCAATCAAATTAATATTCAACTAACATTTTTTTTTATAAAAAAAAATTAATCATTAATCATTAATTAAATTTTACCAAACAACAATTTTTTTTTCTTTTTAATCATAGCCGAAGTAAAGTTATACTTCAACATCAAGATAATTTATTTTATTTTTTTTAAAAAATCATATTTTATAAAATGTTCAATAATAAAAGTTTTCAATCATATTCTACTAATATAATTAATATATATATATATATATATATATATATATATTTAAAGTAATAATATAAATATACTCCTAATAGTTTTAGTCATCAAATATTAATTTTTCTTTTTCCTTTTTATATTTTTGGATGTTACAATTCAATAGTTTTCCTTTTATACATCTTATATGATTTCTAAATGAATTGATTTCACATCAAGGTAAAATTATCCTAAAATAAATTAATATTTCCTTTGATTTGTCCCAAATTATTTGCCTATACTTTCTTTTGATGAATTCATCCCAAATTTATTGTCTCAGTACAAAATCAATAAAGAGTAAAATAAGTTTCTAGGTGAGCTGGAAAATCCGATTCATGTATGCAGATGTTACTTAGAGTAAAGTTGAATTTTGTTCAAGTTTTTCCCGTGAAGTCTAACTTTTATTTAGAGTAAAGTTTAACCATAACTCTTTATATCGGACTCAAATTGAATGTTAAACTCGTGACCTCGTGTATCATTCACTAGCCAAGCTTTATATACATATATGAAGTTATCTTATAGAAAATGCTAACCAAATGGTTTTATTTCTTTTATTTATTTTTTATTATGTCTAATGTATAACAAATAAGTACATCCTGGTCCCACTTTTTATTGATAGGTCAATATCAAAAAATAGATTTTTTTTAAGAAAGGAACCATGTATATAATTAGAGAAACAAAAAATATGTAGGACTAAATCCAAGATCTTTCATTGTATATATATATATATATATATATATATGTTATTTTATTTCAAGTAAAAAGTCTCGTAATTTTCTCAATGTGACAAATAAAATAAATAGAGAATGTATATTTAACATTCTGAAAACAATAAGTCAAAGTTGTGAAAACTTTAACATTATTATCATATAACAAAATTCGGTTAAAAGACGAAGTACAATAAAAAAATCTCAAATTTATTAATAAGATTTTATTTATTTATTTATTTTTTTATACTCACTTGGGGCGCCCGGTGTTCTCACCTTATTTGGTGAGACTAATCCGGACTCGGCCTGCGGAGCGCTCGTAGAGTTCAATTCTTACTCGAGGATGGGGGCCCGACCCAGAGCTTTTTTAACATGACGCTAACCACCCCAGGGGATTCGAAACCTCAACCATCCGCCCTGGAGGAAGCATTAGGAGTCCGCGAACCAAATCCCTCAAGCTACGGGGTTCGATTTTATTTATTACCCACAGAAAAAAAAAAAGGAAAAAAATAAAAATAATAACACTGACCTTATTATTTTGTTTCCAATATATATAGTTTGCATCTCATAATACATCCTCTCATATAATATGTAAGACATCAATTAAATAACATATATAGTAGTTTAATTAACTTTAAAATTATGATTTAAAATCTGATATAAATTTTTTAAAAATAAAAAGTATAATGGCATTAAAAAATTTGTTAATTGAAGTGATTAAAAAAATGATTAAAATTTTTTATGATTTTTTATTTTTAATAAAAAATATAAATATTATCATAGAAATTTATAAATTTCTATAAATTTTTTGCGATTTCATACCTTTTTAAAATTTTTGGATAATTTCATCCCTTATCTTTATAATTTTGGCCAATTTCATCCTTCTATTAAGTTTTTTGGGTCAACAGTTAGTCAACGGTTATATTTAATAAAAATAATTTTTTCAAGAGTAAAAATGTCAATTCACTTTTTTTTTTTTCATCCGATTGCTTGCTTGAAAAGGGACGTTGTTTGCCACTATACCAATGTCCTATTTTGGATTATTTTTTACAAGAGTTTAATTTATTATCTAGGAGATTTTTGTTTTATAAAAAAATAATTAATTATTGTAGTCAACAGGATTTGAACCCAAATAGCACGATTAGAGTGTAATGGTGTTTTTTAAAAAATTTAATTTAAATTGTGTAGCACAACTTTAGGAGCTTGCAAATTTTTTTTTTTTTTTTTTTTTTAACAAAAACTCCTATAAAGCACGCAAATTTTAGGCACGCGGTTGGTGTTTGAATCCCGTCAATTGTAAATATTTTTTTAATTTTTTTTTATAAAGATAATAAATAAAAATCCTATAAAAAATAATACAATTTGGGATAGTGGTGTAGTGGCAAAGCGTTGGAGCTTTCATCGCACAGTTGTAGTTCCAATCTTCTTAATTGTGAAAATTAAATGATTTTTATAAAATAAAAATTTTCTTAAAGAGAATAAATAAAACGCTTGTAAAATATAATACTTTGGATTCGTTGGTGTACTGGTAAATTGCGTCTATTTTCGACGCGCGATGTGGGGTTCAAATCTCACTAAATGAAAAAATTAAATATTTTTTTATAAATAAAAAATATCCCTAAAAAAATTAAAAAAAATATCCTAAATATAAAAAGACGGAAATGTCCCCGAGAAACTGACGAATTTGGAGTTTGGACGGAATTTTTTGACGGAGGTGCAAATTGGGCGATTTTTTTTAGTTGGAGTGCAAAAGATGAACAAAAAAAAGTTTAGGTGCAAAACCCGGAATCTCGAAAAGTTGAGGTGTTACCGGGATAATTTATCGTAAAAGTTATAATGGCATTAAAAAATTCGTTAACTGAAGTGATTAAAAAACTGATTTAATTTTTTATGATTTTTATTTTTAATAAAAATATAAATATCAACTTAGAAATATTAGTTTTGGGGGATAATTAGACTATTAAGTAATATCTTCTCGTGCTAATAAATACCTCAACAAACTTGGACATATGGACAAAAAAGTACATCAGTTAAGAAAAATATAAAAATTGATGTATTTATTTCTTTCAAAAAATTAAAATATTTTTTAATTCTACTTTCTACTATAAAAATAATTAATAAGTATGAGTTGTAAAGTTTTAATTATAAAAATATTAATTAAAAAATAAATAAAAACACCTTAATTTCTTAATAGAATATTTTTTTTTTTAAAGAAAATGATGAAGTACATCATAAAATCAATCAATCATTTAAAGTAATTGGTGAATTTGGTACGAAACTAATCTATGCCCTAAAATATATATATATTTTTTCACTTTTAAAGTCCGAAATTTTTTAACCTAAAAAAAAGAAGGTCATTTTTCATGGATTTTGTCAAAGATTTTTAAAAATGAACGGTTTGTATGATTTTAGTCAATAAAAGAAATAATAATTAACCTACTTTACATAAAATATTTACAAATTTAGAATAATGAGTTATGACGCTCATTCATAAAATATTATTTAAAGGGTAAAAACATATATATATTTCATATGAAATGTCTTGATTACCCTTTCCATTTATTTAATAAACCACACAAACTATTAAATTTTAAATTTTTTTGATGAAATCCATGCAAAAGGACCTATTTACTTAGGTAAAAATGTTTGGGACTTGAAAAAATTAAAAAATTATATTTAAAAACTAAATTTGACAAACATAAATTTATTTGGACCAAAATCACAGATTACTCCAACATTTATTACCTTTTTCCATTTAGTTACCAATCAAGTTTTATTTCATTAGCATATTTTGTTTATATTGTTACTAACCCAAATTATTTTAAAGGTTGTCTTTTTCTAGTACTACTTGAATTGGTAAAGTTTTCAATTTTGATTTGAGCACTCTAATAACCACTTAAAATCTTGCATAAATAACTTTTGGAAAATTTTATTTAATAGAATCAATATCCAATATTAAGATAGATATATTGAGTTGAATGGAATGGAATGTCGAAATAAGAGTGCAACTTTTGAAAATGAAAGTTGTCACGACGAAGGCGTATATAATGATATACGAGATTACAAGTTTAATATTCATTGTAAGCGTCATGTAAACGTTAATGTATTTTTTTCTCTCGAATAATATTTAGACTCCAAATTAAAATTAATTAAAGTAATTAATGCGGATACCGTATGATCTAACCCTCCTAGTAAAAAGCACTTGAAAACATACGAATAGAGATCAAATTTCTACATTTTCATATATATATATATATATATATATATATATATATATATATATATATATATATTGCTTTCACACATGTTAAGCAGTTAATTTTGAAGTAAAGAAAAAACTTTGCCAAATTTTTTTTGGGAATATAACAAATATACACTTTAATAAATGGTGTAATTTTACTAAAATAATGAACATACGTACAAGGTTTGATTGTTTTACATATTAATTAGAATGAAACGAGGTAATTTGCTTAGGAGTAAGGAGACATATTTAGACAATATATACTTTAAAAATGATGTTTACACTCACTCAAAAAAGCGAGAACCTTAAAATTCTATAGATATTATCTTACACACTTAGATGTTCGAATCTCTACTTAAGAATAGTTTAAAGATATCATAATAAGCAAATGATATGGGACACCTTCGTTCACAGCCGTATTACTTTTTTTTTTTTCTCTCCTCTAATCCAAATAAAACTTATAATAATAACTCAATCCTAGGAACTATTCATAAATGCTGGCCATTAATTGTTGGTTGAATTTGAAAACTCAAATTGATTAGTCAGTTAGCTCCAAACGCTGCATCAAATCCACTATATATACATACAAGTAAAAAACCTGAGTTTGCAACATCCTTAATTTTGGTAAAAACATCCTTAATTTCCTTTACAGATTAGCCATGGCAATGCCAAACAGATTATTGAAAGTATTTCTTCTTGCATTCATTTTTCTGATAATAAAATCATTAGCAATGCCTACATTTGATGTTGTTCAATTAGGTGCCAAACCTGATGGTAAGACTGATTCAAAACCAGCTTTTGAAAAAGCATGGAAATTAGCCTGCAATGGCTCTTCGAAAGGAGAAGCCACCATCCATGTCCCGAAAGGATCCTTTTTGCTTGGTAATGTACAGTTCAAAGGACCTTGTAAGAACGTCCCTCGTGTGTCCTTCGACATTTCTGGCACCATCGTCGCTCCAGGATACACCAGAATGGGAAAGGCGATGACCTGGATCAGGTTCGAGGGAGTTGATGGAGTTTCCATTGATGGTGGTATACTTGATGGAAGAGGTAGCAGCTTGTGGAAATGCAAGGCTTCGTCAGGCAACAATTGTCCTGTTGGGGCCACCGTTAAGTGATTAAATTTAATTTCTTTTATTATTTGATTGCGCTTATCTAGCAATTGTTTGAGCGAAGGTATCGCTCTATACCTTATACATGATACTCTCGTATAGCATTGACCAATGCCTCCTATATCTTTTGAACAATGATTCATTTTCTTTGAACAATTTATATATATATGTCTAAATATAGTACTTCATGTTTCAGACATTGGCATTCTACAACTCAAAGAACATTCATGTGACTGGTCTTACTTCTCAAAACAGTGAACTTTTTCACATAGCCTTCGTGGGTTGCCAGCACGTTAAGGTCCTTAGGGCAACAATTTCGGCACCGGGGAACAGTCCTAACACTGACGGAATTCATGTCCAAGCCTCGTCGGACGTCTCAATTCTGCACTCCACCATAGGTACCGGAGATGATTGTATTTCCATCGGACCAGATACCTCAAGGTTATGGATAGAAGATATCCATTGCGGCCCCGGACATGGTATTAGGTAACTGCATACATGTATATATATATTTCTTGATGAGGTGTTTGTTTATTTTTATAATCTTTTTTTTTTTTGGTGGTATGTAGTATTGGAAGCTTGGGGAAATCTGCAAATGAAAAAGGAGTGAGGAATGTAACGGTGACAAGCGCAACATTCAAAGATACACAAAATGGAGTAAGGATTAAAACATGGGCAAGGCCAACCAAATCCTATGTCAGAAATATTATTTTCCAGCATGTAACTATGAACAACGTACAAAACCCTATTGTAATCGATCAAAACTATTGTCCTGGAATCCCAAATTGCCCACATCAGGTACGTATGAATTGATTATTGATTTCTTCTAGGTTGTTTATAGGATAAATTGACATACATTGTCCCAACACTGTGAGTTTTTGGTGAAATTGGTTCACATTTTAGTGTTTTTTTTTAAAATTGATTCCAAGATTATTTCACTACTAGAAAAATCAGGATTTGCGACGGTTGGAAAGATCATCGCAAATATTTGTCACAAAAGTCATCGCAAATTGCGATGACAGAGAAGACCATTGTAAAAATTTGTTGCAAGTTGCAATGGTACTTTGATCCATCGCAAATTGCGACAGCTGAGTTGGCCATCGCAAGAACCCGGCAATTTGCGAGGAACACTATGCCATCACAAGTTCCGTCGCAAATTCTAGTTTTTCTTATAGTTTTTAAATAATGTGAACCGATTTCAAATAATATGTCATACCAGGTTAAATAATTTGAAACATATAAACGTTCAACAATTAATGAATTCTTACTAACATAACCATTTATATATGTATAATTGTATTCAATTTTGTTGAAATTTGTGAGTACAATTGGCACAATTAATATATATATATATATATAGGTAGATGTATGTACAATATAGTAACAAAAAGTTTGAAGGCTAAATTTGTAATTTTAATCTTGTTTTTTTTTTGTCATGAGCAGTCTTCAGGGATAAACATTACAGATATAAGATACATAGACATCCATGGATCATCGGCGACAGAAGTGGCAATGAAGTTCGATTGCAGTCGAACAAATCCCTGCACGGCTTTAAAATTGAAAGACATAAATTTGACGTACAACCGGCAACCGGCTAAAGCATGGTGTTCCAACGCTTCAGGAAAAACTTCGGGCGATGTCAATCCCCACGGCTGTTTCAGTCAAGGAAAACAAGAATAAATCTTCTATTCTGATTTTGAGATAATTTTGTTTTCCGATGAGAAAGTATTAAGTAGATCGATCCAAAATGTTCCTGATCAATAAATTTATAAGTCAGTTAGAAATATTAATAAAAAACAATGATCACCTTATTATGTTAAACTCAATAAGCATATGAATAATATTTAATATACGACATAAATGACAATATATTAATAATATATATTATTTAAAGTTTTTTTATTTTATACCCACTTGGGGCGCTCGGTTTCTACACTTTATTTGGTGAGACTAATCCGGACTCGGTCTACTTTTTTTAATATGACACTAACTACCCTAGGGGATTCGAAACCTCGATCATCCGCCTTGGAGAAAGCATCACGAGTCTTCACACTAACTTCCCCAAGCTATCTGGTTTATTTAAAGTATTATTTCATAAATAACTCCCTCTTTTTAATTTACTAATAATTATAATAAAAATAATATAGCTCTGGACACTCTCATTTTATAACTTGTAATGTCGAATAGAAAACTTAAGTGAATTGTAGAAATAAAAAACGAGTTTACTTATTATTGAATCAAGAATATCAACTTAGGATAAATGACTGAGTCCAATACATGGTACTATTCCATTAAGATAGATTTTACTCTCTGTCCTTGATCTTTAGAGCATTTGCATTACGAGAGAACATTGTTTTACAGAAAAAAATTTGAGTCAACCATTATTTGTCTCTCAATAGAAATAAATGAGAGACATATTTGAGACAATTAAAAATTTATAAAATTTTGAACAGTATTAAAGTTTATGTAGAGTCGAAATTCTTGGTCAGTATATTAATTGTCTCTATAGCGTCTCTAGTTGAATATATAAAAAATGGAGACAAATCCACTATTGCCTTGTGCGATCTCAACTCTATGTAGAGTCAATCTAGCTATTAAATAGAGTCTAACAAAAATTTTCTTCTTTTATTTTTAATATTAGAGACATGATAGAGACAAATTATTTTTTGTCTCTATGTTTGGAAAAATATTAAAGTCAAATGCGAGTCTAACGATGCCATCTCTATACTAATTTGTCTCTTGCGTGTCTACCTCCCAAGGTAAAATGATCACAATTATTGTAGAAGAACTACACGAGCAAGTACATTGAAGAGAAGCTTTTTTAACTCTTGTAATTTAATTTTTTGTGTGTTTTAATATAGTTGGAGAACTTACTATTTATAGACTTATATATAGAAAACTTTTCATTATTATATTTGATAATAATGTTTTATTAATCAAATGCTTTCATAAACTGCATTATATTAAGAGCATAAAGACCATTCAGTCTGCAATACATCCATAACCAGAGGGTGAGAGGATTTGAACCAAACTAAATCAGAAGAAAGAGATAAACCAATCTTAGCCAAACGATGTGCAACAGAATTTGTAAATCTAGGACTAAAATGGATATCACCCACACCAATTCGACTCAACAAACACTTGAGATGATCTATGATAGCACCAAGAATAGCCAAATTCTTGTTTGAAGAGCAAAAATGTCCTACCAGCTTCTGGCAATAAAGCTCAACAGAGAGTGGTTGTTGCCAAAACTCCTGTATATACTCTAAGCCTTTCCATAGAGCCATCGCTTCTGCATGCTCAGCTGAAGTGACGTGCAATAAGGGGCTAGATCCCGACTTCAGTACCACTCCTTCATGATCACGAAGAACAAAATCGTACCCTGCTCCTGTAGAGAAGAAAGAGGCATCGGTATTTAGCTGAGATAACCCCACTCAGGAGGCAACTAACGAGTTGGATGTTCATGATCTCGAATCTGTGGAGCTACGTTATCATCACCAGCAGCCTGAAATGAAAACAAATAATCCAGAGCTTTTGTGGCTGTGTGCCCGCCAGATACCCCATAAACAGATGATAATTTTGCTAAGCTGATTCGAAGGGTCCCTTGAGTTCTCTCTAACAAGCTGAAAAAAATGAAGCCAAGATTGAGCTCTATATAGCAGCTTATACGGGAATAAATCTCAGGCCTTCCAAACCAACTTTACAAAATTTCAATGAAAAAATAGATGATGGTCATCTTCCATAGCATCAGCACAACATGGGCAGCAGCCAGAGGCATCTGTGAATTAAATTGAAACATGTGGCAAGAGAATGATGACAAGTTGTCAAGCGAAGATACGAACCTTTGGAGGTAAAGTTTCATCCAGATTAATAACCAGTCAGGTGTAGCATTGGAACAGCTCGCCTTTGATGACTGCAAGAGCTGGAAACCTTCCCTATAAGCAGACGAGACAAGTTTGTATAAGTTTGTATGTGGATGATTTGATTTTATACAGTGTGAAACCCGTCCCACATAAAAATGATAAGTGATTGTGTAATGGTATATAAGAATGGTTATCCCTTTTGATAAAGTGAGGACAATATTAAGTATCTCACAATGAATGAAAATAGTTGAATTGAAATATCGTAATTGTTGGATTTTGTAATTGAAATGATTTATTTTCCCTTTACTAAATAAAATTAAAAAAAAAAAATAATCAGTTTTCATCTACATATACCTAGTCACTGTCAGTTACATTTTTATTTAAGGATGAAAATAGTCAAAAATAAATAAAAGTAATATTAGCCAATAAAAAATAGTCAAGAATCAATCCATTTTTATAAAGTATATGTATACATTAAATATAGAGAA
This sequence comes from Cynanchum wilfordii, assembly GCA_025388415.1. Lineage (NCBI taxonomy): Eukaryota > Viridiplantae > Streptophyta > Magnoliopsida > Gentianales > Apocynaceae > Cynanchum > Cynanchum wilfordii. The sequence goes on from JAHSUH010005243.1 coordinate 574,755, forward strand.
CAATTGTGTGGTGTGTGATTGTTACTTGTTTCCATTTCTATATATATTTTTGCAATTTTTGTTGATTGATTTGACAATGCCAAAGTAATTATCTCCATATATTTGGTTGTTGATTTACTTTGTATTTTCATCACAAAATTCTCGATTAAATTGAGGTAATTGAAAACTGATTATATATTTCCTTTACGATTTACTTAGTATCTTGATTATAAAAATTTTCGATTCAATTTAGGTAATTGATAAATATATTAATTAAGCATGTGTCAGTTTCTCTTTTTATAATTATTATTATGTTAGGTTGAGTTTGATTTGATTTGATTTGAATATTTTTTATTTTTTATTTTTTTTTTGTATATTTGTTGACATTATATTTTTTATTTAGGCTTTAGTTATTAAGTAAATTTAAAGCACTACACAGTACAAATTTCCTTTTTTTGTAAAAATAATAATAATTAGAGATCTAAATATATAGTTTTGGACAAAAAAGAAACAAAAAAAATTGTTTGTTCACAAATTAATGGCCAATATAACTTATGATTTTCACATATGGAAATACCATATTTGCACATATTTTATCAATCAGTATAATTGAGTGATTAATTGGTCGGAAAAGTAGTTTCTAAATCACACACAACACACACTTATATATATATATATATTGCATATAACCATGAAAAAAAAAATAAATAAATAAAAAAAACCCACCACCATTGACCCTTTAAGACCGTAAAGAAATGGCATCCATAACCAAAATTACATTCCTTCAAATTTCAGTTCTTTTCATTATTAATATCTTGAGGACTTCATCCTCATCATCATCATTTGTTTCGTACAACGTTGTAGACCTAGGAGCAAATCCTAAGGGTACAACAGATTCAACACCTGCATTTAGTACTGCATGGTCAAAAGCTTGTGCATCTACTGAAGCAGTAGCAATATACGTACCAGTTGGAACTTATTTGCTTGGTTTGACAAAGTTTTCTGGACCATGTAATAACAATGCCATAACGGTGAAAATTGACGGCACACTCGTTGCACCGGAAAATTACAATGTTCTTGGACAGATTACGAGTTGGATTCAGATTTACCAAGTTGATGGATTGAATATTGTTGGTGGTGCCGTTGATGGGAAAGGCAAAGGTTTGTGGGATTGTAAGCTCACTCCCAGCAATAAATGTCCTACGGGTTCTACGGTATGATCAACTTTCACTATAAATTTTCATATCTTCTAAAAGTTTATTTATTTTTCGATGCCGGAAACAATATGCATATATATTTACATATTTTTCTTGTTTCTTATACTAAGTAATACATGGTACTAGTTGTGTCTTAATACTTGAATGTCTTAACTGAAATTACAATCAAATAAAGTATTTATAGAATTGGAAGATTACTTGATATAATTTAAAACATTTTACGATTTTTGTATGATAGAACTTAAATAATTTATATTTTGTTGGGATGAAAAATGACTTAAGAATAATTACTCACCAAAACCATTGTATCTTACTTGTGCCATTCTTTGTCCAAAAAGAATAAAAGCAGAAATATATAATTTTTATAAAATCTAAGCATAGGGTGCGTAAAAAATATATATATATATATATATATATATATATATTTGAGACCAAATATATATCAGAATATTAAATGTTTGAAATTGTATGAAGTAACCATAACGTAAATTAAAATCACTATAAATGAATTAAATACCAAGAATAAAAGTGTTGAGGAAAGATAAATTCTCAATTTTAATTTTATTACAATTATTTTATGATTATACAACAATATGTATGTATATATTGATTGAACTAAAATAAATTGCAGAACATTGGAGTTTTTCATTCAAAGAACATCAATATCACAAACTTGACATCAAGGGACAGTCAAATGTTTCACATGCAAATCTATTATAGCCAGAATGTATCACTGGCGAGTCTGATCATTGTTGCGCCAGAAAACAGTCCCAACACAGACGGGATTCACATCCAGGGCTCATCTTTTGTCTCAATACTCAATTCTAATATTAGCACCGGAGACGACTGCGTTTCGATTGGTCCCGGCTCTAATAACTTGTGGATGGAAGAAATTAATTGTGGCCCTGGACATGGCATCAGGTAATATATATATATAATATCTGTATTATATTATGTATTCACACTTTTCATTTATGTATATATAAGGAAAATTTGTGGATTTGGCCTATATATTGTTTATGTCTCAATTTATCTCTCCCTTAAATAAAGTATATTATTGTGATAGGTTGACATAAAAAATATATTTTGTGAAGGAAGAAACTAAATAGACCTGACTAGTTATATATTGGACACCAGATTTACCGATTTTCAATATATATATATATAAATTTCGTTATAAATCTTAGATAATCATAAATTGTAAGTCTTTTTTTTTAATATTTTTTAGTACGGATCAATATATAAAAAATATATACATTTTAATAAATTTTTTCAATGGAAGGGATCACAGACACTTGCTAGTTATATATTAGGAATCTCCTAAATTAAAAAAAAATGACTAATTGAAAGATTGAGGACTAAATAAATCTTTCATATGCGTAGTCATGAATCTTATAGATATTTTTTATTTAGTTATTTTTTTTTTTTTATTTTTATGCAGTATTGGAAGTTTGGGAAAGGAAATGCAAGAAGAGGGAGTACATACCGTGACAGTAACAAAGACATCATTTGTAGGAACACAAAATGGTGTAAGAATAAAAACTTGGGGTACACTTTGCAAATCTATGGTACATGATGTTACTTTTGAGCATGCAAATATGATCAATGTCCAAAACCCTATTATAATTGATCAAAATTACTGTCCTGGAGGACAAGGTTGCAGTGGAAAGGTATGAATTATTCTTACAAATTCATTCCTTAATTTCATCAAAAAAAATTCTTTATATATATATATATGTATTATATTATTTATTTACTTTTTGTTTTGACAGCCATCGTTTATACAAGTTAGTAACATTACGTATAGTGACATCAAGGGTTCATCAGCAACAGATATTGCAGTGAAATTTGATTGCAGTCTTCAGAAACCATGTACAGGGGTATTATTGGAAAATATCAATTTAAGTTATGGTGGAAGATCTGCTGAAACATTGTGTGTCAATGCTTTTGGAACTATTTCTGGCACTGTTAATCCTCCAAGCTGTTTGAAATGACAATATTGACCCTTAGAAAAAAAAAAAAAATAGGAGTATTTTTTTTCTACAAAAAGTGATTGTAATGGGTGTTTCTCTATTTTTAATTGTGTTTAGTGATAATGAAAAAAATTCAATTTTGATCAAGTAGTTTATTTGTAATTATAAATTCTATTTTTAGTGTTTGTATGTGATAATAACGACAAATAATTTTTAATTAGAAAATAAGAAATAAATATTAGTTGTAAAATATTAATTGAAGAGCTATGAATGTAAAAAAATTAATAATTATAATCTTAATTTTATATAATTTATTAAAAATAAATTAAAAATTGAAGTATCTCACACTTTTTTTATGTGTGTGGAAATAAATCAATACTAAAGACAAAAAGAAATCTCTATTAACCAAATTAGAAAAATATATTATTACCATAAACATATAACTTCCATATACAAAAATATATATAGATATAATTTTGGTAGCTCATCCGAAGCCAAACGAGTCTAGCTAAATATCGAATTATGAAGTAATTGACAGTGAGTAACATCAAACCTATAGTATAATGCTTTGTTTTCAATGATATAATCATGATCATATGATTATTTTCTTTCTTATCAACGTTTTTTTCCAGAATATCGGAATCTTCCACTCGAAAAATATCAACATTACATTATTCACATTAAGGAGCAGTCAAATGTTTCATATGCAAATTTACTTCTCTCAAAACATAAGGCTAGAGAGAGTACAAATAACAGCACCAAAAACTAGCCCTAACACAGATGGAATTCATATCCAAGGTTCTTCATATGTCTCAATAATTAGATCCAACATTCGGACTGGACACGATTGTATTTCAATCTGAATGGAGCAAGTTACCTGCGGCCCTGGGCATGGGATTAGGTGTGTATACCTAATCATATAATATATATGTATATATATGTATGTATATGTACTAATCATATACTTGATTATTTTTGCAGCATTGGAGGTTTGGGCGTGGATGTTAAAGAAGATGGAGTTCATACTGTAACTGTTAGAAAGTCTACATTTAAAGGATCACAAAATGGATTGAGAATTAAAACTTTGGGTACAACTTGCAGTTCTGTGGTGAAAGATGTTATTTTTGAACATTCTACTATGGTTAATGTTGAAAATCCAATCATAATTGATCAAAATTACTGTGCTGGAGGCTCAGGTTGCACTGGAAAGGTACGAAAAACAATAAATATCTTTCTCTTTTTTATTTTTAGTTTAAATATATATATATATATATCCGGGTTTTCATCAAGACGATCCTCTCTTATGTGTTTTGCCCAATTTTTTTAAACAAATATATAGTAGGTTGAAACTTGAAAGTATCTTCCTAGTAGGTTGTTACTCTGCTCTAAAAATCTTAGACCATGTCGTAATCTACCTTAATTTTACAAATCGAGATTATGTATTTTAAAACTAAGGCCAACACAAAGTCTTTTTTTAAAAAAATGAGTCGGGAAACTTTTGACAAATTAAATACTATAGAACTCCATGTGAGCGCCATTTAAGAGTCAGAGGTCTTCCCACGAGTAAAAATTGGACTCTGTGGACACAACCTGAGCTGAATCTGGATTAATCGGAATCGTGTTGGCTCCGGATACCAGATGGTCCAACCAAAATTTTTATATATATATATATATATTAATCTGATGTTCATTTTTTTTGCTATTTTTGTTTGGTTGCAGCCTTCATACATACAAATCAGCAACATTACATACAACAATATCCATGGATCATCAGCAACTGAAGTGGCAACAAAGTTTGATTGCAGTCCAAAGAGACCATGCATGGGATTAATTATGGAAGATATAAACCTAACTTATAATCGCAGATCTGCAAAAGCATTCTGTAAAAATGCTTATGGAAGAGTTTCTGGCACCATTAATCCACCTAACTGTTTGAAGTGATAATTAATTAATTAATTAACTATTAAATACCACCGTCACACACGAGATTAAATAATTATTAAAAAAAAAACTTTATTGATAAAATAGACTTTGACTAGGTATTTAATAGTTATGATTTACCAAATATTTTCCTCCAAATTTATTGAGAGGACTTTTTATTTTATTTTCTTTCTAATTTTTTAAATAATTATGGAGAATGAAGAACACAATATATCTATAAGTTCTTTATTGTTTAGATTCATGACCCTAAAGGGTCCCTATTGTATTGGTTCCATTAACCTTATTATTAATGGATTATATATATTTCTCTTTTAAATATTATAATTAACTTACCTCGTATTAAATTCATATGTTATCCTTTTGTTAGACGAACAAAACTTTACTTTTGAACAATTGTTCGAATGATTAAGTTTCATCACGTGATAAAGACAATAATCTGATCAATTAAATAATATCAGTAATATAGGAGACTTCCTTGTATTAACTCATTTATCTCAAATAACTAAAAGCTTTATATGTATTAATTCAATGTATAAGGTCTAAATTTTGAAAATATTATTAAAATATATTGCATTCAAATTTTGTATATTTAAAGTATTTGAAAAAGATTCCAATTTTTGGTTACTATAATTATTATTATTATAAAAAGTACAAAATCTTGACAAAAAATAATTGTTTAAATTGTTTCTCGTGAAACTATGTTATAAATAGAAATTATGAGCTTAGTTCCTCGAATTGTTAGGTTAAGAGTTATGTTACATTATGTTAATGTTTGTGGTTGTTTGCCAAATGAGTTATAGGCCTAAATTGTGTGTTTGGGTCGAGTTGCCATGATATGATCAGTAGGTCAAGTGGTGTGACACAGTTGCCATGACGTGGTCTATGGGCCAAGCGATGTGGCATGGGCAATGACACAGTTTGAATCCCAATTAAAGAAGATGAAGAACAAATCTTAATTAGTAAGAGACTTTGTGGAAGAATCATAATACCAGTTGGTATTGGAGTCACATAGCATTGCCTTAACCATAGTTGTGCCTATAAATTGAGACAACATAGGCTTACCATAGAACAAATTGAAAGAGAAAATAATGAGAGGAAAGGACTAAAGATTTTGATTTGTCCAAATAGTGTTGAAGCTAACCATCAGAGTACTTAGCACCATTTGATATTTCTAATTTTAATCAGTAGTAACATTTGGTGAAGTATTTTAATCTTTTTCTTTTATCTTCGAACCTTGATTCCTTTGTTATTAGAGTTGGGAGTTGTTTAGTCATTGTGAGAACTTGGGCTAATTTAAATGTAACTCAATGATATAGTGGAGATTATTGTGGTGGACTTATAGTCTGTAGTTTTTCCTTTTTGATTTGGAAAGGTTTTTCAAGTAAAAAGTCTTCTTGTGTTTGTTTTTATATTTTGATTACTTGTGTTATTATTAATCCTATCAGTGTGTTTTTCCCATCAATAATTACCGAGAAAAATATTTTTATTATTATTATTATTTTTTTCTTATCGCACTGGTGTTCCGGGTGGGTCCCGTCACCGAGGGGTGGCACCTTCAAGCCATTCCACGCCCGGATTAATCTCGTTCGCTAATTTATAGGCACCTCATTGGATGAGACAGCTGACCAGAGGATTTAACATTTTTCCATACCCAAGCTAGGCTTTGAAACCTAAATCATTGGTTAAGGGAGGAGGAGCCCCTACCGCTCCACCACATGCCTCTGGTTACCGAGAAAAATATTTGTGATAAAATAAGTATATATTTAACTAAAAAAAAATTATCTAATTATTAATTGATTGATGGATTAAATAAATAATATATAAATAATTTAAATACGAAGAAATTAACGCTAATTAAACTACATAGTAATTGAAAAAGATCTAAACAGCATTGAAACAAGCAACGGTTATCCAAGTATCAAGGCTTAGGTTGAATATATTGTTATTACAAAATACAAACCTTAAATTATTATAACAATATTAACTACAACGTGTAAATATACACATACACACATATATAATCTCATGGCTCAATTGAGCCGGTAAAAGGCTGTCTTAACTTAACCGAGGCTGCAAGTTAAAACCCACAACTAAACATTGAAGTCGGAGCTTACTCCCTGTAATAATGAACATATTAAATTTGAACGAGAATTAGTATGGATGTAAATATAAATTAAAGGTGTAGCCTATAATTTTATGTATATATTGTTCTTACTTTTATGAAAGTAACCTATTTGTAACAAACTCAAGCCAAATATAAATATAAGTACAATAACAAAATTCATAACTCTCTTTTTTAAAATATATCTATTGCAATTTCTTCATGTACTTGAGAATTTAAATGGAATAGAATTATAATTTAGGGGGATATCTATTTTATAGATTAATATTTATATAGATTAAAATTGTCTAGCTAATTGAACAAATAGATGGTTAAGAAGATATTAAAATTGTGAAATTGATAAAAAATCAATCAATTATAACATAGTATCTATAAATATAAAGTAGTCTCACATATGTTTGCTAGGTAATAGATTTTAGTGATCACAAAAATGATCACAAAAAATCTGAATCCTAATAAGATTTATTTTAAAAATTCTTATATAGAAATTTAATAAAATAGGATTTTAAATATTGAGATACTTATTTAGGAATGAAAAATTTACCATTGAAATGAAGTTTGAATTATTTTAGATTTATGCAATAGAAAGGATATGATTTGTGTGGGGAAGATGAAACAAAAATATTTTTTGTGATTTAGTATCCTCAGCTCACCGACTAATTCAGGAAAGATTTGTGTGAAGAGACTCCGAAAACTACATATCATATAACTGAAATTGCAGCGTAAAGGCGTCTCCGACATGTGTCAAATTTAGATCCCTCACTTGATATGCCATGTGAGACACCTAAGTTATACCAAACTAACTACGCTATCACTTTTTGACAAAGTAGGGGAAAAACAATGTGATACCTCGTCCCACATCGAAATGATAAGTAAATGTGTAATGGTAAATAAGAATGGGTCTAGGTACTCATAGTCAACTTGGGATATCCATTTTGGTGCAGTGAGGACAACACCAAGTAGTTGACTGTGAGTGCTGCCAGGCTCATAGTCGCGACTTGGACCTGCGGGTCCGGGTCGTGACAAGCAAGAATAGAGTGAGGATGGGAATTAGACCATCCCCATTCTCACTTTTTAATTGTCCCAACTTTATTTATATATTTTTTTTTAGTTTGATCATTTTATATCCAAAATAATTATTTTAACTAATATATAATTCAAATTTTGTTCAAAATATACTTATAGAGTTTAACTTTTATTTAAAAAAATATTTTTCGGCCTAATTCTTACATTACAATCATAGTGAATGTTGAACTCGTAATTTCATATTGTGTGTTTATTTTCTCACTTTGTCCTCATGTAATCCTTCTTTCTTGACTTTTTATCCTCACTTTATTCTATATATATATAGTGGGATGAAATAAATAAGTTAATTAAAATCAAAGCCATTGTGATGGACTAACCAATCAATTATATAGTAAGCAATCAATCAATTAATTAGCATATATAATCTTTGTAATTCAATCAAGATCTACCAAATTCAATTACAAGCAATTTATGCAATTTGGATTCCGACTAATTTGAAATTCAAGAGTAGATAGGACATCTTTTGAGGAAACAAGTTCTCCTAACAACTATTTCTTCATTTCTCCATTCACAAGTTTTCGAGAACTCACGACTCAGAAATCCATTTATTCTGTCATAAAACAATAAATATTTCGACAAAACTAAAAGAAGGAAAAAAGAGAAAAGAGGAATCCATTTATTAATTTTCAGTTAATTGCATCTCTCATGGTGGAGGAAAACTACATTTGGGATAACAATTACAGATATCTTGTTTTCCTCCTTTAAGACAAATACAATCTTTTGGATGCTTCTCTGGAAATCTTTCCGTTGCTAATTCCAAGCATTCACCATTTCTTGAAAAATTACAAGGACTTCCCTTCGGAAATGAGAAAAATCCACAACGAACATTATCTTTCGATTCTTCTTCTGTAAAAACATAAACAGATCAATTTCTATGCAATTAATTTCAAAGAAAATATATACATATACATATATATATATATCATTCAAGAAAACCAGGGTTAATTACCTTGAGAGTAACCGAAGGAACTTGAGGAGGAGCAGAAAAAGATCATTACAACAACAAGAAAGACAATGGAAATCTTCATCCTTTCAATTTTTTTGTAAGCATAAAAAACTATGGAATTTTGTTTTGCATTAGTTATATATAGGCAAATACATAAAGTGACTATTGGGATAGCTTATCTGTAAAATTTACCTTGTTTTGATTTTTTTCCATAAAATGAAAATTTGTTTCTATATATTCAAGATTTATTACGTCATATGATATATAAATTATCAAAAAAAAGAGAATCAAATTGATTGTGGATTATCATGCACTGATGTAAAATATAAAAGATACTCATTTAATGTATCATAAATAACTTTTATTACAAAATATCACACTATCTTTTATACCATGTTATCATGGGATGTCATGAGTTCAAGACATAATAGAAGTAAAGATTTTTCAAAAAAAAAAAAAAAAAAAAAATGAAAATCTTTTTCTTAATATATATATTTGATAATCAATTGAAAATTATTTATAAAAGAAAAATTTATAAAGAAAATTAATAGTATAAATGAAATATATAAATATACTAGGATAAAATAAAAATAAATTTGCAATAAAAAAAATTAAACGAAATATAACTTAAAAATTGAAATATATATATATTTAGCACCTTGGACGGAATATATACGTAAGTATATTAATATGTTACAAGATCCTTAGCTGCCATTAGAGTTGTAAACGAGTTGAGACTACAGATTAAGGAAAAAATGAGAAAAAACTTATATATATACCCTAATTTAAATATTAGAGTTTTTTTTTAATAATATATATGATATATAAATATTTATAATTTGTTCAAGAATGCTTAATTATGTTCGCGAACACTATTTGAGTATCCTTGAAAATTAATCGAGCTTAAAAAATGTTTGAATTTGGTTTGTTTAATAAACAAACGAGCTTGAACGAGTTTTCTTTGCCAACAACTTAGTTTTTTTACAGCCCTAGCTACGATACATTAAAAGGGAAATTGGCCAAATTCGCCCCTTAACTTATAAATTTTTTGCGATTTCATCCATTTTTTTTTTTTTTTGGAAACTTTCATCCCTTATCTTTATAATTTTTGCCAATTCCATCATTCCATTAATTTTTTTTTGGGTCAACCGGTAGTCAACGGTTATATTTAATAAAAATCATTTTCTCAAGGGTAAAAATGTCAATTCACCGTGTAAAAAAAAAATTTGTCAAATTCATCCCTTAACTTATAAACTTTTTGCGATTTCATTCCTTTTTAAATTTTTTGGATAGTTTCATCCCTTATCTTTATAATTTTGGCCAATTTCATCCTGCTGTTAATTTTTTTTGGGTTAATGGTTAGTCAACTGTTATATTTAATAAAAATAATTTTCTCAAGAGTAAAAATGTCAATTCAGTTTTTTTTTTTTTTTAAAAAAAACAACACAAAATTTGTAAAAGACAGAGTGGAAGTTCCGCCAGTGCCGGCATTGTCATCTTCTCACTATCGGTGCGGGACACATGTTTTCAAGTATATTAGAGGATCTTTACAGAGATTCTTGGATTCGAAATGGGTCAATTTCTACCACCAAGATACAAAAGGCTTGAAGCTTTCCAATAAGGAAGAAGAAGTCGGCACCGGCAGAACTTCCACTCTATTTTTCACAAAAATTTTGTTTTTTTTTTTTTTTTAACGGCAGAATTGACATTTTTACTGTTGAGAAAATTATTTTTATTAAATATAATCGTTGACTAACCGACCAAAAAAAAATTAACGGAATGATGAAATTGGTCAAAATTAAAAAAATAAGGGATGAAAGTTACCAAAAAAAAAGAAAATGGATGAAATGGCAAAAAATTTATAAGTTAATGGACGAATTTGGCAAATTTCCCTACATTAAAAGTTTATAAATATAGTTAGCACTGTTAGTTTGGTGAAAAACAAGAGATAGGGAAAAAAGAGGAGAATTCGTGGAGATAGGTAAACTGGACATATTCAAACTGACATTCAGGTGGTAGAGGAGATGTTGTTATTCAAGTTAAACAATGGAGATCAACCTTTGACAATCGAATTGGAAGATATTATTTTCAGACACAAACTTCTCCATTTTTTTTGCCTCTTTTGTATTTCAACATTCAAGTAATCGAAACCATCGTATATTCACTTGTTGGCCGATAGTATTTCATAGTTTTTCCACTTCGATTTTGGAATGGTTTTCCATGAAAAAATTGTTGATGTCTTTCGTTGTTTGTGGTTGTGTTATTCGCTTTTTAATTTTCCTTTTTTGGTGATTATTTTTCAATTTTTCAAAATATTCTTACAAGTTAAGTACATTTTGTGGAAGTAAAATTATTTTATTGTGATCGGGACTGATTCTTCCACGTAAGCACCGTGGGCCTGTTCACCGTGATGGGGATCCTGCAAGAAGGCCAAATGCCGGGGGGGTGTGTACCTGGCGTTGGCTTTCCGACGGTCAAGTTAGAAATCGGAATATGTGTGCAACAGGTGCCGGAGGGTCGGCCGGGAAGAATAGCTTTGACGGGCCTTACCGAACACCTAAGAGTATATACTGAATATGCTTTCACTTAGTTTGTGTGTGAGTGTGTTACCGTTTTATGGAGAAACGTGGCCAACCGAGAAGTGACACTTGTTGTGGTCCCGCCCGACAATTCTGCAATGGTGGCTCCAAATAGAGCCTATCGGGTTAGGTGCATTTAATGTGAGGTTCAGTGTGAATCTCTTGTCGGAGGTAATGCTATGAATGTTTTGTACTTCTGTCCGCCGGCTAGACCTCGGTGGAATCCTATCCGAGACCACGTCGGTCTTTCGTGGACTTTAGGTAACTTCGGGTACTCTCATATTGTTATTTGATGTTTTTTACAATATTTATCTTTGACAAGTTATTGGTTTTTCCCATCAAATTATAACTAATCTCCATTCATATGCTATTATGAAGTTTTCGTGAATATATATAAAGTTTGTAAGTAAATTTTTACTCAAATTAAAAATCTTAATTTCAGTCGTCCATTCACAGAAATTTAGATAGAAAAAGTTATTTATTTCAGTAACAGATACATATATTCAAGAACATCTTGAAATTTACATAGCAGCAGTTTGAATAAGAGAGGCTTCCCCTACCATCTGGTTGACGAAATTAGGTTTCAGAGGCGGAACCGTTTGTTCCAAAGCAAAGTAATTCTCTGGATCAACCCTAGCTTTAATTTCTGCCAAACGCCTGAAATTATTCTTGAAATACATTTCTCCCCATTTTCTTGCATTCTCAAATTCATAATCATTTTTATTAACCCCTAAATCGAAATCTCGAAAATTCGAATAAGCACCTCTAGGGTTTTTGGTCACATAAGGAGTCATGAATTTGTATAATTTTCTAATCCACTCAATATTTTTCTGTGCCGTTTGTTCATCATCTTCTTCCCATTCCATGCTATACTCAATATCATACAGTATTCCTTTTCTGAATGGGAACGAGGTTTCATTTTCCGGCACGTTACTTATTCTCCCACCATAAGCATGATTGATGAAATGGATGTTTTCCGTCTCCGAACACAGTTTCCATATTTGTTCTATCACCTTTTTCGTCAATGGCTCGGATTCCGATACGAAATCGGATTTACTTTTGAAATGATTCTTAGTTACTTGTTTCCTATCCCTTAGTGATTCAATTGGTTCTCCTTTAGGGAAATAGAAGTACAAATATGCATGAAGCAAGCTCATTTCTTTGCAATCTTCTTTAGTCAACCCAAGCTCCGGGAAGCTTTCTTTCATGGCGATGAGGAGTTCGTTAACTGATCCTAGGTAAACGGAGCTGAATGTAACTTGGGTTTTTCCATTAATGGTGGAAATTTCGAGTCTCATTCGAAGAGATTCGTTCATGCTACCGTAACTTGTTAACTGAGATTTATGAATAAGATCTACACCTCCTTGATCATGGCTTCTTGATACATTGAAAACGGTGACTGTTCGTGGAACGGGCACGAGCTCAACTTTCCATGCAACGATAATACCAAAACTTGCTGCTCCGCCACCTCTAATGGCCCAAAACAAATCTTCTCCCATTAATTTTCTGTTGAGAATTTTACCATTAACATTTACTATAAGTGCATCAAGAACTGTATCAATGGATAATCCATATTTTCTGCTCACGTATCCAATCCCACCGCCGGTTATAAGTCCACTGACCCCGACAGTAGGACAAATCCCTCCAGCAAAGCTATAATCTTTTGTCACCTGAACCAATTAAAATATCGTTTTAAAAAACCCACAATGTGAACTTAATCGGTTTGATAATCGTGGTAATCCAACCTAATTATATAATTACATGTTTAACTACCAAAATTATCAATCAAAAAACAATAAAATTAAATATTTTATTTAACATCCTCCATTTTTTTTTACTTCTTAGAAAAAACTTCATATCCTTATTGATTGATTCGTGAGGCATCCATGAGACGAGACTATAACACTCGGCTAAAACTGTGATACAAAGTTGTCCCTTATGTATATCGAACTCGGGATGTGTCACATAGTAAGCCAAGTGGAGGCACCAAAATAAGAGAACCCACATCAATTGAGGTACCACTTTTTCTCAAGTATTTTACAAGATAATAGCAATCAAATCATAAATAAAATATAACATTTATTAAATTTTCTCAAAAAATACTTATATTTAAAGATTTTAAAGGGTAAATCCCTCTCGTAAAAGTATAATTTTGCGTCTTTGGAAACCCATTAAATAATCTATTAAAAATAACAACACGAAATTAATTCGTTTTGTTAATAATCGTGTCAATACAACTTAATTATGTATATGTTTAATTATCTATAAATCATGGATAAAAAAAAACTATAAAATTACATATTTAACATCAATTCAATTAAAATTACTATACAATTAAAGTATACTTATTTATCATTCTCCAATAATACCATTTTAATTAATATTTTTACGATATAATAATACTACTACACCCTTTCTTTTTCTTTTTTTTAACTTGTAATAATAGGAAGAAAACGAGTGTCACATTAGTTTTTACATTTATTTTTCATACTCCTTATAATTAGTATTTTACAAATCATACTTATTAATGATTTTTATTGAAACAGTAAAAGCAAATGATATGTTAGTCATTTCAACCAAAAGACGCATCAAATTTTTGTATTTTTTTTCCGGGATGCATTTTCTTGTCTGACACAAGAAAAAAATAAATAAAAAGAAGGAAGTTTAAAGGACAAATCCTTAATGTAAAGCTTTAATTAATATTTTCCGTCACCTGATGCACCCAGTAATAAACTTGACCACTGGAAGCTCCAGCTTGAATCCATGCAGTTTTTGAGCTTCCACTCGATAAATCGACGTTGACTTTATTAAGGTTAACGAGGTCAACGAGGACAAACGGTGTAATACACCGGGAAGTATAGGACATTCCCTCGTAGTCATGGCCGCCGCTACGGACTCTGACCTGTAATCCGAATCTTTTGCTGCAAGTAACCGCTGATTGGACGTGGGAATACTCGAAAGGAGTAATAATAGCAAAGGGTTTTGGATTGGAATGGTTTAGTAGTCTTAGGTTTTGAATGGTGAATTCTAAGATTGGTTCGTATGATGGATCACTGGAGAAATGTAAAACGGTATCGTTATTGATGCATTCTCGGAGACTGTCCCTGATTGGTTTAGGGTAAGAAGGGATTGCCAGAAGGAAGAAGCATATCAAACTCAGAAATGTAGAAATTTTTACGAACATTTTTTTTTTTTTTTGGGTATTGTTTTCTTTTTTTGGTATGGAAAGATGATATTTTATAGACTTGGATGATTAATGTAACGTCGCTTTTAATTGGCAAATCAGGAGCCAAAAAAAAAAAAAAAAAAGTGGATTTTTTTTTTTTTTTTTTTTTTTTTTTTTTTTTGGCCTTTGGACAACCATATATTTATATATTTTCACTACTTTTATAAATATATGTGTAGATTCACGAAGAACATGTCCCGACATACGAGGGAATCCTTGACATATAAATGATAATTTGTCGGAGAAAAATAAAGTGTAACATATAGGATGGGTTTGTTCAAATGAAAATATATATATATATATTATAAATTCACATTAGTTTGATTAGAGAATAGTAAATTGTCACATACTCTAAAAAGTTAAATGGATAAAGTAGGTTTAAATTTAAACTCGCTTTTGTCCTCGGAATTGATACCATACAAAATATGAGAATAGCTGATTCCTGCACCATTTCCATTTCAAAGGTACTAAAACTGGAATTAGAAATGGAAAGTACAACTAAAATGTGAAGCACAAAATCGTGTTTTCACAATATGAATTCCTTGTGCCCATTTAAACAGTTGAAAACCCATAATTATTCAGTTTCATGTAAATCTATAACCTAACAATTAGTGGCCAATCTTCCTTTTTTCTTTTTTTCAACTCTTTGTCTCTGGTTGGCCTTCATCATTTCAGTTTTTCTCTACAAGTATTCCCTTCATATTTCTCTCATATGTCTTTCTTTTTTTTAGTTAAACCATTTGATATCCGGAACCATTATTACTTCGACTAATCCAGATTTGGCTCGAGTTACACTCGCAGAGTCTAAGTGTTACTCGGGGCTGGGGAAGGCTTCACCTTGACTCTTACATTGCTTTACAGCGGTTGTCGAACCTTCAACCTCGTGTAACATTCATAATGCGCATTCCCATTGTACGAAGCCAAGGGTTCTCCCATATGTTTTTCAAAAATTTCTAGTGGAAGTAAAAATTTAATATTATAGGTACAAACGATATCAATACATGATGTTCCGGTGGAAATCTTAGGATAACCATATACGTATATTTAAATATTCTATTTTCGTCACCTACAAACTTTTATATTGGTGTATCTTTTAATTTAAAAAATTAAAATGTCTTTTAATTTCACATTTTTTTATAAAGAATAATTAATCAATACTAGATGTAAATCATTAACTGAAGGGTATTGAAATTTTTTTTTCTGTTGTGCCTATGGATTCTAATTCTTGCTTAGGAGAAGATCTCGTCCTGTTTATTACATGTGGCTCAATGTTGAATATATAATTTCGAGTAGTATTTATAAAGTGTGTACCCACCTATACCAAGTCTAGCACAGAATATTATTACAAACAAAGTTGAGGGATATAGGAAGAAGACTGTGTATGACATGCTATATAGGAAGATAGTTGCTCACCATATGGATGTACTTTTTCTTCCGAGCTCAAAAAGGTCGTTGCCTGGACGTTTTTCAGTATAGAGAATATCAATATTATAAATTATAAATTGTTATAATTATTATGTTGACAAATTTTATCCTTAAATTATATTATTTGTTTTTTTGATTTCATCTCTATTTAAAATTTTTTATATTATTTCATCCATTATGTTAATAATGTTAGCAAATTTTGATCCTTTTGTCAATTTATTGACAGTTAACGGTCAATCAATCTTTATTAAATTTTTTTATATATAAAAAAGTAGTTAAAATGAAAGGGTAAAAAGGAAAATTTAAAATATTATATCTTAAAATGAACTGTGTAAGAAGAGAATTCTAATGGGAAAAGAAGAAGAAAGAAGAAAGGAAGGAAAGAAGTAAAAAAAGAAGGAATGAAGGAAAGAAAAGGACATTTTTATCATTTCAAATATAACTATTTTTATTAAAAAAAAAATAAAAAAAAATTTGACTAATAGTTGACGGTTAATAAAATTGGCAGAATGATGAAAATTTCTAAAATTATAAAGATAAGGATGAAATTATATAAAAATTTAGAGGGATGAAATCACAAAAATCATATAACTTAAAAGATGAAATTCGCCAATTTGCCTATAATATCTATATAAAAGTCTCAAGTATCTAATAGAAAGAAATGAAATTATATTATGAATGAGGAATTATATTATTTTTCTTATGGTTATTAGAATATAAAAATTTAAATAAAAAAAAAAAATTTAAATTGTAATAAAAAGTCCAATAATTTTCTTTTCAAGTTATAAACTAATTAAGTGAACATATACTTAATTATTACTTATATAAGTTTTACATTCAAAATGAATAATTTATATATATATTATATATATATATATAAGAGGATAATAAACAAAATTAGAAATGAAAAATAAAAAAGTTTTTAAAATTTTTTGTTAGATAAAAATGAAGTCATAAGCATAAAAGTATATATATAATACAGTGAAAAAATAAAAGAAAAGAAAAATAAAAAATTAGAAATCATTAGCATAATTGTTTAATCATAAAGACTTCAACTCACAAAAAAAAAATCATAAAAATTAAAATAATGTTAAAAAATGTCATTAAGAAATTTAGAATTTTATATATAATCGATGACATAAGTTGGTAAAATGGGAACTATAGAAGACAATAAATCTTAAAAGTTAAATAAAATTATAAAAAATGTAATCATGAAAAAAAAATTAAAATAGATTAAAAAAAAAAACCATAAAACCTAAAAATTTCAACAAAATTACATAAAAAAGTTATAATCTTATATATATTATTCACCTAATTCATGTTATTCTTTCAACTTTCAATATTTATTCTTTCAATCTATATCTATTTTACCAAAATATCAAAGAAAATTATAGAAAAATTAAGCTTTCAAATTTTTTTTTTTAAACTAAACACTACCAGAAAAATTGGTATTCGTGACGAATTTGGCCGTCGCAAAATTGTTCGTCACTAGTAGCAATGACTCAAAGAATCTATCACCATTTGTGATGGATTTATGACGGCTCAAGGCCGTCAATATTTGTGACGATGTCAACCATCGATACTTGCGACTGATCCGGCCGTTGCTATTTGTGATGGATTTGCAAGCGCTCTGGCGTTATTTGCGACGGATTTGTGAACTCTATGGCCGTCATTATTCTTTTTATATATAAAAAAAAGTTATTCTTTTTATATATAAAAAAAAGTTATTCTTTTTAATTTAATAATTTTATAAAATTATTTGTTGAAATACCTAAAAATTTATGTAAGTATATAAAAAAAAGAGTACTTAAATATAACTAAATCAAATAACAATAAAAGTCATAAATAATAATATTTCTATTACAATATATATAAAAAAGTCTGAATAATCTAAAATTCAAACAATAAAACATTTTAAATGTGATTCTAATAATATCAAGACAATGGTGCCTCCATAGACCTGTTTTGGATGGTAGGAATGTCCAAGAACAGCTTGGTGGATCATAACTATCTTGAGTTCTAGGAGATACATCTTCAAGTACAGTATGGTCATTACCTTCATCATCAACAAGAATCGGTGGAATTGGTGGTAATAGTGATCCAACATGTTGTGCAATCTGCCTTAGATAATTGCAAATATGTAGGTATCTATCATCCTTCTCCTTGACTTTCTCTTCCAATTCAACTACTTTGTTTGCAAGCCCCATTACTATTTTTGTAGTGGTAGTAGACTTGTTTTATTTTGACCTTACTTGAGTAGATTTTGAACCTAAGCCAAAAGTTTGACCTTTCTTGAAACCACCACATACTTCAACAAACAATTACTTATCATCGGGATTAATGGTAGAACTCTCGACAGAGCCTGGGGATGAAGAGAACATATGAATAATTGATAGAACACGAATTGACATACTTTTAATCCCTTATACTTATCATTTATTTCATCCAATTTTATAACTATTGAGCTTTTATCGTTATTTTGATTACTCTAATAAATTTTGATTTATTACATTATTAAGCTAATGGGCTCATAATTACTCATATTTTCCAGGCCCAATGTCTTGAATTCTTACCTTACTTAATTAAGCCTCCAATTTACAAGGCCCATAATAATGGGTGAAGAAAAAAAGATTAATTAAAAGGAAAATTAGGACAGCAATGTTTCGAGATTTAGAGAAAAAAAGATGAAGGGGGCGATGGTCACCTAAGCTCCAATTCAGTTCGGGGGATGATTTCAAAACATGTTCTCAGTTCATGAGCAAGACAAATTCCGGGTTCTAAGCTAATTTCCAATTTTGAATTCAATACTTTTAACAATTTAATGTTTAGATCGCTTGATTGAATGTTGATGAGGTTTTACTTAATTCTTTTGATGCTTTTTAGATTGAATTGAGTTGGGATTTTATTGTTTATGATTGAATTTAATTTTTCACAGTTTTGTGGCTTCATGAATTGCCTTGCTATTATCATAGATCTTAGGTTAAACTTGAATTTATTGATTGGGCACTTGTCCTAAATATACTTTTGTTGTTTAATCGAATTCTAATAGCTTCGTTAGTAGGTGATACGAATATTGATTTGGGCTTCCATTTCGTATTCAATTAAGGAAGTAGTGTTAAAATTCGAAAATTTATTAAGGAATACGAGGAAAAATTTGAATTGAATCATTACCCTAGACTGAAATTTCTAAATATGATATTTGCATTTTTCTTACTAGTTTATTCTTTTTACAATTCTATAATCTAAAAATCCCTCCTTTTACTGTTTTTATTTTCTTATTAATTGATTTCGATTAGGTTTCTTAGGGAAACGACTTGGTAAACACCGTAAACTACTCATTGATCTAATAGAATTAATCTTGGTCGATTTAACGACAATCACATAATTCTAAAACCCTACCAATAATACTCTTTAAGTTGAGTGACATCCTCCTGAAATGTATATACATGATTAAAACAACGTGAAAAAAAAAATTATATAAATATGATGACTTGCATAAAAACCAAACATAATAATGCTAGAAATACATGAGAAAATAATAATTGCATGTATAAAATAGATGTAACACTAAACATGTTGTGTAAATGGAGAAGAGAGTATTACCGCTAGTTTCTTGGAGCATTCATTGATAAACTTGCCCTTTTTTAGTCCATATTAAAATACATGCAAATGTTGAAACAATTCGCTATATATAGATAGAAGAAATTTGGTTCATGTTCTTGTCGCTGTATAACTCATAAAAGAGAAGAAAAATCTCAAAAAGAAAACACAAACAATATATAGATAGAAATATATTAAGACAAAACAATCAAAAGGGTCCAATCATATTCTCATAAACAATAAAGGGATTTTGTATGTTGTATGTAGTTCAGAATAGCCAATAAGAGATCAATATACTTTTAAAAGGGATAACAAAATCATGGAACATCCAATCCAACAAAAGTATATTTTGAAATTTAATTATTTATATTTATAAAATAAAGAAGATAAAATTATTTGTACCTTAGTCTTTAAACAGTGTCGTGTAGAGCCTAAGGCGAGTTAGGCGGTCGCCTTAAGCCTCCACTCGAGAAGGCTCCCAAATATATATATATTTTTTAAATCTCAAGTTACAAATTTTAACAAATAAAATATTAATGATTAATAAAAAAAAATCTAAATTTTTAAAAAATTATTTATAATTTATTATTAATTAGTTTATTTCTTTAAAAGATTTAATTATTATTTGAGTTATCATGGCAATTTATTGAAAATAGAGCAATTTAAATAATATTATATTTTCAAGAAGATAAAAAAATTTAAAAAATCTTTCTATCCTTATTAGTATTATTTTTTTTATTATTTGATATTAGTTTGTCTTAGTCTCGTTTTATATTTTTGTAACTTCTATTATTTTTCTTAATTTTTAAGAATGTCACTTAGTTAAAATTTTATTATTTAGTTTTATTTATAATTTGTTCTGAAAAATGTCAAATAGAAAATATTTTGAAAATTTTAAAAAGAAGAAGAATTAAAAAACACATAAAGTCACAACGACATACAATGAATTTATTATTTGTAATAAAAAAGTTGACTTGACTAGTACAAATAATGAAGAAGTAGTAGAATATGAATTAAAAAGTGATATTGATTTATTAGAAATTAATAATAATAACGAGAGAGAAAGAAAAGAAAATGTTCAGAATTAAAAATATTGAAATAAGTTGTAAGAAAATAATTAATACTCTATAGAAATATAAAATTATGTAAAAATATTAGATTGTTTTTCAAATAATATATTGCATGTAGAATAATATTAATAATACCTATAAATGTTGCTATTGTTGAAAGCAGTTTTTATATTTTTTATTGAAAAGAAAATGTTAGAATATTTTGATTATAAAGATATAATAAATAATTTTGTAGATTAAAAGTTAGAAAAATAAATAACTAAAAGGCCCTAAAAAAAATTTCGCCTTAGGCCCCCGAGACCTTCTACATGGCTCTATCTTTAAATATAAAAATAAAATTATATTTTAAAAATCGTCGATATAAGTGACGGGTAATAAGGTCATCGCAAAATTTTTGCTATTTGTAACGGCTAAAAAGGCCCTCGAAATAAATGGTCACTATTAGCCACAATTAAGAAAGGCGAAGCAAAAAACCATCATTATTTGCCACAACTTAGAAGACCGTCGCAAAAACCATCGCTATTTGCAACGAGTCGGAAGACTGTCACAATAACCGTCACTTATTGCGATGAAGGCCGTTGAAAAAACCCGTCGCTATTTGCAACAGCTCAAAAGGATATTGCAGAAACCCTCGCTATTTCTGACGACTTAGAAGGTCGTCGCAAAAATTGTCGCTATTTACAATGGGTCAGAAAGCTACCCCAAAAACCTTCACTATTTACGACAAATAAGAGGGCTATCACAAATTACCATTTACTGAAGAAGCTTTGCCGCAACAAAAATGTTATAACGATGTATTTTGATACTAGTTTGTTAAGACAGATGTCTGTGTTTGACTCCAAATCAAAATAGGAGATTAGCTTCGTTAGGCTGCCTCCTCACTTAACTCTCACATTAGTATGATATTGTTTGTTTTGGGTCTAAGCCCTCACGGTTTAATTCTTGGCCGGAGTATTAAAATATTTATTAGTTCAATTATCATATGATTCTAAGCCGGGGTATTAAAATATTTAGTAGTTCAATGTCTCTAACTTTAATTGTAATTGACAACACAATTTCTCCAATTTCAAAACCTTCACGTTCGATCTTCTTATTACCTGTTTCTCGGAATAACATATAGGCGTTACACTCTCTCTTAAATTATATCTCTTAGGGTTTCAAGGTAAATAAAGAATACATAACTTAATAAATTGCACAATAGACCCCTCTAATATTTAAGTACCTAAATAAGGCCCTAAACTTTATAAAATTACAAGATCACCCTTGTCAGTTTGGTCACAGGTTATCTCATTCTACGCTCCTTAGAAAAAGTTTCGTCCTTGAAACTTAAGATTCTTGACATTGCTTAAATTTATCAAATCATACTTAGACCATATTCAAACATAAATTGCGCACACTTTCGTTCTGCACTCAATTTAAAACAACACATTACTTCTAACATTAATCTAAGCATAATTATAACCCAACCAACTTATTTCCATGATAATCTTCAAAATCAGACATAAGCATCTAGATACAGTTAGAGTCCATATTGTTAGAGTCCATGTTGTCTTCACAGTTGCTAGACTCCCAAAACAAAACGTCTTCTACGATAAATTATTTTAAGTAAAATTGGGTTTGAATTTTTAAAGGTGATGAATTTAAGATGAAAAATTAAAGTAGGTTTGGAATTTAAGATTAAAATTTAAAGTAGGTTTGGAATTTAAGATTAAAATTTAAAGTAGGTTTGGAATTTTTTGAAGAATATGATAGAGACTAATTATTTTTATTAAAAAACAAATAGAATAAAAAAACACATTAATTATTATATTCGACTTTGTAAATTGAAAAAAAAGAAGTAAAAATTACTTTTAGAAACGAAAATTATTCACTAAATATCTTATTGCATTGAAAAGGAAATGGAATTTATTACATACGAAAATCAAAGAAAGAAAAAACAAAGATAAAATACAAATAATTTAGGAAAAGCAAATTTGAGGATTGACAGAAGCATAAGCAAGAAACTCCTTGTCACGTTCCAGGAAAGACATTTTTTCTTTCTCCAATGTAACAAAGGCTTCAATGCCATTTGCAGTTTCAACCAAACCAATGACTTCCGCTAAAAGTCCACTTCCTGTAAACACAAACACAGGTTTTCCAAATCCAAAATCAGCTTCATAGAATGGAAATCTTATCAGGCTCGTAAATGTGTATTTATCACCAATTAATTTATTCTCACTTTCATCCCGAAATCTAGAATATTCTTCCATAAATTCATGATTTCCATCATCCAAATATATTTTATGTCTATTTTGAAACTCAAGCTTGGATTTCCTCAGTTCAATCACGAGGCTTGAAAATTTTGTTTCTTCATTTTCTTCTTCGTGTTCTATTGCTGCATTAGTTATCACAAATCTGCTCAAGAAATTCCCCAAATATTGTTCGGATATTGGTGGGATAGTTAATTGACGGATATTTGCAGTCTGTATTAATGAAGAAGATGGTTTAGAACAACCTTTAGAATTTGATTTTATCTTTTTTGCTGCTGCTGATATGATGGATTTATAGATCAATATAGTGACAACTTCAGTTTTACTGGGATTTTGAATCTCTGTTTCTTTTGTCACAATTTCCTTTAATTTAGATATACTTGAAGAAGAGAAAACAAACCTTTGAGAAACGAAAGGACTATTTTCAAGCAAGGAATTAGTAAGTTTAGGTGTTCTTATCTGGTTAGGGGGTGGCGGCGGGAAAATAGAAGCCGCAGAAAGCATTGTTGGAGATGATGGTATAAACTTTTCTCGAGCTAGTTTTGCCCAATCGTTAACGAATTTACATGTTACAAGCCCTTCTGCTAGCTTGTGCGACAGTGAAACTACCACACAAATTCCATTGCATTCAAAATGGTTGAGCTGAATTTTTGCATGGCTTTTAAGAGAACTGTACATTTCTGGAAGAATCACAGCATTCCATGGATGGTACTCAGAATGGTTGCTGAGGATTTCGGACATTGGTGCCTGAATTTCAACTCTCCATACTTGTACTCCGACATCATTACAATCGACAGTAATATTGTCATCCATAAATGTTCCGGCAAACGGATAGTAATACGTGAGTGTTTTGGATAGTGAAGTTTCCAACATATCAAATAGTTGTTCTTGATGTGTTTCTCCTAGGGACTTTTCCCTGTCATGTAAACTTTCCTTCTTGTAGCAGAAGACAAAGGGTAGGAACAGATCTAACATTTCCACATCTAAAGCAGAGAATTTGTAATATCTAGACGATGGAGGAGTAGGAGAGAATGGTTTAACTCTTTTTTCAGAAATTATCTTTAGTAAAGATTTCTTCTCTTCTGCCATTGCAAGAGAGCTTAGGAGTTTGTCTGAGAATTGCATGGATTTATAGAATTTAGATTAGAAAATGTGAGTCACGACACAAAATAAACGCGTGTACCAATCATGCATGATTCAACTTTGTTTGTCAAACTCCTTTTTTTTTTTTTTTTGCCCTTAAAATCTATTTATGAAATAATATTTTCTGTCCATTGTATGTTAATCAACTGAATTGAAAACGGTTGCATTTATTTTTTTTTTTTTTTTTTTTTTTCGTTTTTAGGTTAATATATATATATATATATATATATATATATATATTATATGTTGATATTTATCTCTAACTATTAGCAATCGTACTTTGACTTTAGTTAAACATAGAATATGAATACAAAACTAGCTTGCATGTGTTTTTTTTTCCTGAACATTAATAATAATAATAATAAAATAACGTAAAAACACACATGGAAAAAACATTTTATTTATAATCTATACAACATTTCTCAAAAAGAGACCTTAATTATATTATTTTAATTATAAAGGATTTCAATAAATAATGACTTGTTTAATTATAAAGGATTAAATTTTTTTTTTTTTGTATTATTTATGCTCTACCAATAGTTTCTACTGAAAAAAAATTGTAACTGAAATATGTAATATGATTTAGAAGTTCAATAAATTAAGATGAGAAAATTAGTAGAAGAAAAATTATATGAATTTACGTGGTTCCACTGACAAATATAAAAGCTTTTTCTTTCTACATCAAACCCTAACCCTCTTTTCCTTCCTTCTTTAAGGCCTCATTCTTCAACATAGTCTCCTCTCTCCTAACCAAAGGAGAATTATAACTCTGGTTAGGGTTTTCTCTTGGCCAGAAATATGTTATTTTATTGTTGTTTAGTATACTATGTTAAAGAGACATAAATTGTCACTTACTCTAAAAGCTTAAGTTGATAGAATGAGTTTAGATTTATTCTCTTTAACAAAAATCAATATAGATTTGGTGCCCATTGTTTAATTTTTGTTATCTTTGTAAGTGTTCTATGAATTTTTTTATTCGTTTAGGATGAACTATATTGTCGTTGAAGGAAGAAGGAAAAATTAGCGTTTCCTTACAAATGAGATTCGTACCTTTAACTTTCCTTACAAATGAGATTCGTGCATTTAACTTTCCTTACAAAACTAAAAATTTAGAAAGATTAAATATTAATTTTTAAATTTTGTTAATATTTTTATCTAAAGAATAAAAATAGCATTAAATTTTAATCTTTTCAATGAAATATAATGTTTTTTATTTTTTCTACTTGTCACATAAAAAAATTAAAATACGTTAATTGATATTTTTCCTTGTTACCCTTATTTTACAATAATAAAAGTGTTTTTAATTAAAAGACAATACTATTTTGTATTTTTAAATTGTATATATATATATATTTATTTGCATATTTATTTATATTAACTAATCATAATATTAGTGATTTAAAGAAATATTCTTTAAACAAATCAAGATTCTTGAAAATAAATAATATGATTGCTTTGGAAAACACGAAGATTTGTTGATTTAATATAGGAATTTAATAATTATCATTTTCATAGTATAATATGTAGTTATCACATGGTATCACATGGTATCACATGTTAACTGGTATCACATGGTATCACATGGTATCACATGGTATCACATGTTTGCGTGACGACCTTATCTTCCTTAAATAAATAAAACAAATATATATATATATATATACATATTTATTTATTTATTACCACACAATATAAAATTTTGTAACACTGACATTTTTGTTTTATTCTATTCAATGTATATTTTTATTTATCCAAATAATTATAATAATTGTAAGTTCTGAAATGTTTGTTGTCAATTTTTTAATTGAGATTTAGACAAAATAACTTAAATATTATGTAAAAAGATCAATTTTAATATAT
Source organism: Cynanchum wilfordii (assembly GCA_025388415.1). NCBI lineage: Eukaryota > Viridiplantae > Streptophyta > Magnoliopsida > Gentianales > Apocynaceae > Cynanchum > Cynanchum wilfordii. Next base: position 601,171 of record JAHSUH010005243.1, read on the forward strand.
TTTTATTAATATAATATTAAATGTAACACTAAGTTTAATTTTAAATTCTAAAAAATTTTAAATTCTACTTCTTTATATATATATAATTTTATATATATAAGATTACAAAATTTTATGGCATGCCATTGTAATTTTGTTGAATTTTTTGGATTTTATTGTCTTTTTACTTTTTTTTTATTTATAATCCTAATAGCGTTATTGTAATTTATATAAACTTCTTTGGTCTTTTTGCCTCATTCTATATTTAATAATTTTTGAATTTTTTTTCTTGTATTTTTTTTTTTAACTTTTCACTGCTTCCTCTTTATTTTTTTTATATCTTATATATATAATTACTTTTTTTAAAGTTTTTTTTTTGACAGTATTTCTCTTTCTATTTTTCCTTTTTTTTTAACCATTTAAAAGATAAAAGAAAAAAACTCTACAATTATATTTTATACTTAAACATTTATATAAATTTAATTTTTATATTTTTATATTTTAAAAGGTAAAAAAACATATCATGATTTTAATTTCTCTTTAAATTTTAAAAATTGTGCGAATTATTAAAACTTTAATTAATAAACTCATAATTAGGGATATCTTTTTTAAAAAATATATATATAATGAAAAATTTAAATTATATTTTATAAAACAATAAATTGAAGGTAAAAATTAAGATGATAAATATTTTTTTAAAATTTGCATTGAAAATAAGGTTTTTAAAATAAATAAATTTTTTGAACATATATACTATTAATTTAAAATTATATTAACAAATTAAGTGTATTTATTAAATAGAATAATGATATTTTTGTATTTATTTAAATTTTTTTATACAATATATATTTATTAAATTTAAAATTAATGAACAAAATATATATAGAAAAAAAAATAATAGTTATAATTAATTCTATATTCATAATAAATAATATTCTTAAAATTTTATTAATATTTATCTTTAAATAATCTTTCAACTTATTTTATTTATAAATTTAGATTATTAGTCTTTTTAGTTTTTTAACCAAAACTTTTCATTTTCTTAACTCTTTTTAAAATAAATATCAAATAAATATATTATCTTCTATTTACTTAATTATGAATTTAGTTTACTTATTAAAAGACTTTTAGTTTTGGTAACCTAAACATTTCATTTTCTTAACTCTTTTTAACAAATATCAAATAAATAAATAAATATATGTATAGATCTTCTATGATTACAATAGATGATGTTTTTAATACCTAACTTTTTAAATTTATAATCTTTTATGATATTAATAATTTTATTTTTTATTCTGATTTTTTATTTCTGTAACTTTAAATTTTTTTTATAAAAAAAAATCTCCAAATTGATTTTTAATAGACAATTTTTAGTAAATCTCAATTTTTTTTATTTTTTATTTTCAGTTAAAAAAAAAATCATTTTTTTTAGTAATTTATTTATAACTTTTTAAAAATGATGGTTGAAGAAGTTGTAAAAAGAGAGATTAAGTAATTTTTTAAAGAGAGATTAAGTAATTTTTTTCCGGAAATGTCTTCAAATAGATAAATATGTATTTTTCACGTGATTAAAACTACTAGAAAATTCAACAAATTTGACTACTGAAAATGCCTTATAGATAGAATGGAGAAAAAACTCTCAAATATTTAAACATGTACTTCTTACGTGACTAAAACTGGTTTAAAATTCGATAAATTTTGTCAAAATTCAAATTTAGAAAACGGAAATAATTAAAACATAACATTAAAAAAAAAAAATTAAAATCAAATCTTAAAAAAAAAATAATTCTAAAACTAAAACTGAAAAATTTTCCATATATAAATAAAAATTTCATTTTCTAAAACAACCTTATTCAATTGTCAATTTTTATACGAAATGTAACTTTTGTTTTATTAGGCACAAACAAATACTCAACCTTAATAAGCAATTTACATATAATTCACATTAATTATCTTTATAAATAAATAAACATGTTTTTTTTTAATTATTATTTTAATATATTTATATTCAATTATAGATCAACCTATATATTTTATTCAGTTCACTGAAGGGCCTCGGGTTTATTAGTTAATAGTATTTTTTTGAATCTTATAATTAATTAATTCCTTGATATATAATATATATATACATCATAGTTAGGTCAAACAATGAACCCAATGTGCGCTAATATATAATATATATAACAATGGGATATTCTAATATAATATTGTCGTATATATTATTTTTTTTGATAATATTATATATATATATATTTTTAATATGAATCTTATATTATTAAACTAAACTCTGATTTGATCTAGGATTTGATCGAAATGAAACTCTTTAGTCCTGTCCCACGCCATTGGTGGGATCCGCTTTCTGTCGACGTGTTCAATGTAGCTTGTTCAATGTGTTTCTTCAAAAATCTTGGAATAGGTTTTCATTGGAATATATGGTGTGGTTAGGAAATTATTGGCATTAATTGGTATTGATTAGGTAAAGGGTCTTTTTTACCCTAAAATTGATAGTACATATTGTAGCACTACAAGTTAGCATTGATGGAACCATAAATAATTCAGGTATTCTTTCTTTCTTTCTTTTTTTCTTTTTTTTTTTCACAACGTTATCCTAATTAATTAGAGACTAATTATTTTTATTAAAAACTAAATAGAATAAAAAAACACATTAATTATTGTATTCGAGTTTGTAAATTGAAAAAAAAAAGTAAAAATTACTTTTAGAAACGAAAATTATTCACTAAATATCTTATTGCATTGAAAAGGAAGTGGAATTTATTACATACGAAAATCAAAGAAAGAAAAACAAAGATAAAATACAAATAATTTAGGAAAAGCAAATTTGAGGATTGACAGAAGCATATGCAAGAAACTCCTTATCACGTTCCAGGAAAGACATTTTTTCTTTCTCCAATGTAACAAAGGCTTCAATGCCAATTGCAGTTTCAACCAAACCAATGACTTCCGCTAAAAGTCCACTTCCTGTAAACACAAACACAGGTTTTCCAAATCCAAAATCAGCTTCATAGAATGGAAATCTTATCAGGCTCGTAAATGTGTATTTATCACCAATTAATTTATTCTCACTTTCATCCCAAAATCTAGAATATTCTTCCATAAATTCATGATTTCCATCATCCAAATATATTTTATGTCTATTTTGAAACTCAAGCTTGGATTTCCTCAGTTCAGTCACGAGGCTTGAAAATTTTGTTTCTTCATTTTCTTCTTCATGTTCTATTGCTGCATTAGTTATCACAAATCTGCTCAAGAAATTCCCTAAATATTGATCGGATATTGGTGGGATAGTTAATTGACGGATATTTGCAGTCTGTATTAATGAAGAAGATGGTTTAGAACAACCTTTAGAGTTTGATTTTATCTTTTTTGCTGCGGCTGATATGATGGATTTATAGATCAATATAGTGACAACTTCAGTTTTACTGGGATTTTGAATCTCTGTTTCTTTTGTCACAATTTCCTTTAATTTAGATATACTTGAAGAAGAGAAAACAAACCTTTGAGAAACGAAAGGACTATTTTCAAGCAAGGAATTAGTAAGTTTAGGTGTTCTTATCTGGTTAGGGGGTGGCGGCGGGAAAATAGAAGCCGCAGAAAGCATAGTTGGAGATGATGGTATAAACTTTTCTCGAGCTAGTTTTGCCCAATCGTTAACGAATTTACATGTTACAAGCCCTTCTGCTAGCTTGTGCGACAGTGAAACTACCACACAAATTCCATTGCATTCAAAATGGTTGAGCTGAATTTTTGCATGGCTTTTAAGAGAACTGTACATTTCTGGAAGAATCACCGCATTCCATGGATGGTACTGAGAATGGTTGTTGAGGATTTTGGACATTGGTGCCTGAATTTCAACTCTCCATACTTGTACTCCGACATCATTACAATCGACAGTAATATTGTCATCCATAAATGTTCCGGCAAACGGATAGTAATACATGAGTGTTTTGGATAGTGAAGTTTCCAACATATCAAATAGTTGTTCTTGATGTGTTTCTCCTAAGTACTTTTCACTGTCATGTAAACTTTCCTTCTTGTAGCAGAAGACAAAGGGTAGGAACAGATCTAACATTTCCACATCTAAAGCAGAGAATTTGTAATATCTAGACGATGGAGGAGTAGGAGAGAATGGTTTAACTCTTTTTTCAGAAATTATCTTTAGTAAAGATTTCTTCTCTTCTGCCATTGCAAGAGAGCTTAGGAGTTTGTCTGAGAATTGCATGGATTTATAGAATTTAGATTAGAAAATGTGATTCACGACACAATATAAACGCGTGTACCAATCATGCATGATTCAACTTTATTTGCCAAACTCCTTTTTTTTTTTTTTTTTTTTTTTTTTTTTTGCCCTTAAAATCGATTTATGAAATAATATTTTTTGCCCATTGTATGTTAATCAACTGAATTGAAAATGGTTGCTTTTACATTTTTTTTTTTTTTTTTAAAAACACTTTTTAGGTTAATATTTTATATGTTAAGGATTTAATGCATCAAAAACCATGTTTAAAACGAAATGTGTAAATAGAGTATATGTTGAGATTAAATTAAGTAATAATTTTTTTATTTGTAAAAGAATGTGCTTTTTGACAAGGAATCAAATCTTTTAAGTTGGTTATCATAAAGCTATAAAAGAAAACATTTAAGATTTAAAGTAATTAGTGTAAATATGTAAATTTCGTCCTTTCATAAAAAGGTTGGGACGAAGAACTCTCGGACCCTACATCCGACGGTACGTCATTTGAATGATACATAAGAAAAAAGATAGGTACTATAAGGAATCAAATATTTTAAGCCCTTATTATAAAGTCAAAGAGTTGTATGTGTTCAGTTTTACTAATCTTTAATTCCTATTTGTTCTCTTTATCAAATACTTCATCCTTTTTTTTCATTAATTATCGCATATATTTTGATATTATTTAATTTTACTTTTTTTATTAATAATAATTAAAAAATATGTGTTGAAAAATATTAATCTAGGCGATATAAAAAGAAATAATATACAGTTTGATTTCTTATATACACACACGTTCGTATTACATTCCTCTCTTACGTATTTAATGTAATAAATGATCATTAAAAATGGATTTTAATTAATTAACATTTTATTTAATGTCACTAGATATACATATGCATATATTATATATGTATATCCTTTTTTTTTAGAACCATATTATATATTTTTTTTGAGGTGGTATCTCAGGCCCTTCCGGCCTAGACTAATCCACCTAGGAAGGCCCTACAGTGCGGGTATACCCGCATTTACGAATATATTTCGAATCTCTTGGCAAGTCAGAAGGTAAGAGAGAAACTCCTAAACCAATGGTCGGGAGAGATTCGAACCCTCAACCTTTTGGTTGAGGGAGAGACTCCTAGAGACTCCTCAACCTTTTATTATTTCATATATGAAAATTCTTTAAAAAATAAAAAGACAACAAAACCTAAAAGTTTCAACAAAATTACATATTAATGCCATTTAAAAAAGTTATAATCTTGTATATATTATTCACCTAATTCATGTTATTCTTGAACCCGACAATATTTCTTCTTTCAAACTATATCTATTTACTTAAAATAGGAAAGAAAATCATAGAAAAATTAAGTTTGTGAGATAATTGGTTTGTTAAATAAAATAGATAATTGGTTACAGATAATAAAAAATAATTCAAAACAGAAACAATAATGATTTAAAATAATATTAAAAAAAAATTAAAAAACTGAGAAAAAAAATGGAAGTGAAAAGTCAATAAAAAAATTAAAAAAAAAAGTTAACAAAAAGATTAAAAGTCATTAAGCATTAATTGAAAGTATAAAAAAAAAAAAAACCTAAAATTTCAATTTAATTATAATGATGCCATTAGAAACTCTTATATATACATTATATATACATTCACCGTAAAAGTGTGGGATACATATATTATAAATTTTTATTTGTCCCAAATAAGTCATACATATATTATTAATTTTTATTTTTTAAATTCATAGTGAAAAAATACATATAAGAAAACTTTTATTTGTCCCAAATGCGGCAAACATACATATAAGAAAACTTTTTTTTTTTTAAATTTTATAATTAATATTTAAATATTTTTAATTTCTCAATAAGTTTGATTTAAATATATTAATTACTCTGAAAATTAATTTTAAGTATTAAAATAATAATATTGTCACGCCCCAAATCCGAGCCTAATTTAAAAATTAGAAAACCTCAAATATGATGACGTAATACGACTACATCCTCTAGTTTCCACCCAAAGAATGCAAATCCTCGAAACAATATCAATAAAATATATTAAAAAAAATTCCTCAATAAAAATACTTAACTCCAATATTTCGGAAATATATATAATTCCCAAAAATAATATCTTACAAATATTACTATTCTAACTGTGACAAATAAAATCCAATATCCAAAACTTCCACGTTGGATCTTCTTATTACTCGTTTCTCGGAATACCACAGAGTCTTTACACTCTCTCTTAAATTATATCTCTTAGGTATCAAGGTATATGATGACGTAACACGACTACATCCTCTAGTTTCCACTCAAATAATGCAAATCTTCGAAACAATTTCAATAAAATATATTAAAAAAAATTTCCTCAATAAAAATTCTTAACTCCAATATTTCGGAAATATATATAATTCCCAAAAATAATATCTTACAAATATTACTATTCTAACTGTGACAAATAAAATCTAATATCCAAACTTCCACGTTGGATCTTCTTATTACTCGTTTCTCAGAATACCACAAAGGTTTTACACTCTCTCTTAAATTATATCTCTTAGGTATCTAGGTATCAAGGTATTTGGTTTTCTTTTTTGGGTATTCTATGAAATTTTTATTCTGTTCTTTTTGGGTTTCATGAAATTTTTGGCGCCGGGATGGATTAGACTACCGTTGAAGAAAGAAGACAAAATCGAACTCCCTTCGCAAATGAGATTTGAAATCAACAAGGATGAAGACCCTAGATTTAGACAGAATATCCTGTTGTTTTTTTTTTTTATGTTTTTCGTATTTATTTTCTCCCTCCTCTTATAAATTAGCTCTCACACACCCCCTAATTGGTTTAGGTGTGAGTTTGCTCCTGTTGTTAATCAAAATTCAATTAACTTAAATGCGAAGCGATTAACAAACAAGGATCCAAATAAGATAATTAAATTAACCAAATCATAACACATGGCATAAACAAATAATAAAGGATAGAGAAACACTAACTTGAAGATTCCATAATCTTCTCTGTTATTCTTTGATCAATCCCCAACTGTTTTCCTATGCCAAATCTGTAATACTTCAATTCGCCCTTTGATAATATAAGGACTTGTTAAAGATTGAATCTTTAACCCTTAAAGGAGAGAGTTCTTGTGTTTTGAGAAAAGAGAGAGAGGGAAAGGGAAAACCCTTGTATGTATGTATATCTTCTAATGAACAAAATATGTATTTTATAACTTAATGTTATATTTTGTTCTATTACCAAAATACCCCTTAACTTTTACCATTATACAAAAACACCCCTCAACACTTAAATTTTAACGAATTGGCACAGAGGGATTTACACCCAATAATTGCATCTTCAATACTACACTAATCATCACGTGTGTACAACCATAGCAATTATTAATTACTTCAATTATATAAATCAATTAGAAATTAAATTTCTAACACCTGTGCCACTTAGTTTTAAGTTGGTGTTTTGTTTGCACCACCTAGTTTTAGGTTGATGCTTTGTATTTCCGTGAATGATTTTAGTCATTAACTTTTGTATTATTTTTTATTTTAATGAATATTCCACTTATAAAAAAAAAAAAGGTATCAAGGTATATAAAGAATACATAACTTAATAAATTGCACAATAGACCTTCTAATATTTAAGTACCAAAATAAGGCCCCTAAAGTTTATAAAATTACAAGATCACCCAGGTCAATTTGGTCACGGGTATCTCAAATACAAATTGAGCAAAAAAAAAGAAGAAAATGAAAAAAAAAATTAAAAAAATCAAAGAAAAGAAAATCAGTAGTGATAATAAGTTGTTAAAAAGGATTGGTAAAAAAAAAATTAGAATTTAATTTAATTACAATATTGTTATTTTATACTATAATAGTTATATAAAATATTTATGAAAATATTTTAAAAATTCTATTTTTTTATAGTAAATTAACTTTTACTATAGTGAAGCCACATAATGTACACAATTTGTAATACTAACATCTTTGTTTTATTTTATTCAATTGTTGTATATATATATACATATACATATATATATATATATATAAATATTATAATATATATAAATAACCATATTTCAACCAGATTTTATTTTATTTTTATTTTTATTTTGCATTTTTTTCTCAATTGTGGCTCAAACTTATGAATTCTACGAGTTATAAGTGAACCTGCACTCAACTAAACTACGCATTCTTCACTATATTTCCAAAGGCCTAAGATCATAATTTCACAAAATCGGCAAAATATATAAATAAAATAATATATACAAAATAACACTAAATTGACAGTTCCATCCTTGTACGTAAAGAATCTAAAATACAGCTTAAAAGTAAATTTTATCATTTTATTCGTAGTTTTCCCTATAATTTGATAATTGTTTACTCTATTTTTATTTTTTACCACAAAATGAAAATTCGTTATAGATTTGTTAAGTATGATATATAAATTATGAAAAAACGATTATGAAATTCATTGTTGATTATTAAAATTATTAATTCCTAAAAAAAATTGACATATTTAATGAATTATTAATAACTCATTTAATATCACACCACGTTTTTTAATTATAGATTACATAGCCATGAAATGATTAATAATAAAGAATACTTGAACCGTATTAAGTAATTACGGTTGAATCATGCACATTTGGATCGAGAAATAAAATTAACACGTCATAGTGAAATTAAAAGAATGAATAATTTGTGAGTTTGGTCTCAAACCTAAATTTTTTTTTTTTTAAGTTCGTTCCAAACATTTTATTAAATTAAAGTCCAAAACTATAGGTCTTGTTGACGGATTCCGTCAAAAAATCATAAAAACTTAATAATTTATATTGTTTAGTTAATTAAAGAAAATGGTAAAAATATTAATATTCATGTGAGAAGAAGAAAATAAAAAATAAAACAAATAAATATCCATAATTACTCAGTTGATACCCATAACTAATCAGTTTGAAGGAACTATCAATAAATAATATATTATGTTTATAAGGTAATAAATAAAATAAAATAAAAAATAACGTTGGAAGCTGATTAGATCTCTAGAGCAACGTCTTAATACATTTAGTTGCTAAGAATATTTTTTATTAGAATACCTAGTATTCTATGTTGCTATTTCAATTAATTCAAATGTATTTCGGGTTTTACGTGCGAAGTTTAACTCTTACTCGACTAAACGCATCACCCTAACTTTTATATGACTCTCATAGCGAATATTAAACTCATGATCTTGCGTAATATTCACAAAGTACTTGCAAAGTTGAGGGATAGGCTACTGGGGAATAGTTGCACACGATATGGATACGCTAGCCACTCTATTGAGTAATATAAATACTCCTCAATTAACCCCAAGGCGTAGGTGAGTTGGTAAGGAGCTCTCCTAGCTTAAGTGAGGTTGGGGGTTCAAATTCCCCCCATTCATTCCCGCTGCACAATCCGGGCCAATAGTCGAACAAGAATTAGTCTACATGTGGATTTGACTTAAAGGTATTCTCAAAAAAAAAAAAAAAAAAATACTCCTAAATTTTTTTTTGCTTTTTATTTATTTATTTATTTTTAGTCTTATTTGTCACTAATGTATTAAAATTCATGAACTTTTACATCGTAAAAGTAAGGTTGTTACTCTAGAATCACAATATAACCTTTATTTCAACTATAAAAAAATCAAACTTTTATTTCAGGAAAATAAAATTTTGAAAGAAAAAGATATTTATTTCAATAAAATTCACAGCATAGACATAGACATACATATTCAAGCTGATCACTAGACTGACAAGAGTCTTATTTGGAACATATCTAATTAAAATTTATTAAAAAATAAATAAATAAAAATATTTCCCAAATTTATTTAGATATATGAAGCTCTCTTAACTTAAGTGAGGTTGAAGTTTCAAACCCCCATCTATGCTGTTGAAAATTTGGGGGCGAGCTTCTTCCTACAGGACCAACCCGACTCAAACATGAATATAGTCTAAATGTAGACTAATCTCACAGTTAGAGACTCATCTAAAACGCCTCATGCATAAGAAAAAAAAATCTTTTTAGATGTGGACTACTTTAAATCTAGAAGCCAAAAAAATTTAATTTGCTCATTATAAGCCCAATAACTTTCAAAGAATAATATAGCAGCCCATTTGTCTCTAAATATGTGGTGACTTCTAAACACATGGCTACTGATAACCATCATAGATAGAGAGAATTGAAGGAATATGTAGTACTACAATTGTAAAGCTGAAGTTAATGTTTAGAGATATATATACATATATTAGTGGTACACCTTCGCCCTCAGGGAACCCAAAAAGTTAAGTTAAAAAATATATTTGTTTCTAAATAAAGAATATAAAAATATTATTATTAAAATTTTATATTTTTACTTATTTTGTTATAATTTTATCAATGTACAAAATATTCATTATATATTTTATTCTGTCAAAATTTTATGAATATATACATAATATACATTTGTACTAACTATTAAATTATTGCATCATACCATAGTTCAATAGGTATCTAACATTTCAAAATTTTATGTAAACCTACAAAAACTTCAAAAAAAAAATGAGAATTTAAAAGAATAAATAATTATGTGTAGTTATTAAATCAATTGAAAAAATGCACATCTCCAAAATTAACAAACAAAATGTATATAATTAATTTTAATATAAACAATCAATTCAAATAATTTCATAACTTTTTCAACCATCATTTTTGAGAAATAATTTTTTTTTAAAACAAAAGAAAAAGAAAAAATGAGTTAAGATTGATGAGAAATTAATGTGTAAAAACAAGTGAAAAAATTCAAATTTGAAACAATTTTTTATTAAAGCTAAATTTTTAAAAGTTATAGAGATAAATAATAAATTAATTAAAGTTAAAAATATTAATATAAAAATAAATGGTCGAAAAAATTAAATAGTAAAGAAAAATTAATAGTTAAGCATAATTATGATTAGAAAAAATTGAACTCTTTTAATCTAAAAAAAAATAAGATAATTGGTTTTAAATGATAAAAAAATTAAAATTAAAATTAAAATAGTTAAAAATAATATTAAAAAAAATTAAGATAAAACATAGAAGTAAAAGTTATTAAATAAATAAATAAAATAAAAATTTAAGAAAAAAAATAATTAAGCATTAATTGAGAATTAAAAGACAAAAGAAAAACCCTAAAAGTTCAATTTAATTACATAGATACTATTAGAAATTTGTAATCTTATATATAATAGATATATATTTAGAGATAGGGGACCAAAGACTTTGAGCTAAACATTTTCATAGAGGATTTTGATTGATTATCCAACAATTGAAGAAATGTTATAAAACAATTACTAACAAAAACAATTTACGTTAAGAACATGTAACTCAATTGGTAGCAGTTTACCTATGACTATAGAGAGGTTAAATTTTTATTTCATGAAATTAAAATAAAATTTCAATTGACAAATATATTTATTTCAATAAAATACACAGTATAGACACAATTATTTAAGCTGATCCCTTGACTCACAGAGTCTTATTTGGAACATATATATATATATATAATACAAAAAAATAAAAAACACTAAAGATCAGCTTCAAATATATAAAATAATTTCCCCTATCCAATTGGATTGAGAGGCGGAATTGTTTGTTCCAAAGAAAAGTAATTCTCTGGATCAACCCTAGCTTTAACTTCTGCCAAACGTCTGAAATTATTCTGGAAATACATTTCTCCCCATTTTCTTGCATCCTCGTACGTAGATCCATAATCATTATTAACTCCTAAATCGAAATCTCGAAAATTCGAATAAGCACCTCTAGGGTTTTTGGTGACGTAAGGAGTCATGAATTCGTACAAATTTCTAATCCATTCGATATTTTTCTGTGCTGTTTGTTCATCATCTTCTTCCCATTCCATGCTATACTCGATATCGTACAGTATTCCTTTTCTGAACGGAAACGGCGTTTGATCTTCCGACACATTACTTATTCTCCCGCCGTAAGCGTGGTTGATGAAATGGATGTTTTCCGTCTCCGAACACCGTTTCCATATTTCTTCTATCACAGTTTTGCTCAATGGTTCGGATTCCGAGACGTAATCGGATTTGCTTTTGAAATGCTTTTTTGGTAATTGTTTTCTATCCCTTAACGATTCTTTTGGTTCGCCTTTTGGGAAGTAGAAGTACATTACTGCATCAAGCAAGCTCATTTCTGTGCAATCTTCTATGGTCAGGCCAAGCTCCGGCAAGCTTTCGTTCGTGGCGGTGATGAGCTCGTTAGCTGATCCTAAGTAAAGAGAGCTGAATGTGACTTGGGTTTCTCCATTAATGGTGGAAATTTCTAATCTCATTCGTAGAGATTCGTTCATGCTACCGTAGGAAGCTAACTGGGATTTGTAAACTAGGTCTACACCTCCTTGATCATGGTTTCTTGATACGTTGAAAACGGTGACGGTTCGTGGAACAGGCACGAGTTCAACTTTCCATGCAACGATGACACCAAAACTTGCTGCTCCGCCACCTCTAATGGCCCAAAATAAATCCTCTTCCATTGAGTTTCTGTTGAGAATTGTACCATTAACGTTGACTATAAGTGCATCAACAACATTATCAATGGATAATCCATATTTTCTACTCATGTATCCAATTCCACCACCGGAGACAAGCCCTCCAACGCCAACAGGAGGACAAATGCCTCCCGTAAAGCCATAATCTTGCGTCACCTGATTCACCCAGTAATAAACCTGACCATTGGAAGCTCCAGCTTGAATCCATGCAGTTTTTGTGCTTCCACTCGATAAATCAACGTCGACTCTAGTGAGGTTGACAAGATCGACCAGAACAAACGGTGCAATGCACCGGGAAGTATAGGACATGCCCTCGTAGTCATGACCGCCGCTTCGGACTCTGACCTGTAACCCATATTTTTTGCTGCAAATAACGGCAGATTGGACGTGGGAATACTCTAATGGAGTGATAATGGCGAAGGGTTTTGGATTTGAATGGTTTAGGAGTCTTAGGTTTTGAATGGTGAATTCTAGGGTTGGTTCGTATGAAGAATTACAGGAGAAATACAAAATGTTGTCGTTGTTAATGCATTCTCGGAGACTATCACGGATTGGTTTAGGGTAAGATGGGATTACTATAAGGAAGAAGGAGATCAATGACAGAAATGTAGAAATTTTTATGAACATCATTTTTTTTTTTTTTTTCCTTGCTTTTTGTTATAGAAGATGAAATTGCGTAGAATTGGATGCAAAATGAAGTGATTCTTGTGGCTTTTTATAGGCAATTTTTCAACAGTATAATGAAAATATATGTATATATATATTTTATATGTTGATATTTATCTCTAACTATTAGCAATCGTACTTTGACTTTAGTTAAACATAAAATATGAATACAAAACTAGCTTGCATGTGTTTTTGTTTCTTGAACATTAATAATAATAATAATAAAATAACGTAAAACCACACATGGAAAAAACATGTTATTTATAATCTATACAACATTTCTCATAAAGAGACCTTAATTATATTATTTTAATTATAAAGGATTTCAATAAATAATGACTTGTTTAATTATAAAGGATTAATTGTCTAGGAGTCTCTCCTGGCCATTGGTTTAGAAGTTTCTCCATTACCTCCTGGTTTGTCAAGAGGTTAAGGGTTTAAACTTCACCCGGAGTTCCACAGTTCGAGATATATTCGCAAGTGCGGGTATACATGCACTGTTGGGTCTTCCTAAGTGGATTAGTCTAGGCTGGAAGGGCCTGGGATACCACCTCAAAAAAAATTTATTTATTTGTATTATTTATGCTCTACCAATAGTTTCTACTGAAAAAAAAATTGTAACTGAAATATGTAATATGATTTAGAAGTTCAATAGATTAAGATGAGAAAATTAGTAGAAGAAAAATTATATGAATTTACGTGGTTCCACTGACAAATATAAAAGCTTTTTCTTTCTACATCAAACCCTAACCCTCTTTTCCTTCCTTCTTTAAGGCCTCATTCTTCAACACAGTCTCCTCTCTCCTAACCAAAGGAGAATTTTAACTCTGGTTAGGGTTTTCTCTTGGCCAGAAATATGTTATTTTATTGTTGTTTAGGATAGAGAGAAATTGTCACCTACTCTAAAAGCTTAAACTGATAGAATGAGTTTAGATTTATTCTCTTAACAAAAATCAATATAGATTTGGTGCCCATTGTTTAATTTTTGTTATCTTTTTAAGTTTTCTATGAAATTTTTTATTCATTTAGGATGAACTATATTGTCGTTGAAGGAAGAATGGAAAAATTGAACTTTCCTTCAAATGAGATTCGTGATTGGTAGTTCGAAAACTAAAAACTTAGAAAGATTCAATATTAAGTTTTAAATGTTGTTAATATTTTTATCTAATGAATAAAAATAGCATTAAATTTTAATCTTTTCAATGAAATATATTGTTTTTTGATTTTTTTCTACTTGTCACATTAAAAAATTAAAATACGTTGATTGATATTTTTCCTTGTTAACCTTATTTTACAATAATAAAAGTGTTTTAAATTAAAAGACAATACTATTTTGTATTTTTAAATTCTATATATATATATTTATTTATATTAGCTATTCATAATATTAGTGATTTAAAGAAATATTCTTTAAACAAATCAAGATTCTTGAAAATAAATAATATGATTGCCTTGGAAAACACGAAGATTTGTTGATTTTATATAGGAATTTAATAATTATCATTTTCATATCATCTCTTAAAATCATAGTATAATATATTTGGACCAAACAAAGTACTGAAATATGTAGTTATCACATGGTTGCGTGACGACCATATCTTCCTTAAATAAATAAAACAAATATATATATTTATTTATTTATTACCACACAATATAAACATTTTGTAACACTGACATTTTTTTTTTATTCTATTCAATGTATATTTTTGTTTATCCAAATAATTAAAATAATTGTAAGTTCTCAAATGTTTGTTGTCAATTTTTTAATTGAGATTTAGACAAAATAACTTAAATATTATGTAAATAGATGAGTTTTAATATATTTTTATTAATAAAATATTAAATGCAAGAATAAGTTTAATTTTAAATTCTAAAAAAATTAAATTCTACTTCTTTATATATATATATATATATATATATATATAAAATTCTGATGGCATTCCATTGTAATGTTGTTGAACTTTTTGGATTTTATTGTCCTTTTACTTTTTTTTTCTTTTATAATCCTAATGACGTTATTGTAATTTATTTAAACTTCTTTGGTCTTTTTGTCTCATTCTATATTTAATAATTTTTGAATTTTTTTTTTTTTTTTTTTTTTACTTTTTACTTTCTCTTTATTTTTTTTTATATCTTATATATAATTACATTTTTTAAATTATTATTATACTTGTATTATATTTAACAAAGTGGTGTAAAAATCAAATGAAATTATAATATATTATAATATTAAAATAATATTTTATGTATTAATGTAAAGTAAATGTTTTTTGGTGGGAGATGGTGTTGAGGAGGAGGAAGAGGAAGAGGAAGAGGAGAGGAAGAAATAGAATGATAAAAACAAGAAACCCATTTTGGAAAAAAGTGAAGTGGAGAGGTTAAATATATATTTAAATTATGTAAAAACTTAGCAAACAATCATCTGTAGCTCGGTGGTTAAATGCCGCGTCCTCACGCGGTGGGTTCGACTCTCGCCAGCAGCAAAAATATTCCAATTTTCCATAATAAAAAATATATCCAATGTGAAAAGACAAAAATACCCTTAAATAAAAATTACAAATTTTTAATATATATTTCTAAGGTGAAAAGACAAAAATACCCCTAAAAATGGATGGAAATTAAAAGACGGAATTTTTGAACGAAAGGGCAAAATTAGTGACTTTTTAAAGTTTGAGGGCAAAAAAAGTGAAAAAAAAAAGTTCAGGGGCAAAACTCAGAATTTTCAAAAGTTCAAGTGCAATTGGGATGATTTACCCTTTTATTAATTTTTATCTTTAAATAATCTTTCAACTTATTTTATTTATAAATTTAGATTATAGTCTTTTTAATTTTTGTAACTAAAACTTTTCATTTTCTAACTCTTAAAATAAATATCAAATAAATATATGATCTTCTATTAACTTAATTATGAATTTAGTTTACTTATTAAGACTTAGTTTTGGTAACCTAAACATTTCATTTTCTTAACTCTTTTTAAAATAAATATCAAATAAATAAATAAATATATGTATAGATCTTCTATGATTACAATAGATGATGTTTTTAATACCTAACTTTTAAAATTTATAATATTTTATGATATTAATAATTTTATTTTTTATTCTGATTTTTTATTTCTGTAACTTTAAATTTTTTTTTATAAAAAAAAAAACTCCAAATTGATTTTTAATATACCAATTTTTAGTAAATCTCAAAAAAAAAAACAATCTTTTTTTTTAATATTTTATTTATAACTTTTTAAAAATGATGGTTGAAAAAGTTGTAAAATAACTTGAATTGATTGTTTAAAGAGAGATTAAGTAATTTTTTTCCCTCTTTCTCAATTAGTTAAGAAAAATTGGAGAAACATATTAAAGAAATTCAAGTTCTATTATTCAACATTTTCATTATTTTGATTTTTAAAGTTATATAATTCTTTTTTCCTTTCTTATTATTATTGCTTTCATTCTTTTGTTTTTGTTTTCTGTTCTTTTAGTTTGATCTTCAATATAAAAAATGACAATGTTTTATCTTTTCTGTATAGTTTGATTTATTTTTTGAAAATTTGAGGTTGTTTTTTAGAGATTTTTTTTTTTTGATTACAGAAATTATATTTACTCCGCACCTTAGGACGGAGTGTTTTTTCTAGTATATATATATATGATAGTTATATAAAATATTTTATGTAAGAAACACTGTAAAAAATTTTATATTTTTCGTAACAAATTAACATTTTACATAATTTCCTAGGCCAAATTTGTCTAACTTTTTAAAAAATAAAATGTTTTAGGACATTCAACACATACTCAACTAGTGTACTATAGAAAATGTCCTTAAATAGTTAAAACATGTGATTCTCGTGTGACAAAAATTGTTAAAATATTGAACGAATTTTACCAAAAGAATCGAAAGTGCCCAACAAGTAGACTACCGGAAATGTCCTCAAATAGATAGATATGTACCTTTCACGTGATTAAAACTTCTAGAAAATTCAACAAATTTGACTACTGAAAATGCCTTATAGATAGAATGGAGAAAAAACTCTCAAATATTTAAACATGTACTTCTTACATGACTAAAACTGGTTTAAAATTCGATAAATTTGACAAAAATTCAAATTTAGAAAACGGAAATAATTAAAACATAACATTAAAAAAAAATTTAAAATCAAATCTTAAAAAATAAAATAATTCTAAAACTAAAACTGAAAAATTTTCCATATATAAATCAAAATTTCATTTTCTACAACAACCTTATTCAATTGTCAATTTTTATACCAAATGTAACTTTTGTTTTATTAAGCAATTTACATATAATTCACATTAATTATCTTTATAAATAAATAAACATGTTTTTTTTAATTATTATTTTAATATATTTAAACTCAATTATAGATCAACCTATATATTTTATTCAGCTCACTGAAGGGCCTCGGGTTTATTAGTTAATAGTATTTTTTTGAATCTTATAATTAATTAATTCCTTGATTTAATATAATATATATATATATATCATAGTTAAGTCAAACAATGAACCCAATGTGCGCTAATATATAAAATATATAACAATGGGATATTCTAATATAATATTGTCGTATATATATATATATATTTTTTTTAATAATATTGTCGTATATGGTGTATTATATATATATATATATATATATATATATTTTTTTTTTTTTTTGAATATGAATCTTATATTATTAAACTAAACTTTTATTTGATCTATGATTTGATCGAAATGAAACTCTTTGGTCCTGTCTCGCGCGATTGGTGGGACCCGCTTTCTGTCGCGGTGTTCAATGTAGCTTGTTCAATGTGTTTCTTCAAAAATCTTGGAATAGGTTTTCATTTGAATATATGGTTTGGTTAGGAAATTATTGGCATTAATTGGTATTGATTAGGTAAAGGGTCTTTTTCACCCTAAAAATGATAGTACATATATTGTAGCACTAAAAGTTAGCATTGATGGAACCATAAATAATTCAGGTATTCTTTCTTTCTTTCTTTTTTTTTTTTTTTTTTTTCCCAACGTTATCCTAATTAATTAGGAGGACACTTTTAATTCATCATATATATATATATATATATATATATATATATTTACATTCGGACTACTTCCTATATGGGTATCGAGGTTGAATTTTCAACCTCACTTAAGTCGTCATATATATATATTCACCTTCAAATCATCATATTTATATACAAACTAATCTCAATTCGAGATCTCTTGTGAGAGGTAAGCACTGATTTCTATATGAGTACGAAATTGATTAATTTTTAACCTCGCTTGAACTAATCCTCCTCTAAAAAAATTTGTGCTAATCATAATATTTTCTTAATAAGAAAGTATTAAATTATATTGAAGTATAATTTTTTTTAAAAAAATCATAATTTAAAATTATAATTTTAAAAAGTATAATTTTATTAATTTAGTAAAATTGTACAAGATAATATATTAAATAAAGATAATATTGTGACACCAAAAAACACACACAAATTACAGAATATGATTTTCCATTCTTTAGTAAATAATCACTAAGTAGAATCTCAAAGTACAAGTGAGTAAGGTAGGATTTAGTCTTAAACTTTGCCACAAATTAATACCTCAAAATTTATATATTATATATATATATAGAATTTTTTTTTTGTAAAAACTTAACTAAATTATTAATTCATGAAATATACACATTTTTCAAAATATTTGTAATTACAATTAAATTAAAGATAAATATAACAATATTTAACAATGTCACTTTCGTTTAAAAATAATCATTATTTTGTTTTTTTAGAAATTTTTTTATAGTATTTATCTAAAAAATAAGAATCATTTTCAAATTTCAAAAGAAAGATATTATTCAGATTCACTCTTCCAAATTATACATTGTATATTGTCCTTAATTTTGTTGTTGATACAAGTTTTATCTTTTTACTTTTTACATGTTTTTTATATATTTTTTTATTAATTGTTAAAATTTTCTTTTTGTAATTAATTCTTTTATTAAATATTTTTTATTTATATTATAATTTTTTTTTTAATTTACCTTTTACCTTTTATATTATTTTTTGTTTGTTTTGAAATAAATTAGCTATTTTATGTATTAAAAGTGAAATAATTAAAAATATTTATAACAAAATTATATAAATAATTTCTTTACTTAAAAGAAAAAACATTAAATTTTTTGTCATAGTCCATAAAAGTCTTTACCCGACTCTATACATATATATATAGATACATATTGTCATTTTCATTGATTATTGTAATAAGATGAAGTGTGGACGAAGCAATACTTGTAACAAGTCCATTCATGCCATATAATTAAGGTTTTCTTTTTCCCCTTTAAACCTTAATTTCTTCTCCAATACGTGTTCATGTTAAAGTGGATAATTGAACTAGTTAGATTTGAAGTTACAAATTTGTATATTATAATCATATAACTATTTCATTTTCCTTGCTCTTCTAATTTGGATTTTTCTTATATTTTTTTTCTTTTTTGAGGTAGACATCTTATAAATACATAAACATAAAAATATATATATATATATATATATTGATCGGGAAGTGTCTCTCGATCCTACCATGCGCGTTCAGTGGGCTCGTTTCCCGTGGCGTGTCCTGCAAAAGGCCAAGTGTCGGGGTGGTGTGTTCCCGGTGTTGGCACTCCGACGGTCAAGTTAGTAACAAAATAGAGATGTATGGGCGTCGGGTGGTCGGCCGGAATGTAGAATCCGACAGGAGAGTGTATCGGAGAATCCGAACACTTAGTATATATTATGAATATCCGACTTTCTCTTAGTTTGTGTGTGAGTATGTGTTACCATTTTATGGAGATGCGTGGCCAGCCGGGAAGTGACACATGGAGTGGTCCCCGCCTGACAATTCTGCAATAGTGGTACCAAACAGTGTCTGTCGGGTCAGGTGCATTTAATGTGGTGTTTAGTGAGAATATTTCTATCATGCGCCGAACGTTTGTACTTCTAGTCACTGGCTAGACCTCGGAGGAGTCCTATTCGGAACCACGTCAGTCCTTCATGGAATCCACTTTGGACGGTCCAGCCTACGTAGACTTTATGGACTTCGGTTACTCTCATATATATATATATATATATATATATATATATATATGTGTGTGTGTGTGTGTGTGTTTGATTTATTATTTCATGAGAGAATTATTCGTTGCGTTCATGCATGCATGCATTTACGTCCCTTTTTTTAAAAGCAAAATATTATCATCATCGAGTACTATATTTGGTATGGTGAGTAGGTAATTGTGGTTCAACCAATAAGAATGTTGATCACTAGCTCAATTTTTAATCTCTTCTCAATTTAGTAACTGCTTTTAATAATAATTTTTATTAATCTCGAAATGTAGTTCATTTTTATAGGTGGAGATCAAATTTTCATCATGATTAAGGGACAAAGTAAGTTAAAATTTCTATATTGTGCTTACAAATTCACCGATCACGTTAACTTAGTCTAAATAGTCTAATTTTCGAGGGGGAAAAACCTATTTTATAATTTTTAAATAGCTTAGCAATTTTAAAATAATTAGTTGATTAATAATTGCGGTAGTATATAATATAGGTGGGAGTATATAATATATAATTGTTGTAGTATATAATAATTAGAATTAAATTTTTAATCTCACTTAAGTCATCATATATATTCACCTTTAAATCATCATATTTATATTCGAACAAATGTCAATTCGAGATTTCTTGTGAGAGGTAAGCATCGGTTTCTATATGGGTAAGAGATTAAATTTTTAACCTCGCTTAAACTAATCATCTTCTAAAAAAAATTTGCTAATCTAAAACATCACAAGCTAATTAAGAAAGTTAAATTATATTGAAGTATAATTCAAAAAAAAATAATATTAATTTAGTAAAATAATACAATATAAAATAATCACTAAGTAGAATCTCAAAGTGTAGATGAGTAAGTTAGGAGCCAGCCTTAAACTTTGCCACAAACGAAATTTATAATATATATACATATATGAAAAAAGAATCTTAAAAACTTAACTAAATTATTAATTCATGGAATATATACACATTTTTCAAAATATTTTTAATTATAATTAAAATATAAATATAACAATATTTAATATATATATATATATATTATCATTTTCATTGATTAGTATTAAAAAAAATAAGAGTGTATTTTGCCAAAGTAGACCTACACTAATTTGAAAAATATGTCAAAAATCAACCATATTTTAGAATTTTTTTTTGAAAACAACACTATAATGCGGTCATTTAATTTGATAATGTATAAGTTGAAAAAAGTCGATCAAGTTGTCTCCAATTCAAAGTTTTTCCAAAATAAAGAGTCTTTGCAGATTTGAAAATAATTAATAATTGTGGTAAGTATATGATATAGGTGGGAAATTTTATGGTAGAATGAATCCCAGACAAATCTTGAAATTATTCAAAACTATACCAATCTAACAAGAGGGAAACTTTTGAACCACCTCCAAGGAAAGATTTCCCCCTTTATTTATTTTTTTTTAAAAAATTAATAATAATAATAATAAAGATTGAATTTTCAAACCACCATTTAGACAGTTTCTTCAGTGTAAAACAAAAAGTATCCTACGTAGTATGTGTTATATGGTTTTTTTTTTTTTTTTTTTTGATACATGGGGGAAGGGGGTGGGTGTCGAACTCCCGTTGGGGAGGTTGGGGGATGGCCTATCTGCCACTCCACCACCAACTGCCGACTTGTTATGTGTGTGTGTTTTTTTTTTTTTTTTTATAAACAACCGACTTGTTATGTGTTAATCAGTATATATATATATATATATTTTTTTTTTTTTGGGAAATTGGTATATATATATATATATATATGGTATCAAATCTATTATTATTATTTTTTTCATTTTTCATTTTTTTACTTGTTACAAATAATAAGAAAAAATCTCTTAAAAAAATATATATATAAAAATTGACGTATCTTTTGATTGAAAATACTAACATATTTTTCGATTTTTCTTTTTTCAATAAAAATAATTATATATGAATCATAAAACATTAACTACCTAGTAATCATCAATTTATTGAAATAATAGATATATAACGGTGAATTCAACAATGTGCCGATGTTTATGTATATATATATATATCATCTTCCTCTCCCAATTGTGTTGTGCGTGTAGTATCTCAAAGAGAGAGAGATCTGTGAGAAGAAATTGTGAGGGTGAGATATATATATATATATATATCATCTTCCTCTCCCATTTTTTTTGTTGGTGTGGTATCTCAAGGGGGGTGAGGTTGTAATAAGTTTGTGAGGGTGAGATATATATAATATAATATATATATATATATATATATATATATATATATTATATATGGATAGTTGTGGTTTTCCGGTGTACGTGAAGAAAAGTGAGGTGGTGGCAGCAGTGGTGCCCATACATGAACACTGGTTGCCCATGTCTAACTTGGATTTACTTCTTCCTCCTCTTGACTTTGGAGTTTTCTTTTGTAATAATTATGTTATAATTCATTTTTTTTTAAAGGAAAATATGAATTTGCCAATTTTAAATAATATATGGAGATAATTTTATCAAATAGTACTCCTTTAGTTTATTATTATTATTGTCATTATTTATTACAAACAAAACAAACATATTATTTTTAAAAAAATACGAAAATTAATATATCTTTTAATTTAAAAGACACAATAATCTTTTCACTTTACTTTCATTCCATATAAATAATTAGCCTATATTTAGGTAGAGATTTTAGAAGTATTTTTTTCCCTTTTAAGTTGAGTGTTGTGTTTGGATAGCTACAATAGTTATAGTGTCAATTTGTCCACTCATTTGAGATAAAAAAAGTTAAACTATTGATAGATGTGTCAAAGTTACTTTTGAATATTTTTTGGACCAATATTTCTACACAAAAATCTCCTAGTCAATCTCTATTGAATATTTAATCGACTAATATTTTTTCATAAAAATTCTCTGAAATAGGTGATCTCACTGAGCAAAATGTGTATCGGAAAGTAAACTTAACACTTAAAGTATATTTTTTATGTCCGACTTTCGGTTGTCTGTGTGTGAGTGTGTGTTACCCATTTTATGGAGAGAAATAGCCATTTGGGAGGTGACAATCTAAAATGGTGGCTCAAAATAGTGCTTGTTGGGTCAAGTGCATTTAATGTTAAGCCCAGTGGGAATCTCCTAGTCAGAGATCATGCACTTCGTGTGTTTGCTCTAGTCACCAGTCGGACTTCGGGGGACTCCAATCCGAAATCAAGTCGGTCCTTGGTGAAGTCCACCTCGGATAGTTTGGCCTACGTGGACTTTCATGAGACTTCGATTTCTCTCGTGACTTTTATAATTTTTTAAAACAATAATATAAAGGAAAATTTTATTATGTTTATAATAAATTTTTTTTTTTTTTTTTTTTTTTTGGTAATTGTTTATAATAAACTTATATATAGTTGAAGATATATATAAATATATCTATAGATGACACATGACATGACATAAATAATTTTATTTAGCATGGAATGCCGTGTATTTATTATGAATATCATATATATAATGGTTGGTGTGTCATGCACATGTCATTCATGGGTTTAACAATAATTTCTTGAGTTTATTAGTTTGTATGATTAAAAATTCATGTATATTATTATCTAAAATTGTAAAGTACTTAAACTATATTAAAATTTAAATATATTATTATTGAAGAAATATAATTAATACATTATATAATACATATTATTATTTCTTATTCTAAACTATGAATTAATGGTAATTTTTTTTTTCTAAAATTTTATCTTAGTTGATATCTAAATTATTTAAATAATATAAAATTAATCATTCTATCAAATTTTCTGAGTTTTACCGTTAAAATCTATATGAAACATTTATCAAAATTAAAGTCGTATATTTCAATCATAAAATTAAATAAAATAAAAATGCCCTTAGATCAATGTTTCGTTATGATTTTATCACTTAAACTCACACCAAAAAAAAAAAAAAAAAAAATTGATTTAAACTATTTATGTCACATTATTTAAATAATTTAAGAATTAATTAAATTAAAATTTTAAAATAAGGACCACTTCCACCAATTATTCATAGTTTGGGAACCAAATATATCAAATATGCCTTTGGTTTTTGTACAATGAGAAGTGTCATATAAAAGTCAATGTCAGACCTTTCTCCAAGTAAGAGTTAAATTTTGTGAGCAAAATATCTGGATTAGTCAGTCCCGATAACTCCAAAAATTCAGATGGTCTAACAAAACAAAAAAAAAAAAATGCAAAAACAAATTGTGAATGCATCAGATACTGAAGACATTTTAATAAAAAAAGAAAATATTGTGAAGCATCATATTCAAAAATCTAATTCACCATTTTTAATCGTCGGATTAATTAATTAATTCTTTTATTATTATTCTTGAATTTCGGTCCAGTTCATGCTTTAACATATTATTAAAAACCCAAATATTAGAAAAAAATAAAATAAAAGACACAAATAGACCATCGCTTTTCTTAAATTGGATTATTATTTTTTTTTTGGTACCCACTTGGGGCGTCTGGTGTCCACATCTTTTCGGTGAGACTAATCCGGACTTGGCCTGCGGAGCACTTCGCAGAGTTCAACTCTTACTCGAGAGTTAGGGTCTGACCCAGAGCTTTTAACATGACGCTAACTACTCCAGGGGGATTCGAACCCTTGACCATCCGTCCTGGAGGAAGCATTAGGAGTCCGCTTACCAACTCCCCCAAGCTACTGAGTTAATTGGATTATTATTCAGTGGTAAGCTAGGGACATAATTTCAATTTTGAGAATTTTTTTTTTAAACCTTCCATTGTTTTGTTTTTTTTTTTTTTTTTTTTTTTAATTTAAACTTAACTCGAAGTCATGACTTTTTAGAGTTGTAGGTGAGACTACTGAGTAATTCATTTTTATCACTAAGCTAGTCATTTTGAGACTAGCAACGAGATTAACTAAAATTTTAAATGAATATTTTTTATGAACTTTTGGTTATATTATAAACTTTTCAATGATATTATCCGATTTAACACATTTTAAGTGCAACTCATAGCTTTAAAACGCATTATTTAATAATTGATAAAAATCTCTTAGTTCTTGTTGATTTTACAAAATTCGCTAAGCCATAAATAATATATCTCGTGAGTGCTTATGCCGGATCTCTCAATATAGTAGGTTAATGTGAGAAAAATAGGTAGAAATCCTAAGGAAGGAATTGGCATAGCTGAACTAAGTGCCGAATTATAAAGTGCATTGTGAATGTTATACGAGGACAATGAGAAGGAGGTTATGAAATACTTGGCTTGGCATAATGATAAAATGTATTGTGAATATTACAAAAGGTACCAAGTTGGACATTCGCTATGAGGGTCAAGTAAAAGTTTAGGTAAGATTTTTTCTTAAGTAAGAGTTAAACTTTGTTGCGCAACTATGTTAATAAAAATTAGTAGAAGTAGTGATTTCGGATATTGAAAGGTCTAAAAAAAAAAAAAAAAAAAACAAAAAGCTATGGAGAGGGGGTTCGGAAATATACCAGGGAAATCAATGGCGGAGATTGATTGATTGAGAGTTAAAATAATTTAGTAATATTTTTATATTTTTATAATAGTGAATTCATGTTTTTCCCATAAAAATAGTAGGGATTTGAAAATTAGCACATCTTATTCTGATATCATATTAGATAAAAATAAATTAATATGTACTCTAAAAGTTTAAACTACTAAATAAAAGGTTAAATCTAACATTTTAACACTTTTTGACAAAATAAAAATAAAAAATTCACTTTTTGAAGCTTTTTTTTTTTTTATTTTCTGACAACTAATTAATCTTTGACCTCTTTTTTATTTTGTAAATTCAGTACCAAATATCATGTTGTAGACACTAAAATTTTATGGATTTTAGATATTATTTAATTAATTATCAAGATGAATAAAATGAATATACGTGACAAAGTTGATAACATTAACCAATGAAATAGTAAAGAGTGTGTCTACCAATCGGATGATGAGACATCACTCTCTCTTGGTCACCTCTTCATCTATAAATAGGAGACCAAGAGGAGCATCCAAGTGTGTTGGATTAGAGAAGAAAAGAAACCCGACAATCCCCTATGGGGTCGTCAATAGTTTTAGAAGCAGCGAAGTTCTAAAAATAGTAGGGATTCAAAATTAGCGCATCTTACTCCGATATCATATTAGAAAAAAATAAATTAATATGTACTCTAAAAACTTTTTTTATTAGAGAAAAAATAAGGTCCTATTGATGGATTTCGTCAAAAAATCTAAAAAATTAACAGCTTATATTGTTTAGTTAATTGAATAAAAGAGTAAAAATGTCATCATATGTGTTTCCATCTTTGTCTCTCACACACAACACACTCTCTCTGGTTTCTGCAGAACCCTTTTCAAGGGATTTCTTTCCAAAAACTCTTTTTCACTATTCTCTCGATCAAGAGAAACCAAAAACATGTATGCAGATGGACGAATTTGTAGCGGTTTAGTTTATATTAATATAATCTAGTAAAATTTTTAGCACCGTTTGTATTAAATTCGCTAAAGCACCCTGCGACATCAATCTAGTATAAGAATTATTGCAGGTTTCCTTTTCGTTAATTTCACATTCTCTTTTGAATTCAATAAAGTTGAAACTAATTTTTACGATGTTCTACGAAATGGAAAAAAAATTAGCATTTTATATTGACATTTGATTAATATTTTTTATGTAAACTAAGTGTTTGTTGAATTGTTTAAATGAAGAAAGGTTTTAGAACTTTAAATTTTCTTTTCATTGTGGGGTTGTAAACTTAGGTTTTATATACATACATATGCACACACGCACACACACCACAAAAAAAAAATGCAAAAAAAATCAACAGATGCAATTTTATGTCGTCAATGGCTCATTTCAATATGTTTCCAGCTTCAATAATCACTCTCTTAGTATTCATAAGCCTTGGCTTCTATTTTGCTATTCTATCTAGTGATACCCTTGTCGATATTGACTACAATGACGACTCCGATTTAATACTCTTTCATTAAAATTACTCGCTATTGGCACCATTCATGGTTTAAAGTCTCGACTGAGTTGTCTCTGAATCAAAACATTTCGATACAAAGAGAAAAAGAGAAACAAAATGATACTAATTCGGTCTTGACTTGGCTTGACTTGGCCGAGTCACTTACAACACAATCAGCCATGGAAGAAAATGAAGAAGAAGAATAAAAAGAAGTGGAAGAAGAAGAAAGGTGAAAGGAAGAAAGAAGAAAAGTATACACACTAATCTAGAAATAATATATATTATATGAATTCTTTTTGAAAAAATATCTCTTGGATACAGTGAGACTTTTTTTTATTAAAAAAAAAAATTATATATATTATTATATATGTGTAATAGAAGAGAAAAAGAGCACAAGTCGAAGAAATCAATATATATATTATAAATTTTTTATAAAAGTGCACAAATTTTATAAATAGACATTTACATATGTTATTATTTCATATATATATATAAATATATTTTTATAATTTTATAATTATTTATATTAAAATTATGATTAATCATCATTATTTATGAATTTTATATTAAAACTATTGTATTATTTATATGTTTAATTTATATATAAAAATTTATTTTTTATTAAATATAACAAATTTCGTATCACCCGATATCGATATGAACTATTGGCTTTCGAAACGGTGATCGAGATCGATACTTTGAACCATGGCACAACCTCTTCCGCCGCGTCACTTATCGGGACGATCTTAGAGGGGTTGATTCTTTAGATACTGTTTGTAAAATTGTGTTAGATTTTTTATTTTTAATTTAATGACATTTTTACCCCATTTTCTTTAATTAACTAAATAATATAAACTGTTAATTTTTTAAATTTTTTGATTGAATATGTTAAAAGACCTTATTTTTTACTAATAAAAAAGTTTGAAACTTTAAAAGTTTTAAAAAAATATATATTTTGACACTAAACTCACCAATAATTCTAAGTGGGGAAAAATATGATCTTATTATTCAATTATTGATAAAAAGGTATTACCAATCATTTGTCATTTTTAATAAAAGTAAATAAATAAATAAATAAAGCCTTTAATTTTTACATGTATTCTTTATAGAAAATTATTAGATAAAGTTTTGTACATATCAAAATATAACAGCATTGTTTTAGGGCCTTCTGATATTCTTTATTTGTTTTGGAAACGGGGTCGGCAAATACCAAAATCTCCTTCATATTAAAAGTTTCACATCCCAAAATCTCTCTTCACTGCAACAACTGAAAAAAAGAAGAAGAAGAAGTTATAATACTTATAATTAGGATAATTATCAGGTTTAGTTCTGATTTTGGTTGTTTATTAGGATAATATTTATTTAGTTCTGATTTTGGTTGTTTATTAGGATAATATTTATTAATTATTTTTTATAAAAAAAATAAAAAATTGGTTAAAAATCGGCCCTTATTTGAAGTTAATGTTTTAACTATCTATAAAATTTTAAGTATTATTTAGAGAAAAATTTCACATACTAGTAATAATAAGTAAAGAACATCTATATTTGCTATACTAAATCAAAGGTTTATTTCATTTTTTAAAAATAAATAAATAAAAAAAAAAACACACACACACAAACAAGGATTGAATATATATATACATAGCACAACCTCTAAAGAAACATACAAGAATCTGTACTGTGCCTAAAAATTTCAATTAATATAAAATAAAGACTTGAAAAATACAAAAAAGAATAATGATAAAATAAAGAATAATTGGTGAGTTTAGTCTTCAAACAAATTTACTTTTGACAAGCTCAGTCCAAAAATATTTTTTAAAATTTTTAAAATTTCAAACTTTTTTATATCCATCTCTTTTTTTTTATAGATGGGTAGAATTCTTTTAGATACTTTATCTAAAAGAATTCAATTCTATTTGAATTTTTTTGACCTTTATGTCCATGTCGTAGAATGTTAATACTTCATATATATTCAAAAGACGCGTTCAAAAGGTTAAATTAGTTGGTTGAGATACTAACAAGTC
Source organism: Cynanchum wilfordii (assembly GCA_025388415.1). NCBI lineage: Eukaryota > Viridiplantae > Streptophyta > Magnoliopsida > Gentianales > Apocynaceae > Cynanchum > Cynanchum wilfordii. The sequence goes on from JAHSUH010005243.1 coordinate 630,646, forward strand.
GAATCTAGAGAAATTGAAATAGACAAGATTAATTAGTTCATATACAAATAATAGAATCCGGTTTGATTTCTTCATTCCTACCTACATAACTTTCTAGAATGGTCTAAGTAATATGCGTGATACAAAGTCAAACTTCATGATACAGAACTCCTTTGGTTCATCCTATTGGTTTGGCTCATCTGAAATAAATATCTTCCAACCCAAATAAATGGAAGGCGATAATTTCATGGAATCTCTTTTTTTTTTTTTTTTGTGTTATAGCCTAGCGAGAATTTAAACAAGACTTCTATTATGTTTAATCTAGAAGAGAACGTACAAACTTTGAATAACTGAAATTGTATAAGTGGAATTTTTTTTCTTATCATTCAATGAGCATCTTGTATTTCATAAAAATTGGGGGCAATGTAATCCTTACGTAAGGGCCATCCTATCCAACTTTCGGGCATTAAGATAGGAATTAACAGATTTTGTCAAAAAATCTAAAAAGTTAACAATTTATATTCTTTAATTAATTAAAGAAAAGAGTAAAAATGTCGTCAAATGGGTTGTGGCCGAGTGGTCAGCACCCATGCTCCCAATTTAAAGGTTGGGGGTTCGACACCCAATTTAGCCATAGTGCTGCCAGATCCTGGTAGGAAAATCACTGCGCGACAACATGAATTTGACAAAATTATATTTTACTGAATTTTTGAAGAATGATGCTCCATAGAGCCAACAATTGAAAAAAAAAAAAAAAAAAAAAAAAGCTGATTAATGTAAAGTAACATCTCTCACACAGTTGAATAAACAAATTCATCCTTTCAAAACAATGTTTCCATTTCCTCAATTAAAAATATGATACTTCTTTGCTCAATCAAAATAAATAAAATATGTTCTATGTCGATGCATTGACAATTTGACATATTTGGTCCTAAACTATCAGTAATTGGTGAAATTAGTCATTATTCTAAAATTTTAATTTAATTAATTCTTAAATTATTTAAAATAATTTATAAGTAGAGTTATTTAAGTGTTTTTATACTTGTGTTTTATACTTGGAAACATTTGAAAAATTGGATGTTTAAATTTTGGAAATTAGTAAAATAGTTATGATTTACAACGGAAATGCCCAAGACGATGATGCTGAAGCTTAAGCTTATGATTATGGGTAGAATATTTTGGTTATGGTTATGGTTAAGCTTTTAGAGTAGGTGACAATTTATTACTCTCTAACATGATATTAGAGCGGGAGGTTGATTTGTATTAAGAAAATAAATTTAAACCCACTCTATCAGTTTAAACTTTTAGAATATGTGACAATTTATCACTCTTTAACCTAATATCGGAGCGGGAGATTGATTTTGTGTTAAGAAAATAAATGTAAGCTCACTCTATCAGTTTAAGCTTTTAAAGTCTGTGACAATTTATCATTTTCTAACCTAATATCGGAGCGGGAGGTCGATTTGTGTTAAGAAAATAAATCTAAGCTCACTCTATCAACTTAAGCTTTTAGAGTATGTGATAATTTATGACTCTCTAACAAATTTAAAATAAGAATCTAATAGCAGTGTCTCCAATATTATATGATCTAGCAAAGTTGTTGTTAGTATTTACCTTTGTTTTCTTTCTTTTCTATTATATATATATATTATAAGGAAAAGATTCGCAAAAGGATATATAAGCTCAAAACCCTTATTTAGTATTCGTATTACTCAAAGGAGAGTAGTACATACATACATACATATATATATACATATATAGCAGCATTAATTTTAGGGTCTGCTGATATTCTTTAGTAGTTGTGCAATATGTATTGGCAAAAACCATTACCATCGGATTTTATATCACATCCCAATGGTTCGCAACACTTCACATTGGCTCCACATGGTTCACCTTTATCAGCACACTCCTCACCTTGGATTATGATAATATTCTCGATACCAAAATCTCTCTTGACAGCAACAACTGAAAAAATGAAGAAGAACAAGTTATAATACTTATAATTGTTGGTGTCAACTCAAGTCCCACATCTAAAGATGAGACAATAGTTGCCTAAGATATAAGTATTTCACCTACTCCATTAGTATGATGCTTTTTTGGAAGGTGCCCAAAAACTAAACTATAAGGTTTTAGGCTCAAAACAAACAATATCATACTAATGTGGCAATAATGTGAATACAATTTAAATTAATATAAAATAAAGACTTGAAAAATTTAAAGAAATTATGATAAAATAAATAAATAAAGGAATGCTAACCAGAGACAACGAGCAGGAGGAGGAAGAAGAAAGAAATCTTGGCCATTGTTGGTTGTTTGATTAGAGATATACTTGATGTTTGGTTAAATTATGAGATTTCCATTTGTTTAAAAAGGTGCAAAACATGATTTGATTATTTCTTCTTTTTTGTGATTCACATTGTGGTTGTACGTAGATTCTATTTTCATTTATCGAAACTTTAATTTAAAATTATTTAAATAGTGGGGAATCAGCTACTCTCGTGTTTTGTATGATATTTATACGAATAAAAAGATAATTTGAGTTAACCTTAAGTAAGATTGACGGTTCAAACCCTAACTCATATATGTAATTATTTAAAATTTGTGAAAGAATATCTCGTGGCCCGAAAAAAAAAAAACAGATATTCAAGTTAGAGCTTTAAATTGATGATTTTCGTCTTTCAATATTTTTAAATAAACGAATTTGTATAATTTTTTTAGAAGAAAAGGAGTTATTTCAATGCAGTCTAGGGGGAAAGAAACTGCTTGTCCAAATAGAGAAAAAAAAAAAAATACTCAGATTTTAAAGTAAAATAAAAATTATTAAAAATAAAATAATTTCACAATAAAGGGTTTTAATTGAGTTCAAATTTATTTCCAATCTCATACAAATATGTAATAGCTACTAAAATGATATTATTTAAAAAATTTAATATTATAAACTTACGATTAAATGTATATGTACAAATTATTGAAAATGATAGAGATATTAGCTATTTTCATGTTTCACATTGTATTTATAGAGACAGTACAAGTTAAAGTTATTCGTTATTTGATTAGAAATATACTTGAAGTTTTGTTGACCCGGTATTCTTTGACTAATTCAGGAGGAATCTATAGGAAGAGACTTTCAAAACTGCAGCATTTAACTTAAGTGTCAAACTTAAGTGTCTCACTAGCGTATCATCTTATCATGATATACTTGAAGTTTGGTTAAATTATGAGTTTTTTCTATTATTCAATTATTATCATCTTTTCCTTTTTGTGTTTCACATTGTCATTGTATGTACATTCTATTTCCATTAATAGTACGTTTAATTGAAATTATTTAAATGGTGGATGAATCAGCTATTCTCGTGTTTCACATAGTATTTATACGAATAAAACATAATTCTGAGTTAGAAGTTTAAATTGATATTTTTAGTCTTTTAATTATTTTTATATGAATAAACGAATTTGAATAATTTGCTTTGAAAGAAAAGAGATATTTTGGCATGCTCACGATAAGATGAAAGAAACTGTTTGTCCATACAAAAAAATAATAAATTTTTTTTTAAAAAAAATAGTTAATAGTGTAGACAATTAAAATTTCTTTATTTCTTGTAAAATTAGAATTACAAGAAATATGGTAATTGAATACAACAATTATATTATAATAAATTTACTTGTCTAATCTCTATGGATTCGTTGATTCAATCTGTCGTGGATTTGAGGGGTCTTTTGGGCTGGATCTCGGAATGGATTCGATGTCGAGGGCTTTTGGGCTTGATCTCGATCTATCGAACAATTTGATTTTCTTCTTCCGAGGGCTTTAGGACTTTGTCTCGCAATGGATTTGGGCTTTGAGAGGAAGGGCCGATCTCGACAGAGGTTCGGTATCCTTCGAATATCTCTCAACTTTTTCAGCCTTCTTGAGTGAGTGAGTGTGTGTTGTGTGTCTGCAACCCTTTCTTGAGGGAATTTGCCATCTATTTATAGATGAAGTGATTGATAATCAGTGGCTTAGATGTTGCCACGTGTCACTCATCTAAGGAGGCAAATCCTTTAATATCCAAATATATATATAAAAAATATAAATATATATTTAAAATATTTAAATAATATTTAATTATATATTTAAATATATAAATAAAATTTATATATCTACAAATTGCCCCTTTTTGGGACTTGTTCCCGAGATTGAAGAATTTGTCTCGGGAATAAGTTCCAAAAAAAACTTGGAGATATATTTATCATATCAATTTTGAATATAGATAGATATAAGATTTGAATTAATTATTTGAGTTTATTTGAATTTAACTCAAGATAAATATGATTCGAATTCATGTTTATATGAAGATAATATATATGTATATATATATATATATAGATATATAAAATATTTTAGGTTCAAATTAGAGTTATAGTAGGATACTTTCTAGACTTTTTAAGTCTATAAAAGGATGCCTCCATCAGAAATTTTTTATTCGGAACTTGTCAAACAGTAAGTTCACCTTGATAGATTCCTTCCTGCCGGAATTCCAAGAAAATTCTCCTTCTTTTTGTTTTCAACAAAAACCTTATTTTTTTTTTCCACCTGTTTCAAGAAAACTTCTTTTCTTTTTTCTTTTTATTCTACCTCTTTCAAAAACAACTCTCATAGCAGTCTAAAAGAGAATTATTTTTTTTTTTTTTTATTTTTTTTCTTTCTTCTCTCTTGGCAGTCTTAGAAAACTCTTTTTTTTTTTATTTATTATTTTTTTTAACTATAATATTTTTTTGTTTCTCTTTTTTAATAAAAAGACTAACTTTTTTTTTTTTTTTTTCTTTTTTTTTTGTCCAGATTATGGATATTAAGGATGCTGACGAACCTTACAAACATATCGTCATTCTTGATCGTCGCAATGGGTCTCGAATAAAATCTTTAAACTTAGAAGTACATGAAGCTGGATTTGGTCCATTCGCACCTATCCCAAGGAGTCGCGAGCTACCACCGTATCACCAATTTGTCTTCTACCGCGACTCGTAATGTTCATCCTTCATCCCCTCCTCAAGTGGTAAGTTTGTTGTCATCTACTACTCACAAAGCAGATTCAAAATCGCGAGAGTTTTCCCTTCCCTTTACTATTACAAATACGGAGAACTCCTAATGGCCTGTTCATTCATCCAACTTTGTTGAGGTAAGTTACACAAAAAATTACTGGGAGTGGACCGAGTACATTCTTGTAAATCATGAACGAGCCTTGAAGAATGCAGAGGTCTATGATGTTGTGTATGCGTCGTTGTTCATCTATGATCGTTGTGAGACTGCGATGCGTGCTTTTTGCAACCAGTGGTGTCCTTCGACCAACACTTTGCATACATCTATTGGTGAGTTGTCGATTTCAATTTGGGACTTATTCACACTTACCGGTTTACCTGCCTGCGGCCTACTTTACGACGAAGTTATTCCATCTCTGAGAGAACTGTTTGACAAACGAACCCTCAAAGTTGTAAGTATCTTTTTTTTTGCATTAAGGAAACTTGCAGATGGAGATCCCACCAGCATATTGCTTGAGCAATGGATTCGATTTTGGTTCAAAGGATTAAATAGGTATACAACCCCTCCTACCGGATCTTTGGTAACGCGGAAGCGTCAATTGCCTAAAATGACTTGCAACATTTATCCTTCATCATCTTCGACGGTAAGTTCATTGTTATCAACGTTATTGTTCATCGTCGCCATCAACGTTGTTGTTCATCGTCGTCATCAACGTTGTTGCTCATCGTCGCCATCAACATTATTGTCTATTGCCTCAACATTGTGGTTTACCATCGTCGTCAACAACTTTGCAGCTTACCATCGTCGTCAACAACTTTGCAGCTTTGCAGCTTACCATCGTCGTCGGTAGCTTTGTAATTTACCAACGTCGTCCCCAACTTTACAGTTTACCAACGTCGTCCACAACTTTGTAGTTTACCAACGTCGTCCACAACTTTGCAATTTACCAACGTCGTCCACAACTTTGCAGTTTACCAACGTCGTCCACAACTTTGCAGTTTACCAACGTCGTCCACAACTTTGCGGTTTACCAACGTCGTCCACAACTTTGCAGATATCAACTTGGAGAATGATTTTCAACTTTTCAAATGTCTATTTGAAGGATTCATCATCAACTTTGTCAATATTGATTTAAGAAATCTTGCACTTTCGTCGCTTTAAATAAATTATAATCGTCTACGTTAATCTTCATCAACTTTAATCAAAGCATAGACTTTTCAGCGATTGGATAACTTTGTAGATAGATTAATTTCATGCCCCTTATTGTTTATTAATCTTGTAAACATATATTGTTTAAAAAAATTGAAATCAATAAAATTTCTCATTTTTCACAACTTTGTCTTGCCGTTTTTTTTATTCCGCCCCTTTTTTATTTGCGCACTTTTTGCTATGTTTTTTTTTGTTCTTTCTTTTCAATATTTTTTTTTTCCTGCATTCTTTTTTTTTTTACTTTTTTTTTAGCAGTACTTTGCTGCATTTTTTTTAATTTTTTTTTATTTTAGTACTACAATTTTTCTTTACCCTTGTGCAGCCCTTTTTTTTTTTTTATTATTTCACTGTAATCATTTTTTTTTGCTATGACTGAACTTAGAATTTATCTAAGTTGCCTACGTATCCTACAAAGGAATCAAGTCGAACGTAGTTCAAAGTTGCAGTTTGAACTCATACATCAAAGGAGTAACATGTAGTTTTAACTCGTGCGTCAAGGAGCATTTTTGCATCAACATATGAACTTGTAGACAGTTTACACTCGTATCAAGGAGTCTTCTTTAACTTTGCAGAAAATTTACACTCATATCAAGGAGCCTTCTTCAACTTTGCAGACAGTTTACACTCGTGTCAAGGAGTCTTCTTCAACTCTGTAGACAGTTTACACTCGTGTCAAGGAGTTTTCTTCAACTTTGCAGACAGTTTACACTCGTATGAAGGAGTCTTCTTCAACTTTACAGACAGTTTACACTCATATCAAGGAGTCTTCTTTAACTTTGCAGACAGATTACACTCGTGTCAAGGAGTCTTCTTTAACTTTGCAGACAGTTTACACTCGTGTCAAGGAGACTTCTTTAACTTTGCAGACAGTTTACACTCGTATCAAGGAGGCTTCTTCGAATTTTTCAGATAGTTTAAACTCATATCAAGGAGTCTTCGTCAATGGTAGATAGTTTACACTCGTATCAAGGAGCTTTTTTCAAATTTGTAAACAGTTTACACTCGTGTCAAGGAGCCTTCTTCAAATTTGTAGACAGTTTACGCTCGTATCAAGGAGCTTTGTTCAAACAAGTAGACAATTTATACTCTTGTCAAGGAGTAACTTGCAGTTTAACCTCGTACGTCAATGAGGAGCGTTGATGATTTGATTCAAGCATCGTCAACATTTGAAGTTGACTCTTCATCTTCAGATGATTCCGAGAAAACGTTGACCCTATTTTGATGTTGTTGTTGTTCAACATGAATTTCAAACTTTTGAATGGCGATAATAATTAGCTTCATATCTCGTCCGCGCGTAGCTAATTCTTCAAATATTTTTGGTTGAATTCCTTTCAAAATGTATTGAAGGTTCCATTGCATTCCTTGGATGCACATCTCGATCGCAGATTTTTGACATAATTGATCTCTGCAATTCAGGTTCGGACTCCTCCATCGATTGATGTAGTCGATGACAGACTCGTCTTTCCATTGCTTGGTGTGACTTACCTCCAACATACTTACAGTTCTTCGGGTGCTTGTAGAAGCGGTTTAGGAATTCTGTTTCAAGTTGATTCCAACGGTCGATCAATCCAGGAGCCAAGTCAGTGTACCAGTCAAATGCGTTTCCTTTGAGAGATCTGACGAACTGTTTAACCAATAGATCACCTTCTGTTCCTGCATTGCCGCATGTTTCAACAAAATGAGCAACATGTTGCTTAGGATTACCTTTACTGTCGAATTGCTGTAGTTTTGGAGGTTGATAGCCCATAGGCATTTTCGGATCGTCAATCCTCCTTGAATATGACTTTGAATATGCAAAGGAAGATTTTTAACTTCCATGATACTTATCCTTTATCGTTCCTTCGATGAAATTCTTGAGTTCATCAATAGGAATGAGTCCGTCTAAAGAAACATGAAAGGTCTTTTCATGTCTGACAGTTTTAGATCCGCCAACATATTTTGATTGATTTTCAGCAACTTTGATGGTTTCAAGATTACTTGATCCTTCCCCTTTCTTGAAGGCAACGCCTTTGTTTGCTTCTTCGATGCGTCTTTGTGCAGTTTGATTGGACTCACCTTTGTTACTCAAGCAATTGATTGATGATACGATCTTATTTTGCTGTCTGCATCGCGAGGCCTTCCACCAACTTCGTCAGGTTTGCCAATTGCTCTTATATGGTTGATGCGTTTGACATCATATCGGACATGACAGAGGTGTTTGCAGAGGTATCTTCGAAATCATCATCGCTGATCGTTTGATCTTTCAGGACAGCACCTATGGAATCCGCAGAGGAATCTTCATCTTCTGATTCTACCTTGTTTTCACCATATTTGTTCTCCAACATCGCAAGCTTCTTTTGAACCATTCCTCCTACAACGCCTTGGGGTTGATCCTGCGTTGAAGCATCAAAACAAGGATTACCTTTTTTTGGGATGTGTCGTCAATCGATCTTTTCCGCAAATCAGCAAACACTCTTCCTTTGCTTCGTGTGGTAGGACCAGCGTAAGCTTCGAACGCCGATCCACCAACGCTTGCGCCTGTAGCGACATTGCTTGAATCACCTTTGTTGATATTGTCGTTCTTGGACTCCATTTCAACAGTATTTTGACAGAAACAGATGAACGGTAGAGATGGTCCCACTGGGCGTGCCAAATTTGTAGACAATTAAATTTTTCTATATTTCCTGTAAAATTAGAATTACAAGAAATATGGTAATTGAATACAACAATTATATTATAATAAATTTACAGGGTCCAATCTCTATGGATCCGTTGATTCAATCCGTCGTGGATTCGAGGAGCGTTTTGGGCTTGTCTCGATCCAATTGTTTTGATTTCTTCCGAGGGGCGTTTTGGGCTGGATCTCGGAATGGATTCGATGTCAAGGGCTTTTGGGCTTGATCTCGATCTATCGAACAATTTGATTTTCTTTTTCCGAGGGCTTTAGGACTTTGTCTCGGAATGGATTTGGGCTTTGAGAGCAAGGGCCGATCTCGACAGAGGTTCGGTATCCTTCGAATATCTCTCAACTTTTTCAGCTTCTTGAGTGAGTGAGTGTGTGTTGTGTGTCTGCAACCCTTTCTTGAGGGAATTTGCCCTCTATTTATAGATGGAGTGAGTGATAATCGGTGGCTATGATGTTGTCACGTGTCACTCATCTAAGGAGGCAAATCCTTTAATATCCAAATATATATAAATAAAATATAAATATATATTTAAAATATATAAATAATATTTAATTATATATTTAAATATATAAATAAAATTTTTATATCTACAAATAGTTACTAAAATAAAATTATATTTTTTTAAAAAATATAACTTACTAATTAGCTATTTCGTATTTAACATGGTATTCATTGAGGACATATTACAACTTAAAAATAGAGTTTAAATTCTTCAAAATTTTAATTTTTTTTTATTTTTGTTTAAAAAACAAATTGTATGATATATATATTTACGTTTGGAATTGTAGTATTTATTCATTTACTTTTTGTCCTTTTTTTTTTTTTTTGAGAAATACTTATATTGTTTTGTTATATTTTATTTATTTATTTATTTTAAAAAAATGGCAATTTGAATACTTTTAAGGATATGCTTATAGGCGATAGAAGTTAGGATTTTTCAAAAAAAAAAAAGATATGCTGATAGGCTGAATACATGTCAACTTTGTCTTCATTATTAATTAAATAATATCCAAATTTCACAAAATTTCGGTGTCTACAAATTGCCCCTGAAACTTGTTACGTGGACAAGTTTCAATATATCTCATTATATTTGAATCAAATTATTTAATTAATTTGACAATCAAAAAATTTATATGAGATAGATATTATTAAAAAGAAAATTTACAATTCGAATTTGTGTTTATTTGAATTTGACTCGAACATAAATACACTCAAATTTGAATTTAAGTGGATAGAGATAAAATTTTTTTTTTTTAAAAAAAAATCGGATTGAGTCAATTTTACTCACTAATAAATACGATTCTTTTTTTTTTTTGCTTTTTTTTTTCTTTTTCCACTCTTTTGTCTTTTTTCCTCTTTTTCATGACTTTTTTTTTCTTTATCTCTTTTTTTCTCTTTTTCCTTTTTTTAAGACTAAACTTAGAATTTTATGTTCTAAGCTTCCTAACAATTTACACTCGGGTGATAGAGTCTTCTTTGATGCAAAGAGTTTACGTTCGTATCAAGGAGCCTTTGGATCAATATGAACAATTTTCACTCGTGTCAAAGAGTCTTTATATCAATATGCACAGTTTACACTCATGTGAAGGAGTATTTGTATCAATATGGACAAAGAATCGCAATATCGCATATCTTCATTCTTGATCTGCCCCCTTGAGTTTGAAGGTTGGATCGTCGATATCCATTGATTGGTAGACACACTCTCTATTATTTCATTGGTTAATGTTATCAACTTTGTCACGTGTATTCATTTTATTTATCTTCATAATTAATTAAATAATATCTAAAATTTATAAAATTGTAGTGTCTACAACATGGTATTTGGTAATGAATTTACAAATAAAAAAGAGGTTAAAGATTAATTAGTTGTCAAAAAAAAAAGCTTCAAAAAGTGATGTTTTTTTTTTTTGTCAAAAAGTGTTAAAATGTTAGATTTAACCTTTTATTTAGTAGTTTAATCTTTTAGAGTATATATTAATTTATTTTTATCAAATATGATATCGGAGTAAGATGTGCTAATTTCGAATCCCTACTATTTTTATGCGAAAAACATGAATTCACTATTATAAAAATATAAAAATATTACTAAATTATTTTAACTCTCAATCAATCAATCTCCACCATTGATTTCCTTGGTATATTTCCGGGCTCCATAGTTTTTTTTTTTTGGTTAGACCTTTCAATATCCGAAATCACTACTTCTACTAATTTTTATGCAGATGGACAAATTTTTAGCGGTTTACTTTATATTAATATAATCTATTAAAATTTTTATCACCGTTTGTATTAAATTCGCTAAAGCACCCCGCGACATCAATATAGTATAAGAATAGTTGCAGGTTTCCTTTTTATCAAGAGAAGAAAAGAAACCCGACAATCCCCTATGGGGTCGTCAATAGTTTTAGAAGTAGCGAAGATTTAGCTCATCTTCCCTTTGAAATCAAGCCCAAAGGCCCTCGAGAATTCAAATCCATTATGAGATTAAGCCCTATGTCCTTGGAGATATCAAATATCATTGGAGCTATCAAACACCATAGGCCCTCGAATCAACCCCGAAAAAAAAAAAAAACAGCAAATATATACGAAGATTAGAGTCTAACGTCAAATAAATATATATATATATATATATATATATATATATATATATATATATATATATATATATATATTATCTTGTGACATATATATTTTTGATTATTTATTTTACACATGATCGAAAATTTATTGTTCACAAATTCGGTAGGCCTAGTCGGACAATCTTTACCACTTATCCCTTTTCGTCAAATATCATCAATGGAGGAGGAGGATTGTGTTTGCTTATCAACAACAACAAAAAAATAATAATAATTAATTGATTGGCGATCCAACCTTCAAACTCAAGGGGGCAGATCAAGAATGAAGATATGTGATATTGCGATTCCCTGTCCATGTTAATACAAATACTCCTTCACATGAGTGTAAACTGTGCATATTGATATAAAGACTCTTTGACACGAGTGAAAATTGTCTATATTGATCCAAAGGCTCCTTGATACGAATGTAAACTCTTTGCATTAAAGAAGACTCTATCACCCGAGTGTAAATTGTTAGGAAGCTTAGAACATAAAATTCTATGTTTAGTCTTAAAAAAAGGAAAAAAAGAAAAAAAGAGATAAAGAAAAAAAAAACCAAAAAAAGAGAAAAAAGACAAAAGAGTGGAAAAAGAAAAAAAAAAGAATCGTATTTATTAGTGAGTAAAATTGACTCAATCCGATTTTGTTTTAAAAAAATATTATCTCTATCCACTTAAATTCAAATTTGAGTGCATTTTTGTTCGAGTCAAATTCAAATAAACTCAAATCGATTAGTAAATTTTCTTTTTAATAATATCTATCTCATATAAATTTTTTGATTGTGTCAAATTAATTAAATAATTTGATTCAAATATAATGAGATATATTGAAACTTGTCCACGTAACAAGTTTCAGGGGTAATTTGTAGACACCGAAATTTTGTGAAATTTGGATATTATTTAATTAATAATGAAGATGAATAAAATGAAGAAATGTGACAAAGTTGATAACATTAACCAATAGAATAGAAAGAGAGTGTCTCTACCAACTAAATGATGACACATCACTCTCTCTTTGTTAGCTCTTCATCTATAAATAGAGAGGAGACCAAGAATAGCATTCAGTGAGGTAGATCGGTGGTGGATCAAAGAAGAAAAGAAACTCCGACGATCCCCTTGGGGGTCATCAATAGTTTCAAAAGTAACGAAGCATCATCCCTTCGAGATCAAGTTCAAAAAGGTCATCGAATAGACGACGAAAAGAATCAAAGGATATATACAAAGATTAGTGTCCAACATGTAATATATATATATATATATATATATATATATATTAATATTTTTGATTGTTTATTGTTGACACGTTTAAACTGTTTGCCTATCAACATATTTTTTTTTTTTTTTTTGAAAAATCCTAACTTCTATCGCCTATCGGGACAAAAAGTAAATGAATAAATACTAAAATTCCCAACGTAAATATATATATATATATATATATATATATATATATATATATATATATCATACAATTTGTTTTTTAAACAAAAATAAAAATAATTTAAAATTTTGAAGAATTTAAACTCTATTTTTAAGTTGTAATATGTCCTCAATGAATACCATGTTAAATACGAAATAGCTAATTAGTAAGTTATATTTTTTTAAAAAAATATAATTTTATTTTAGTAACTATTAACTATTTTATTTTTTTTGAATTTTTTATTATTTTTTTGTATGGACAAACAGTTTCTTTCATCTTATCGTGAGCATGCCAAAATATCTCTTTTCTTTCAAAGCAAATTATTCAAATTCGTTTATTCATATAAAAATAATTAAAAGACTAAAAATATCAATTTAAACTTCTAACTCAGAATTATGTTTTATTCGTATAAATACTATGTGAAACACGAGAATAGCTGATTCATCCACCATTTAAATAATTTCAATTAAACGTACTATTAATGGAAATAGAATGTACATACAATGACAATGTGAAACACAAAAAGGAAAAGATGATAATAATTGAATAATAGAAAAAACTCATAATTTAACCAAACTTCAAGTATATCATGATAAGATGATACGCTAGTGAGACACTTAAATTCGACACATGTCAAAGGCAATTTTATGTTATAAATTCAGTTAAATGCTGCAGTTTTGAAAGTCTCCTCCTATAGATCCCTCCCGAATTAGTCAAAGAATATCGGGTCAACAAAACTTCAAGTATATTTCTAATTAAATAACGAATAATTTTAAGTTGTACTGTCTCTATAAATACAATGTGAAACATGAAAATAGCTAATATCTCTATCATTTTCAATAATTTGTACATATACATTTAATCGTAAGTTTATAATATTATTTTTTTAAAATAATATCATTTTAGTAGCTATTACATATTTGTATGAGATTGTAAATAAATTTGAACTCAATTAAAACCCTTTATTGTGAAATTATTTTATTTTTAATAATTTTTATTTTACTTTAAAATCTGAGTATTATTTTTTTTTTTTTTTCCTATTTGGACAAGCAGTTTCTTTCACCCTAGACTGCATTGAAATAACTCCTTTTCTTCTAAAACAATTATACAAATTCGTTTATTTAAATAAAAAATATTGAAAGACTAAAATCATCAATTTAAAGCTCTAACTTGAATATCTGTTTTTTTTTTGGCTCAGACCACCGGATATTCATCCACAAATTTTAAATAGTTGCATATATGAGTTAAGGTTTGAACTCTCAATCTTACTTAAGGTTAACTCGAATTATCTTTTTATTCGTATAAATATCATACAAAACACGAGAGTAGCTGATTTCCCACCATTTAAACAACTTTAAATTAAAGTTACGATAAATGAAAATAGAATCACCACAATGTGAAACACAAAATAGAAGAATAATCAAATCATGTTTTGCACCTATTTAAACAAATGGAAATCTCATAATTTAACCAAACATCAATTAAGTATATCTCTAATCAATCAAACAACCAACAATGGCCAAGATTTCTTTCTTCTTCCTCCTCCTGCTCGTTGTCTCCGGTTAGCATTCCTTTATTTATTTATTTTATCACAATTTTTTTTATATTTTTCAAGTCTTTATTTTATTAATTTAAATTTTACTCACAGTAAAAATTTAATATAATATTTATCACTGTAGAGGCTGTGCTACGTATATAAATATATATTCAATCCTTGTGTTTCTTTTATTATTATTATTTTTTTTTATGAAGTAAAAACTTTGGTAAAAGTCTTGTGAATGCAACTAGTCAAAGCGTGGTTAGACTATCAATTAACAGTAACTCCATCACAGTTTAGTTTTTGGGCACCTTCTAAAAAAGTATCATATTAATGGAGTAGGTGAAATACTTATATCGTAGACAACTCTTGCCTCATCTTTAGATGTAGGACTTGAGTTGACACCAACAATTATAAGTATTATAACTTGTTCTTCTTCATTTTTTCAGCTGTTGCTGTCAAGAGAGATTTTGGTATCGAGAATATTATCATAATCCGAGGTGAGGAGTGTGCTGATAAAGGTGAACCATGTGGAGCTGATGTGAACTGTTGCAAACCATTGGGATGTGATTTAAAATCCGATGGTAAAGGTGTTTGCCAATACATATTGCACAACTACTAAAGAATATCAGCAGACCCTAAAATTAATGCTGCTTATATATATATATATATATATGTATGTATGTATGTACTACTCTCCTTTGAGTAATACGAATACTTAATAAAGGTTTTGAGCTTATATATCCTTTTGCGAATCTTTTCCTTATAATATATATATAATATAAAAGAAAGAAAACAAAGGTAAATACTAACAACAACTTTTGCTAGATCATATAATATTGGAGACGCTACTATTAGATTCTTATTTTAAATTTGTTAGAGAGTGATAAATTATCACCGACTCTAAAAGCTTAAACCGATAGAGTGAGCCTAGATTTATTTTCTTAACACAAATCGACCTCCCGCTCGGATATTAGGTTAGAAAGTGATAAATTGTCACATACTTTAAAAGTTTAAGCTGATAGAGTAGCCTTAGATTTATTTTCTTAACACAGATTGACTTCCTACTCCGATATCATGTTAGAGAGTGATAAATTGTCACATACTTTAAAAGCTTAAGCTGATAGAGTGAGTTTAAATTTATTTTCTTAACACAGATCGACCTGCCGCTCTCATATCATGTTAGAGAGTGATAAATTGTCACATACTCTAAAAACTTAACCATAACCATAACCAAAATATTCTAACCATAACCATAAGCTTAAGCTTCCGCATCATCGTCTTGGGCATTTCCGTTGTAAATCATAACCATTTTACTAATTTCCAAAATTTGAACCTCCAACTTTTCAAATGTTTCCAAGTATAAAACACAAGTATAAAAACACTTAAATAAGTCTACTTTGTAGAGTTATAAATTATTTTAAATAATTTAAGAATTAATTAAATTAAAATTTTAGAATAAGGACTAATTTCACCAATTACTGATAGTTTAGGACCAAATATGTCAAATTGTCAATGCATCGACATAGAACATATATTTTATTTATTTTGATTGAGCAAAGAAACATCATATTTTTAATTGTGGAAATGGAAACATTGTTTTGAAAGGATGAATTTGTTTATTCAACTGTGTGAAAGATGTTACTTTACATTAATCAGCTTTTTTTCCCCTTTCAATTGTTGGCTCTCATTCTTCAAAAATTCAGTCAAATATAATTTTGTCAAATTCATGTTGTCGCGCGGTGATCTTCCTACTTCAATGAATGGTAAATATTGCATTTTCTTTCTTTTAAGAATTATAAATTTTTTAATTTCATAAAGATGACAGTTTTACTATTTTCTTTAATTAATTAAATAATATAAACTGTTAATTTTTTTTTTTTAAGTTTTTTGACAGAATCTGTTAATAGAATTTTACTTTTTTCTAATAAAAAAGTTTAGGATTTTAAAAGTTAAAACAAATATTTTTGGACTAAGTTTGTCAAAAGTAAATTTGTTTGAGAATAAACTCACCAATTATTCTTTATTTTATCATTATTCTTTTTTGTATTTTTAAGCACAGTACAGATTCTTGTATGTTTCTTAACAGGTGTTATGTATATATATTCAATCCTTGTTTGTTTGTTTTATTTATTTATTTATTTTTTGTTTAAAAAAATGAAATAAACTTTTGATTTAGTATAGCAAATATAGATGTTCGATACTTATTATTACTAGTATGTGAGATTTTTCTCTAAATAATACTTAAAATTTTATAGATAGTCAAAGCATTAACTTCAAATAAGGGCCGATTTAACTCGGTAGCTTGGGGAAGTTGGTAAGCGGACTCCTAATGCTTCCTCCAAGGCGGATGGTGGAGGGTTCGAATCCCCCCGGGATGGTTAGCGTCATGTTAAAAGCTCCGGGTCGGGCTCTAACCCTCGAGTAAGAATTGAACTCTGCGAGCGCTCCGCAAGCCGAGTTCGGATTAGTCTCACCGAAAAAGGTGGGGACATGGGCGCCCCAAGTGGGTACCAAAAAAAAAAAAATAAATAAGGGCCGATTTTTAACCTTTTTTTTTTTATAAAAAATAATTAATAAATATTATCCTAATAAACAACCAAAATCAGAACTAAATCTGATAATTATCCTAATTATAAATATTATAACTTCTTCTTCTTCTTTTCAGTTGTTGCAGTGAAGAGAGATTTTGGGATGTGAAACTTTTAATATGACGGAGATTTTGGTATTTGCCGACCCCGTTTCCAAAACAAATAAAGAATATCAGAAGGCCCTAAAACAATGCTGTTATATTTTGATATGTACAAAACTTTATCTAATAATTTTCTATAAAGAATACATGTAAAAATTAAAGGCTTTATTTATTTATTTATTTACTTTTATTAAAAATGACAAATGATTGGTAATACCTTTTTATCAATAATTGAATAATAAGATCATATTTTTTCGCACTTAGAATAATTGGTGAGTCAAAATATATATATTTTTTTTAACTTTTAAAGTCTCAAATTTTTTTATTAGAGAAAAATAAGGTCTTTTGACACATTCCATCAAAAAAGTTAAAAAATTAACGGTTTATATTGTTTAGTTAATTAAAGAAAAGAGTAAAAATGTCATTAAATTAAAAATAAAAAAATCGACACAATTTTACAAACATTATCTAAAGAACCAACCCCTCTAAGATCGTCCTCACAAGTGAGCGACGACGGAAGAGGTTGTGTCATGGTTCAAAGTATCGATCACGATCACTGTTTCGGAAGCCACTGGTTCATATCGATATCGGTGGATATCGGTGACTCGGTCATCGTATCGGGTGATATGAAATTTGTTATATTTACTAAAAAAATAAATTTTTATATATAAATTAAACATATAAATAATACAATATTTTTAATATAAAATTCATAAACAATGATGATTAATCATAATTTTAATATAAATAATTATAAATTTATAAAAATATATTTATATATATATGAAATAATAACATATGTAAATGTCTATTTATAAAATTTGTGCACTTTTATAAAAAATTTATAATATATATTGATTTCTTCTACTTGTGCACTTTTTCTCTTCTATTACACATTTATAATATATATAATTTTGTTTAGAAAAAAGAATCTCATGGGACCCAAGAGATATTTTTTCAAAAAGAATTTATATAATATATATTATTTCTACATTAGTGTGAATATTTTTTCTCTTTCTTCCTTCCACCTTTCTTCTTCTTCCACTTCTTTTTCTTCTTCTTCATTTTCTTCCATTGCTAATTGTTTTGTAAGTGACTCGGCCAAGTCAAGCCGAGCCAAGACCGAATTAGTATCATTTTTTTTTTCTCTTTGCATCGGAAAGTTTTGATTCAGAGACAACTCAGCCAAGACTTTAAAACCATGGATGATGCCAATCGCGAGTAATCTTAATGAAAGAGTATTAAATCGGAGTCATCATTGTAGTCAATATCGACAAGGGTATATCGCTAGATAGAATAGCAAAATAGAAGCCAAGACTTATAAATACTAAGAGAGTGATTATTGAAGCTGGAAACAAATTGAGATGAGCCATTGACGGCCTAAAATTGCATATGTTGAATTTTTTTGGTTTTTTTTTTTTTTTTTTTTGTTTGGTGTGTGTGTATATGTATGTATATAAAATATTTACCAAAAAAAAAAAAATGAATGTATATAAAACCTAAGTTTACAACCCCACAATGAAAAGAAAATTTAAAGTTCCAAAACCTTTCTTCTTTTAAACAATTCAACAAACACGTAGTTTACATGAAAAATATTAATCAAATGTGAATAAAAAATTGTAATTTTTTTCCATTTCGTAGAATATCGTAAAAATTAGTTTCAACTTTACTGAATTCAAAAGAGAATGTGAAAGAAAAGAAAAGGAAACCTGCAAGAATTCTTATACTAGATTGGTGTCGCGGGGTGCTTTAGCGAATTTAATACGACCGGTGCTAGAAATTTTTCTAGATTATAGTAATATAAACTAAACCGCTACAAATTCGTCCATCTACGTACATATTTTTTTGTTTCTCTTGATCAAGAGAATAGTGAAAAAGAGTTGTTGGAAAGAAATCCCTTGAAAAGGGTTCGACAGAAATGAGAGAGAGTGTGTGTTGTGTGTGAGAGAGAAAGATGAAAACACATGTGATGACATTATTACTCTTTTATTTAATTAACTAAATAATATAAACTATTAATTTTTTAGGTTTTTTTTACGGAATCCATCAAATGTACCTATATTTTTTCTCTAATAAAAAAATTTGAGACTTTAAAAGTTAAAAAAAATATTTTGAAACTAAGTTTGTCAAAAATAAATTTATTTAAGACTAAACTTACTAATTATTCTTCTCACTTATAATATAACAAATGATTGGTACCCTAGTTGGTTCGACCCCGGTTACTATCTAAATTTGAGTTTAGTTTGTGAGCTCAACTCATCTCATTATTAAAATAAATAAATAATAAAAAAATTTATATATTTCTCACTCCCCTGTCCATTCCAAAATGAAAACTAATTATTATAAAATTTAGGGGAAACATTTTAAATTGTATATCATGATTTAATTTACTAAATATATTATGATCATTGTTTTAACTTTCTATATATATATCAAACGATTTAGACTTATTTCTTTAAGTGAAAATATATAATAATAGTATCTTCTAATATAATATTGTCGTATATCGACTGTTTTATATTATTAATTTAAATTGTTATTTGACCTATTAATTTTATAATATTTTTGTAATATAATATAAATGAATATTTAATTGTAATTGACGATTACTATATTTATAGATTACATGTGACATGACAAACAAATAATTTTTTTTGACATAAAAAAAAGTTAGATATGAGAGGACTACTTTCTCTCTCTAAAAAGTGCTCTCTCCTATCCCAGTCACTAGTGTCAGAACAAATGTTAGGAGAGAGTGCTTTTTAATAGTAATCACCTAGTGTAGTAATCTCTTGACAGATATTCTACTGTATGCTATTATTTTAACGCCAGTTTAATAGTAATCTCTTGGTGTGTACTAAGAAGTAGAATGTGGTTTCTTTATCCAACACGGAAGCTGAATATGCGGTAGCAACTATGGTTGCACAAGAATTCATATTGTAGAGGAGGTTTTTTTTTTTTTTGTGTGGTATCCGGGGTTAACCCGAATAATCCACTTCCAGATCCGGCATCATAATTGCTGGGTTGGCAGCACTAAGGGTGGGAGTAGGTGTTAAACTCCCAACCTTAAAGTTGAGAGTGTGGGTGCCTGACCACTCGGCCAGCACTCACTTGACATATTGTAGAGGAGGTTAATAAATGATATGTTGTGCAAAGCCAAGTATGTTGTACAAATCAAGTGTGATAATGAAGGTGTTTGTTAAACTCGCCTCCAATCCTATCTTTCATGCTCGTACAAAGCATATGTTGGATAAAGAAGTAGAGCTTCAAGAAATAGCATATGTTGTATGCTATTATTTTAACACCGGTTCAATAGTAATCTCTTGGTATAGTAAGAAGTAGTTGTAAATTCAGTAAAATCAAATGTCCATCAACACTTATTACTAGGAATAGACACACAATATTACCCACCTAACCAAGCATAGTTAAATGCTAGAATTTAGTCAATTTTTTTAGAAGTAAGAGAACATAAAACCCAAAATCAATAAGAAATTAGCAATGATTGAGTTTACTGCAATCAAACCTATTATCCTATCATTTGTATTCTTAAAACTTTCTCTCATTAAAACAAAAACTCTAGATTTGAGTTGGGGATTTGCTTTCTTTGTTGGTTCTCCAGACTTGATTGTAATCACACGGACGTCATATCATAAAAAATCTCCAATTTAATGTCCTAGCTTTTTGCACCTAAAATATGCTCATGTCTACCATCTACTCACACCATCTCTCTCAGTTCAGCCTTCAAATAATTATTTTCTTTAAGCCTCTTTTGTACAAATTTCGATTTGGTAATTCTCTCAAAGCTTAACATACTTGCTTTCCGAAGTTACTCATATAATGACCTTTTTCCATCCTCACCTTGTCTAGGACGATGTTCTTGCTCATTTTGCACTTCTCAATTGGCCTTCAATGATACATTCATATCATTCATCATCGTGTTCTCTATCCCATTGTTAAGTTCTACATATGGTGCTCTATAAGTTTCATTTTTTTTTTTTTTTTTCCCAAAAAAAAAAAAAATAAGTGTTAGACAAGATTTTATTTGTAGAGTATATTTGACGTTTAAAAGCTGATGTATTTTTTTTTTTTTTCTTTTCTATTTATCAATCAAAACTCACAAAAAGTTTTTTTTTCTTTCTTTTTTTTTTAATGACAAATTATAATGAGGGCACACCTCTCATATATAATTTAAAGTATAAATATATTTTCATTATCTCGCAAAAATATAAATTACATTAATAGTTTTCACATAATTTTGGGAAATAGAAGAAAAAAATTACCCAACAATAGACAATCAACATATCAAAATAATTTAGAATTATATATTACATAAAAATAATTTAATACAATTTTTTTTTTCTATATCCAATATAATATTATAATTATTTATTCTACACACTTATAAAATTAATAAGTGAGTGCACAAAGAAATATCTATAACTTACAAACTTATGCATAAAATAAATCAATAAAAAAAGGGGCCCTTTTACACAAGATTGTCACATTCTTATAATTATTTATAGTTTAATAATTCGAGAAAATAGTGCAATTTGTAGCATTAGTTAAAAAAAAAAAAAAAAAAAAAACCGCAACAATAATAAAAATAACATTAAAATAATTTATAAATTATATATCGTAGAAAAAAAATTATCTATCTTAGTATTAAATTCTTTGATGAGTAAATAATTATTCTTTTTGTAGTATATATCAACGAGTAAATGCATAATAAAAAAAGACATGCACACAATAATAAGAAAATTCAAGTTAGTCTTCATTGTAAAGGAAAATAAATCACAAATTAATTAATTATACTCAAACCAAACTTAATTAATAATTTTTTGAATGCAAGTAATAAATTAAGCGATGATATAGGAACCGAGCTATAAAATAGATACAGAAAAATAAATTACTTATTTGAAGTTTTTAAATCGATTTTGCATGGTTGATCTTGATGCAGCACCAAAAGAATTTTGATTTTTTTAAAAAAAGAGAGAGAAAGAATAAATTATATAAATGTATATATTCCTAAATCCTACATGATTTTGATTGATGAATTAAGAAAGACACTAAAGACACTGCAATAAAACTTAATAAGATGTTGATGGTGCAATTCATATGTCATATTTTTTAAAAAATCATAAATTTCTTCTTATCAACCTTATTGACAAGGAAAGGGTTTATTCCCAAAATGGTGTTATTTTTTAGATTATTCCCAAAATGGGGTTGCTTTTTTAGCAACTTCCCAAAATAGGGTACCTCTACTTTGCCAAAGTAGAGGTTCAATTTTTTTAATAAAATATTCAACCTCTACTTTGTCAAAGTAGAGGCTGAATATTTTATTAGTAGAGTCTTATTTTTTTTAATAAAATATTTAAATATAATTTCCTATTTTTTAAAAAATTATTTATAAATTTTAATTTTATCATTTTCTAATAATATTAATTTATAAACACTTTTTAATATAAAATAGATATATTTATTATTTATTATTATCTTTTTAATATTAATTTAAATTCATAATATAGATTATATTTATTATTAATTATTATCATTATACTTATATTATATTTAACAAAGTGATGTAAAAATTAATTGAAATTATAATATATTATAATATTAAAATAATATTTTATGTAATTATGTGAAGTAATTTTTTTATTTGTGTTTATATATTTAATTAATTTTAATTTAAGATTTATTTTTATATTCTTGAATTAAGTAATTTAATAAATTTATATTATATATTGACATAAAAAATATTTTATTGAAATAAAAAATCTTTTATATATTTGATGAATTTTTTTTAAAAAAAAAAAGTCTAATATGACATGAAATAACAAGTCATTAATAATTTTTTAAAAAATCGTTCCACACTTGAATAACAAAAAATTCTTATATTTTTACTTTTTTAACTAATTATTATTATTTATTTGAAAACTTGTATTTATGTTCTTTAAGTAAATAATTTAATAAATTTATATTATATATTTACATAAAAAATATTTTATATATATATGAAAATAATTTTAATATTTTTTATTTAAATAAAATATTTTTTATGTAAATATATATGTAGATATATAAATTTTATTTATATATTTAAATATATAATTAAATATTATTTATATATTTTAAATATATATTTATATTTATATATTAAAATATTAAAAAATTCACCCCTTAGATGAGTGACACGTGGCAACATCATAGCCACTGATTCTCACTCACTCCATCTATAAATAGAGGGCAAACTCCCTCAAGAAATGGTGACCACACTCACTCACTCAAGAAGCTGAGAAAGTTGAGAGATATTCGAAGGATTCCGAACCTCTGTAAAAGTCGACCCTTCCTCTCAAAAGCCCAAATCCATTCCGAGACAAAGTCCTGAAGCCCTCGGAAGAAGAAAATCAAATTGTTCGATAGATCGAGATCAAGCCCAAAAGCCCTCGACATCGAATTCATTCCGAGATCCAGCCCAAAACGCCCCTCGGAAGAAATCAAAACAATTGGATCGAGACAAGCCCAAAACGCCTCTCGAATCCACGACGGATTGAATCAACGGATCCATAGAGATTGGATCATGTAAATTTATTATAATATAATTGTTGTATTCAATTACCATATTTCTTGTAATTCCGATTTTACAGGAAATAAAGAAATTTTATTGTCTACAAATTTGGCACGCCCAGTGGGACCATCTCTACCGTTCATCTCTTTCCGTCAATACCATAGAAATGGAGTCCAAGAATGATGTCAACAAAGTTGATTCAAACGACGTTGCTGCGGAGGTAAGTGTTGGTGTTTTGACGTCTGCGACCTATGTCGGTCCTTCCACGCGAAGCAAAGGAAAGGTAATTGCTGATTTGCAGAAAAGACCAATTGGCGACGCCTCCTACAAATCCACCAACCCTTGTTTTGACGTTGCTGTAACACGGAACCAACCACAAGGCGTTGTAGGTGGAATGGTTCAAAAGACACTTGCAATGTTGGAGAACAAGTACGGTGCAAACAAGGTAGAATCGGAAGATAAAGATTCCTTTGTTGATTCCATAGGTACTATCCAAGAAGATCAAACGAGCAGCAATGATGACCTTGAAGATACCTTTGCAAATACATTTGTCATGCCTGTTGGCAAACTTGACAAAGTTGGTGGCGGACCTCACATCACAATTGGCGAAGCAAGATCGCATCATTGCGCAATTGGTGAGCAGCAATGGTAAGTCTACTCCGACAATGCAAAGGTACGTTGAGACTGCACGAAACGATGTTAACTCAAAGCGAAAAGAAGAACCAAATGATTTTGGGGCAGTCAATATTGCTGAAAAACAATCTCAAGTGGTTGATGGATCCAAAACAAATGAAGAAGAACGAACAATTCATGTTTCTGCTGATGGACTCATTCCGACAAATGAATTAAGGAATTTCATTACATGTATGATAACCGATAAATATGCAGGAAAATCAAAATCATCCTTTGCGTATTCAAAGCCATATTCGAGGAGGATTGCTGGTTTGAAGATGCCTGAAGGATATCTTCCTCCAAAATTGCAACAGTTTGATGGAAGAGGCAATCCCAAGCAACATATTGCTCACTTCATCGAAACATGTAGTAACGGCACGTAAGGAGATCTTCTAGTCAAACAGTTCGTTCGATCCCCTCAAAGAAAGTGCATTCGACCGGTATACTAACTTACCCTCTGCATCAATCGACAGTTGGAACCAACTTGAAGTTGAGTTTTTGAATCGCTTCTACAACACTCGTCGAAAGCTAATGTATGTTGGAGTTAAGTCACACCAAGCAATGGAAAGACGAGCCTGTCGTCGACTACATCAATAGATGGAGAAGTTTGAATCCGAATTGCAGAGATCAATTATGTCAAAAATCTGCGATCGAGATGTGCATCCAAGGAATGCAATGGAACCTTCAATACATTTTGAAAGGAATTCAACCAAAAACATTTGAAGAATTAGCTACACGCGGACGAGATATGAAGCTAAGTATTATCGTCAATCAAAAGTTTGAAATTCATGTTGAACAACAACAACATCAAAATAGGGGCAACGTTTCCTCGGAATCATCTGAAGATGAAGAGTCAACTTCAAATGTTGACGATGCTTGAATCAAATCATCAACGCTCCTCCTTGACGTACGAGGTTAAACCGCAAGTTACTCCTTGACAAGAGTATAAATTGTCTACATGTTCGAACAAAGCTCCTTGATACGAGCGTAAACTGTCTACAAATTTGAAGAAAGCTCCTTGATACGAGTGTAAACTGTCTACAAAGTTGAAGAAAACTCCTTGACACGAGTGTAAACTGTCTGCAAAGTTAAAGAATCCTCCTTGACGTACGAGGTTAAACCGCAAGTTACTCCTTGACAAGAGTATAAATTGTCTACATGTTCGAACAAAGCTCCTTGATACGAGCGTAAACTGTCTACAAATTTGAAGAAAGCTCCTTGATACGAGTGTAAACTGTCTACAAAGTTGAAGAAAACTCCTTGACACGAGTGTAAGCTCTCGCAAAGTTAAAGAATCCTCCTTGACGTACGAGGTTAAACCGCAAGTTACTCCTTGACAAGAGTATAAATTGTCTACATGTTCGAACAAAGCTCCTTGATACGAGCGTAAACCGGCTTACAAATTTGAAGAAAGCTCCTTGATACGAGTGCAAGCCTGTCTACAAAGTTGAAGAAAACTCCTTGACACGAGTGTAACCCCAGTAAAGAATCCTCCTTGACGTACGAGGTTAAACCGCAAGTTACTCCTTGACAAGAGTATAAATTGTCTACATGTTCGAACAAAGTCTGATAGACGAAACGCTCTACAAATTTGAACAAAGCTCTGTTAGAGTGTAAACTGTCTACAAATTTGAAGAAAACTCCCTTGATACGAGTGTAAACTATTTGAGGAAGTTAAAAGACGACTCCTTGACATGAGTGTAAAACTGTCTACAAAGTGAAAGAAGACTCTTTGATACTAGTGTAAACTATCACGCAAAGTTAAAGTAGACTCCTTGATACGAGTGTAAACCTGTCTACAAGTTCATATGTTGATGCAAAAATGCTCCTTGGCCGCACGAGTTAAAACTGCATGTTACTCCTTTGATGTATGAGTTTAAACCGCAACTTTGAACTACATTCGGCTTGATTCCTTTACGGGATACGTGAGGCTGTAAAAAAAAATTCTAAGTTCAAGCCCCAACAAAAAAAAAAAAAAAAAAAAAGTCCTCATAGCAAAAAAAAATGTTTCGTGCAAAAAAAAAAAAAAGCCAAGAAGGGTAAAGAAAAATTGCATTACTAAAATAAAAAAAAAATGCAGCAAAGTAGCAAAAAAAGCAGTAAATAACAGCAGTAAAAAAAAAAACCCAAAAAAAAAAAGAAATTAAAAAAAAAAGCAGTAAAAAAACTGCAGAAAAAAAAAAAAAAAAAAAAAAAAAAAAAAAAAAAAAAAAAAAAAAAAAAAAAAAAAAAAAAAAAAAAAAAAAAAAAAAAAAATCTGCAAGACAAAGTTGTGAAAAAAGAGAAATTTTATTGATTTCAATTCCTTTAAACAATATATGTTTACAAGATTAATAAACAATAAGGGGCATGAAATTAATCTATCTACAGAGTTGTCTAATCGCCAAAAAGTCCAGGAATTGATTGAAGTTGATGAAGATTGACGTTGAAGTAGACGATTATAATTTATTCAAAGCGACGAAGGTGCAAGATTTTTTTAAATCAATGTTGACAAAGTTGATGATGAATCCTTCAAATAGACATTTGAAAAGTTGAAAATCATTCTTCAAGTTGATATCTGCAACGTTGTTGATGACGAAGCCGCAATGTCGTGGATGATGATGGTAAAAGCGCAAAGTTGTGCGGCGTTACGTAAACCGCAAAGTTGTGGGCGACGATGATGGTAAGCCGCAAAGCCGCAAAGTTGTTGAGGCAATGAAGGTGCAAAGCCGCAAAGTTGCAAAGTTGTTGACGACAATAGTAAGATGTAAAGTGTCGTGGACACGACGATGGTAAGCCGCAAAGTTCTGAACGAGGTGAAGCGCCAGTTGCGATGGTAAGCTACAAAGTTGTTGAAGATGGTAAGTTGCGATTTGACGACGATGGTAAGTTGCAAAGTTGCTGACGACAATGGTAAGCTGCAAAGTTGTTGACGACGATGGTAAGCTGCAAAGTTGTTGACGAAGATGGTAAACCACAATGTTGAGGCAATAGACAACAATGTTGATGGCGGTGATACACAACAACTTTGTTGACGGTGATACACAACAACTTTGCTTGCGAGGATAAACAACAACTTTGCTTGCGAGGATAAACAACAACTTTGCTTGCGCGGATAAACAGTAACTTTGCTTGCGAGGATAAACAACAACTTTCCTTGTGAGGATAACCAACAACTTTGTTTGCGACGATGAACAATAATGTTGATGACGACGATAAACAACAATGTTGATGGCGACGATAAGCAACAATGTTGATGGTGACGATGAACAACAACGTTGATGGCGGCGATGAACAATAGCGTTGATGACAATGAACTTACCGTCGAAGATGATGATGGAGGATAAATGTTGCAAGTCATAGTAAAGGAATCCTTCGGTAATACAGCGGTAGTCCATAAATCTTCATCTCCATGTTGTTGAAGGAAAATTCTTGTGAGCATTCTTGTGAACATTCTTAATGTGAAGATGAGGACAAGGAACGAATGTTGCGAGTCGCAGTAGAAGACCATTCAACAACATCGTGGTAGTTCACAGATCCGCGAAACAAAGGGGTATACGGGCCAAACACAACTTCATGTACTCTTAAGTTTAATGACTTGACACGAGACCCGCTGCGACGATCATGAATAGCAATATGTGGAAAAGGTGAATCGACATCTCCGATATCCATCGTTGCTGAAAAAAAAAAAAAAAAAAACAAAAATCTTCTTTTTGAGACTGCTGAGACAGAAAGAAAAAGAAAAATAAAAAAATAATAAAAAAAAATTCTGAAACAGTAGAAGAGACAAAAATAAAAAAAAATAAAAATGAGGGTCCTCTTGAAAAAAAAAAACCGAGAGAAAGAAAAAAAAAAAAAAAAAAAGTTTTCTGGAAACACGTGAGAAAGGAAAAAATTGGTTAAAATAATAAGGTTTTTGTTAAAAATAAAAAAAAAAAAGTATAAGAATTTTCTTGGAGTTCTTGGAGAATTTTATAAGAAGAATCTACACAAGTTCGAAAAATATTTCTGATGGAGTCACCGTTTTATAGACTAAAAAAAGTCTAGCTAAATTTGAATCATATTTATATTGAGTTAAATTCAAATAAACTCAAATAATTGATTCAAGATTTATATGTATCTATATCCAAAATTGATATGATATATATATCTCCAATATTTTTGGAACTTATTCCCGATACAAATTCTTCAATCTCGGGAACAAGTCCCAAAAGGGGCAATTTGTAGATATATAAATTTTATTTATATATTTAAATATATAATTAAATATTATTTATATATTTTAAATATATATTTATATTTATATATTAAAATATTAAAAATTCACCATTTAGATGAGTGACACGTGGCAACATCATAGCCACTGATTCTCACTCACTCCATCTATAAATAGAGGGCAAACTCCCTCAAGAAATGGTGACCACACTCACTCACTCAAGAAGCTGAGAAAGTTGAGAGATATTCGAAGGATTCCGAACCTCTGTAGAAGTCGACCCTTCCTCTCAAAAGCCCAAATCCATTCCGAGACAAAGTCTTGAAGCCCTCGGAAGAAGAAAATCAAATTGTTCGATAGATCGAGATCAAGCCCAAAAGCCCTCGACATCGAATTCATTCCGAGATCCACAGCCCACCCCCCGAAGGAAATCAAAACAATTGGATCGAGACAAGCCCAAAACGCCTCTCGAATCCACGACGGATTGAATCAACGGATCCATAGAGATTGGACCATGTAAATTTATTATAATATAATTGTTGTATTCAATTACCATATTTCTTGTAATTCTGATTTTACAGGAAATAAAGAAATTTTATTGTCTACAATATAATATAAATTTATTAAATTATTTACTTAAAGAACATAAATACAAGTTTTCAAATAAATAATAATAATTAGTTGAAAGAGTTAAAAAAGTAAAAATATAAGAATTTTTTGTTATTCAAATGTGGAACGATTTTTTTAAAAATTATTAATGACTTGATATTTCATGTTATATTAGACTTTTTTTAAAAAAAAATTATCAAATATATAAAATATTTTTTATGTCAATATATAATATAAATTTATTAAATTACTTAATTCAAGAATATAAAAATAAATCTTAAATTAAAATTAATTAAATATATAAACACAAATAAAAAAAATTACTTCACATAATTACATAAAATATTATTTTAATATTATAATATATTATAATTTCAATTAATTTTTACATCACTTTGTTAAATATAATATAAGTATAATGATAATAATTAATAATAAATATAATCTATATTATGAAAATTATATTAAAAAAATCTTTATAAATTAATATTATTAGAAAATGATAAAATTAAAATTTATAAATAATTTTTAAAAAAATAGGAAATTATATTTAAATATTTTATTAAAAAAAATTCAACCTCTACTTTGCCAAAGTAAAATGAACCCCATTTTTAGGGAATAATTCAAAAAATAGCACCTTTTTAAGGAATAAACCCTACAAGAAAAGGGGAAATAACTCACTCAATTTATATAACATTAAATTTTTTTTCTTTATTTCAAAATTAATGTTAGACTTGGCAATAGCAACCTTATTGACAAAGAAAGGGTGAGTCAACGATGACTCACTCTTCAATTTATAAAACATTAAATTTTTTTTCTTTATTTCAAAATTAATGTTAGACTTGGTCAATAACAACCTTATTGACAAAGAAAGTGTGAGTCAACGATGACTCACTCTTCAATTTATAAAACATTAAATTTTTTTTCTTTATTTCAAAATTAATGTTGACTTGGTCAATAGCAACCTTATTGACAAAGAAAGTGTGAGTCAACGATGACTCACTCTTCAATTTATAAAATATTAAATTTTTTTTCTTTATTTCGGAATTAATGTTGACTTGGTCAATAGTGATACACATTTGTTTCATTCCTTCTTATTGAAAAGTTATTATTCTTTTCAAAAATAATATTGAAATGGACAAGTTTATTTCTTAAAAAATTCTTCATACACGTCTTTAATGATTAAGAAAGGGCCCCGCAAGAGATGGCCAAGTTGATGGATAAGAATCCTGGTGACTGCAAGGTCCCAGGTTCGAATCCTGCCAACGCTTTCTTGGTCGAGCTTGTTACACAGGATTTACCCAATGTAGTTTACCTGGCTGGCGTGGTTTGCAAGCTATTGCATTAGCCCGAGGGTTTACCCAGAGCGCATTCAAAGAGTAGCGGCTGCGAGTTCCCCCGTCAAAAAAAAAAAAAAAGAAAGGTACATGTAGGAGTCAGAGATAACTAAAGTGTTTCAATCATTTCTTTTATGGAAAAATTAATTCTTTTTGTTGACTTAGTCAACGATGATTCATAATTGTTTAATCTTTTATATTTTATGTTATTTGTTAAAATAAATCATAAGAATATAATATATTGATCAAAAAGAATTGTGGGTAAACATTACTTTTTCTTTTAAAATATCCTTAAATTTTGTGATATTTTATACAAAAATAATTAATAATGTAGAGTAATAGTGGTTATAAAATGTCAAAAATGTTACATAAATAAGTTTTTTAATGTGATAAAAGATATAAAAATAGAAATAATTAATTATGTGGTTATATTTCTTATTCTTCTTCTTGTAAAATATTTTTAAAGATAATAAATAAAACTCCTGTAAAAAATAATACAATTTAAAATATTGGTGCAATGACAAAGTGTGTTTAAATTTACCTTGATGTGGGTTCGAATCTTGCCAACAACAAAAATAATTATTTTTTATAAAACAAAAATCTCCTTAAAGATAATAAATAAAATTCTTGTTAAAAATATTACAAATAATGTCTATGGCACAGCGACAAAACAGTTCCATTCTTGTCTTGCGGTGCGCGGTGCGAGTTCGAATCCCCTGGAATATTTGGACGGAGGTGCAAATTAGGCGATTTTTTTTAGTTGGAGTGCAAAAAAAAGAAAAAAAAAAAGTTTAGGTGTAAAACTCGGAATCTTAAAATGTTTAGGTATTACCGGGATAATTTACCCTATTATTTTTGTGACATAGAAGACATCACACCCTATTAAAATTTAAGAAAACGACTAAAATATTTTTCAACTAAAAATATTAATAAATATCATATTACTTTTTAAAAATGTGAGAAGTAAAAAATCAAATTCTTCAAATGTGACGAGTTAAAAAAAAAAAAAAAAAAAAAGGGATATAGTGTGTATATATATGTATGTCTTTGTAAAAATTTTACATAATTTTGAGTGATGAATCAAGAAAGAAAATTTGATAAGACGTATATGTCATACTATAGGACTCCTATATGTCATACTATAGGACCCCTTAATAACTAGAAGAGTCAATGATGACTCACTCCACTTTATAAAAAATCAATTTTTTTTCTTTGCTTTGATTTGGTCAATAGTAATACATAATTAATTCCTATCCTTCATTCATTTCCTTGATGGAAAATTTAAACTTTTTTAGTGACTTAGTCAACCATGAAAGATAATTATTTTCGTTTTAAAAAACATTTATATTGTTTATTCAATTGAGAAATATCTATAACCTACAAACTTATGCACAAGAAGACTTTGGACTAATTGATTAAAAAAAACGACAAAAAAAAAAAAAAAAAAAAGAGAGATAACGTGTGGGAAACAAAGTAATAAAAAAAAAAAGCATACTGTAGGATAATGAGTCTTTTAAATAAGATTTTTCACATACTTGTAATTATTTACTGTTTTATAATTTGAGAAAATAATGCAATATCTAACTTTAGATAAAGAAAAAATAAATTGCGACAAGAATGAAAATCACATCAAAATAATTTATAAATTATATATTATAGAAACAAAAAAAATAAAATAAAAATTATCTATCTTGACAATACATTCTTTGATAAGAGTAAATAATCATTCTTTTTTTTTGTATTTAAGATTGTATTATTCTAATCATCTATATAGTCCACCTTATAATATCAACGAGTAAATGCATAATAATTAAGACAAAATCATAGGTTAGATCTCCATTAAGTAAAACATAAATGATAAATTAATTAATTATACTCAAATCAAACATAATTAATAATTTCTTTAATTGCAAGTAAATACATTAAGCGATGATTTAGGTACCAAAGCTTATAAAATAGATATATATATATACAAAAATAAATTACTTATTTGGAATTTATAAATTGATTACGTGATATCAGTATCCGATTCATGAATTTCTTCAGGAATACATGTCATGAAAGCATTCGGTATGGTTGATCTCGATACATCACCAAAAGGATTTGGGGGCATCAGAGGCAAGTTTTCTCCTTCAAGCATTTGAATAGCAACTTTCATGGAAGGACGAGCAGCTGGACTCCATTGAATGCACCAAAGTCCCACCATGGCTAGTTTCTTGAATATTGTTACACTTTCCTCATCATTATCAACTTCATCTTCTTCTTCTAATTCTTTGTTATTATTGATTTGGATGTTAATCTCCTCTCCTTTTTCCAATTTCTTGTACATCCATTCCGGAAAGTACATTTGAGAACTTGTACCATAATAATCCTCTTCTTGTTGTTCTTCTTCTTCTCCGATTTCTCTTCTCATAATCCTCTTTCTACCTCCGACCATATCAACTAATAACATCCCAAAACTATAGACATCAGATTTGTAAGAAACATTTCCAAAGTTTCTAGAGAACACTTCTGGTGCGATATAGCCAATTGTACCTCGAGCAACAGTCATGGACACTGCACTTTGGTCCTTGGAACATAATTTTGCTAGTCCAAAGTCAGAAACCTTAGGATTGAAGTTTTGATCTAGCAAGATATTTTGTGGCTTAATATCGAAATGGAGAATTCTTTGGTTGCATCCTTGGTGGAGGTAATCAAGCCCTTTTGCTACCCCGATAGCAATGTCACGAAGCTTCACCCAATTACCTGTTATAGAGTAACTAATTAGTGAAGAATTTGATTAAATGAAAAAAATTAAGAATTAATAATACTTTGATTGATGTATTACAAGATATGTGACTATTTATTTTACGTTATATATATATAAAAAAAAATTCTTACAAAAATGCACATACTGTGTGCATTTTTCTTTGTACTTGTGGTAAAAATACATATAGATTATGCATTTTTTTGTATACATGTGATAATTTTTTTTCCGAAAAAGAAGACCCACAAAAACACATATCTCATATGTTATCATATGGGTCATGTTAGATAATAACCATAATTTTATTCATTATATAGATTTTCACTTTACTCACACCTCACACAATACTTCTTCTTCTGTCTTGAGATCACTCTAACACTCTTACTTTTTTTTCTCACCAAATTCTCTCTCCTTGTAGTCTCAATTAAACTTTCTTTATATTAATGAATATTTTAAAAAATAGAGAAGTATTGATTCATCACATACCGAGTTTGCTGATTAGTTTTCTTGACGACAAGAGTCTTTCCAAGGAACCATTTGGCAAGAACTCGTACAAGAGTGCTCCTGTGCATCCATCTGCACAGTATCCAATCAATCGGACAACATTTACATGGTGAATTGTGCCAATTGTACCCACCTCGTTCACAAATTCTTCGCCATTATAGTTGTTATTTCCTTTAAAATTGTGAAGGACCTTGACAGCAACAGAAATATTATTAATATTACCATTGTTTTCATTGCAAAGATTTCCCTTGAACACTGTTCCATAACCACCTTCACCTAATTTATCCTTAAAATTATCAGTAATTTTCTTAACATCGGCATAAGAGAATCTTGATGGTCTGAGAGCTCTATAATCATGCAAGAATTTTTTAATCTTTTTCTGATCTTCTTTCTTTGTCCTTGATTTGACAATTACATACAACACTAAAGATATCACGGACACAAGGACCAAAGTTCCCGCCACCATCACAACTGCAAAAGTTTTTTTTTTTTTTTCAATATGATGATGAGAAACATTAATGAATCACTTTTAAATATATCAAACACAAATTTTTATAATCAACAAGGTCCTAACACGTCGGCTGATGTTGGTGGAGATGGCAGATGAGCCACTCCCACCCTCCCTCGGGGAGTTCGACACCCCCTTCCCCCATTGTATCAAAAAAAAAAAAAAAAAAAAAAAAAACAAGGTCCTAACACAACACATACGTAAACAATAATTAATTAACAAGAGTATAATAAGCTCGTTTAAAAATTTTAAATTTATCCTTTTTTTTTTTTTTTGGTAAGAAAATTTATCCTTTTATAAACTATCATTAAGTATATATATATATATTATATATATATATATATATATATATATATAATGGAAGGAGGAGAAGTTTATAAATCAACCAAAAAAAAAGCTTACCAGGAGTAAGCCATGCTCTTGATTTCCCTAAATAAAAGAATATAAATTAAATATATCAATTATTAGTGTTTGGAAAAGCTGAATATATATATACACACACACTATATAGTGTTTGTACTTACCTTTTCCAATTTGTTTCCGAAAGCATTCAATTTGGTTGTTACTCTTTTTCTTTAACCTACAAAACATTCCTTGTGCCTCGCACTCTGCACACGGTGGTGTTGACCATATGAGAAATTGACGACCAGCTTCTGGGAAATTAAACACCCAAGAAATTTCGGCATCGTACATCTTTTCGCAAGATGTTAGAGTATCATAATCATCCAAAGATGAGCTTTGGGCAACAACTTTGTAGGCATGGCTACCGCCACTCAGGCAGCTAATCGTGAGCATCCATTCATATTCACCTTTATAAAACTCTGTTACAGAAAATTACGAAAAAAAAAATTAATTCTGTAAAACTCTGTAATTTTTCTCCCAAAATGGAAATAGAAATAAAAATTACGTACCATAGTTCAAGGAGGAAGAAGAAGAACAGTTCCATACGGTAAAAGAATCCATGTAAAGGTCATTAGTATATGGCATTTTCAAGAGTGGAGGGGGGATATTAGATGATACATTATGAGGTGGTGATGAAGTGGGTAGGCAAAATGATTTATTGTCAAATGAAAAGTATAGCCTCTGAAGTGTATAATCAATTTCTAGGACACGATATTTTAGTGTAATGGGAAACTGCACTTCTGATCTTTTGTTTATATTAAATGAACGAATGAGCTCCAATTGGGTAGAGTTAGAATGGGAAGAGCAAAATAGTTGGAAGTCAGGATGAGGATATCCACAGCGTTTTGGCTGATGACCTTCAAGCCAAAATGGGAAACGTACGATAGGGCCGCCATGGCAGCCTACTGGTTTGCATTCTTCTTCTTGTTGTTCTTCTTCTTGTGCTACTATTACTACTAATACTACTGCTGCAAGGCACAGTAGAAACAAGTAACCATGGAAGATGGACATGATGATGATGATGATGGATTTGAGAATCAATGAATAAAAGAAAGAAAAGTTCAAGAATATGAACCATCAACGATGAATACAGACATTGATATATATGTATAATAAAGAAATTAATTAATAATGCAATCTGAGATTGCCTTGTTAAATGATAGGTCACAAGTCAAGTCTTACTATATATATTATATACATAAGGACAACTTAATTTGTGCTATATTTTAGTTATATATTGAAAGTTATTATGTCGATTAATTTTTATTTTGCTCAGTTTACACTTACAAAAATAGACTAACTCTTGTGGTAAAAATCTCACTTAAGCTCTCATATGACATTCATAATAAGAGTCAAACTCATGATCTTGTATAATTTTTTTTCAAAAAGTAATTAATATTAAGATTATAATCAATAATTTTAAATCTATATGTATAGAATCTATAAGCATCCTTATATGTATATATGAACATCCCTACATAACTTATAATTATTTAATGGAAGTTTAATTATGCATGAAAGTTTCAATGCAAGTCATTAGTTCCATTAACTAATTATTTGGAATTTATACATAATTGATATATATATAAATATTATTTAATGGTTGATACATATATTTGTTCTAATTAATTAGGGTTAGTCTAAAGTTTGACCCATTGAAATTGAGAAACTATAGCAATAACCCATAGTTAAAAACTATGTTACAAAATGGCTTAGTCGCAACCTGAAAGAAAAGTCGCATTTTGAAGATGCAACTCCTCATTAATAGAAGTCGCATCTTGAGGATTCTGCTTCAACTTTCTTTTAAAAGGTAAAGAGTTTTTAAGTTCTTTATCCATTAATATTCGATTTTTTTTTTTATTTAGATTGTCACATTGTTTATATTCTTGTTATTTTGTCTAGTGATTATAAATATAATTTTCTTAAACTTATATAGATTTTAAAATTTTAAATTGATAAAGGGATGAAATTCAAAATATCTTGTTGGAAAATAGTAAATAAAATAAATTGTAGAAATAGTAAGTCTTCCAATAGTCTTTGCTATATATATTGAAAGACTTATAAGTCAATCAACCTATTTTCAAATACATTCAATTTAATTTTCCAATAAGATTTTCAACGGTTATCAAAGGTGGCAATATCAAATTCAAATTCAAATTTGCTTCTAGTAGAAGCTCTAAACCTATGGTGGTATTTAGCTTTACTGACAAATGGAGAAGTCATAAGTCAAGCTCATTGTGATACCCGTGACCAAATTGACAAGGGTAATTTTGTAATTTGGAAATGTTTAGGGATCTTATTTAGATACTTAAATATTTGAGGATCTATTGTGCAATTTATTAAGTTATGTATTCTTTATATACATTAAAACTCTAAGAGATATAATTTAAGAGAGTTTAACACCTCTCTGGTATTCTGAGAAACGGGTAATAAGAAGATCCAGCGTGGAGATTTTGGGATTGGAGAAATTGCGTTGTCAATTACGATTAAGGTTAGTAACATCGATTGTATATTTAATTTTTTGATTTAGAATGATATGTAAGTTTAAGACGCAATTAAGTTTTGCAATTCGATTTATTAAGTTCTTAAATTTTTATTAAGCCTTGAATAATTTTAGGTATAAAATTGTTTCGCGATTTGGATTATCGAAGGTCGTGGATTTTGATAATTTCGATGACAGAGGTAAGTGGTTTGATCTTTTTCAGCTGTTTTAAACCCTTTCGTTTTCATCTGTTTTGAAAATATTATGTTTTTCGGACATGTTAATTTACGAAAATTGATTTTATTGAATTGTATTTTACGAAAGATTATTTTTTTTAGAATATTATATTATTTCGACTTTCCTTCTTGAAATCAAATTACATTACGTTTGAGTGATTTTTTTTTATTTTTATTTTCTTTTTTCTTTTCTGAAAAGTTTGATTTTTCTTAAGAGTTATTTATTATTTTAATGTAAAGACTTTCAAGTCTTCCAAAAAATTTATTTATTTGATAAATTTATATTTTCTCAAAGGTTATTCTTTTCTGTTTTAATTTTCTGATTTTATGATTTATTAAAAGATTTGGTTTTCTGATTTTAAAAAGATTTAGTATTCTGATTTTAAGTTTTGATTAAAAAAAATAATTTTCCGATTCTTTTTTTTTTATAAAAGATATAGTTTTCCGATTTTATAAAAGATATAGTTTTATGATTTTCGATTTTGGTAAAAAGATATTAGTTTTCCGACTTTAATGTTTGATAAAAGATGCTGTTTTTTTTTTAAGATATTAGTTTTTGATATCAAGTTTATCTTTTCGAAAATATTTTTGTTTGATTAAAGTTTCGAAAAGCCTTCCCGAAAAAGTAAACTAAAGAAAAGAAAAGTTTTGGCTCAAGTTAGTTAGAAATGAGTTGAGGGAACATGATCCAAATTTATAAGTTCCGAACCCATTGAGCATGGTGAAAAAGCTCCACTGTTATAAGTTCCGGCCTACCTAGCGGGATAAACAGCTAGGATCGATTTCGATTAAACCAACGAATGACTATTCTGCTTGAGCCCATTGAAAAGAATAAGTAATATGTTTTGGGATTCTTATCCTTTTTGTTATGTTTTGAAAGTAATGTAGGAAGTTTGATTTTTTTTTAGTTCGGATTGTAAAGTATTTGTTAAAATGATTTTATCCGTTATATTTTGGAAATTTTCTGATATCGTTAAATCTTTTGAATGTGATCTTAAATGCCCAAAATGTTTCTGAAGAGGGTCGAACCGCTTACTGAGCTTTATAAGCTCATACCACCTACGTTAATTGCTTTTGCAGGTTTTGATAGACCTATGAGATCATCTTATGCTTTTGGATTTTTCTATCCGGTGGCTTGGGGTTATGAGTTTTTGGATATTGGATTTGATTTTTCATTGTCGGAATAGTAATGTTTCTAAGATAATATTTTTGAGAATTATGTATATTTCTGAAATTTTTGAGTTAAGTATTTTTATTGAGGAATTTTTGATGTATTTTATTGAGATTGTTTCGAGGCTTTGCATTCTTTGGGTAATATCTTAGAGGATGTAGCTGTTACGTCTTCGGATTTGAGATTTTCTAATTTTTAAATTAGGCCCGGATTTGGGGTGTGACACTCATTATATATATATAATATATATTGGGGACAATTTAATTTGTATAGCATTTCTAGATATATATATATATATATATATATATATTATTTTATATTTTGTCATTTGTTGGATGTCTTATAGGTTAGTGAATCAATGAAAATACATATATTGGGCATAATAAGTCTTTTACATAAGATTCCACAGCTTTGGCAAATCGCTTAGCTCCGTTCATCTTTAGCGCAAGAGCGCTCGATCAATGAGCTATTGCGCACTCTTTCAAGGGTGGCTGCTTCTAGTAATTATTTACTGTTTTATAATTTGAGAAAATAATGCATTATTTAACTTTGGATAAAGAAAAATAAATTGCGACAACAATGAAAATCACATCAAAATAATTTATAAATTATATATTATAGAAAAAAAAATTACCTATCTTGACATTACATTCTTTGATAAGAGTAAATAATCATTCTTTTTATGTATTTAAGATTGTATTATTCTAAACATCTATATAGTCCACCTTATAATATCAATGAGTAAATGCATAATAATTGAGGGAAAATCCTAGGTTAGATCTCCATTAAGTAAAAAATAAATCACAAAATAATTAATTATACTCAAATCAAACTTAATTAATAATTTCTTTAAATGAAAGTAATACTTAAGCGATGATTTAGGTACCAAAGCTTATAAAATAGATATATATACAAATATAAATTACTTATTTGGAATTTATAAATTGATTACGCGATATCAATATTTGATTCGTGAATTTCTTCAGAATACATGTCATGAAAGCATTCTGCATGGTTGATCGATCTTGATGCAGCACCAAAAGGATTTGGTAGCATCGGAGGCAAGTTTTCTTCTTCAAGCATTTGAATTGCAACTTTCATGGATGGACGAGCAGCTGGACACCATTATTGAATGCACCAAAGTCCCACCATGACTAGTTTCTTGAATATTGTCACACTTTCCTCATCATTAACAATTTCATCATCTTTTTCTTCTTCTTCAAATTCTTTTTTATTATTGATTTGGATGTTTATCTCCTCTCCTTTTTCCAATTTTTTGTATATCCATTCCGAAAAGTACATTTGAGAACTTGTATCATAGTAATCCTCTTATTGTTGTTGTTCTTCTTCTCCGATTACTCTTCTTATAATTTTCTTTCTTCCTCTAATCATGTCAACTAATAACATCCCAAAACTATAGACATCAGATTTGTAAGACATGTTTTCAACGTTTCTGGAGAACACTTCTGGTGTGATATAGCCAATTATACCACGAGCAGCAGTCATGGAGACACTGCACTTTGGTCCTTTGAACATAATTTTGCCAATCCAAGGTTAGAAACCTTAGGATTGAAGTTTTGATCAAGCAAGATATTTTGTGGCTTAATATCGAAATGGAGAATTCATTGGTTGCATCCTTGGTGAAGGTAATCAAGCCCTTTTGCTACCCCAATAGCAATGTCAAGAAGCTTCACCCAATTACCTAATTACCTGTTATAGAGTAACTAATTAGTGAAGAATTTGATTAAATGAAAAAAAATTAAAAAATCATAATACTTTTATTGAAGTATTACAAGATATGTGATTATTTATTTTCGTACACAAAAATGCACATACTGTGTGCATTTTTCTTTGTTAATGAAGAAGGTCATGTTATATAATAACCATAATTTTAGTCATTATATATCTTCTCACTTTACTCACACGTCACACAATACCAATTTTTTCCTCTGTCTTGACATTACTCTCACACTCTTACTTTCTTTCTCTCAAAATTCTCTCTCCTTGCACTTTTCAACTAAGCTTTCTTTATATTATTGAATATTTAAAAAAAAAAAAAAGAGAGTTATTGATTCTTCACATTACCGAGTTTGCTGATAAGTTTTCTTGAAGACAAGAGTCTTTCCAAGGAACCATTTAGCAAGAACTCGTACAAGAGTGCTCCTCTTTATCCATCTGCACAATATCCAATCAATCGGAGAACATATACATGGCGAATTGTGTGTTGGAAATAATATATAGATTACAAATCTATTCCTTAAACAAATCCAAGACCCAATATGTCAGATTATCAAGAAATTAATCAACCAATAAGTTTACGGAAGCGTACCTGAATTAATCTTCAAGATCTAAATCTTTAGTAATCTTGATGTTCGTGATATTCTTGGAATCTTGTATGAAGAACAAGGGCTATGATCTTCCAAGAGTTCTATCGGAGTTTAGGGATCTATTCTACTGATGGGATATAGAATAGACAATTCTTGGTAGTCTCCCGGGGACCATAACCATATAATATATATTATTCCTAGCTAACCCATCACAGTCTAGGAATAAGGGTTTCTACATATGTGGGCCCATACTTATTCTTGATGCATATTAACCCAATAAACTTTATTAGATCACTTTAATAGAGCTTAATAAAATATGATAGCCTTAAATACATAATTGACACATAAACCCACATGATTTATTAAAATAAATCCAATATTGTGTCGATTGTACCCACCTCTTTCACAAATTCTTCGCCATTATTGTTGTTATTTCCTTTGAAATTGTGAAGGACTATGACAACAAGATTAAATATTCTTTATTATATATTCCTGACAACAAGATTATTTTAGGTTGTGGCATTGTATATATTCTTGTTATTTTGTCTGGTGATTACATATATAATTTTCTTAAATTGATGTAGATTTTAAAATTTTAAATTGATGTAGTGATGAAATTCAAAATATCTTGTTGGAAAATAGAAAATAAAATAAATTGTAGAAATAGTAAGTCCTCCAATAGTCTTACTATATATTGAAAGACTTATAAGTCAATTAATCTATTTTAAAGGAATATCCTCAAATACATGCAATTTAATTTTCCAATTAGATTTTCAACGGTCAACAAAGGTGGCAATATCAAATTCAAATTCAAATTTGCTTCTAGTAGAAGCTCTAAACCTAAGGTGGTATTTAGCTTAACTGACGTGCTATAAATAATTCCAATAGACTTAACAAATGGAAAAGTCATAAGTCAAGCTCATTATATATATAATATATATATTGGGGACAATTTAATTTGTACGTATAGCATTTCTAGTTATATATATTGTAATTTGTTGAATGTCTTCTAGGTTAGTCAATCAATGAGAAGAATAATAGGAATAATAATGCAATTTCAATATTATTTTTATTAGAGAATTTGGCATTTGAAGTTACAATTTTGTTTTGTTTATATCCGAAAAGTCTTAACTTTTATTGGGATACAATAAATGTCAAATTCGCAATCTAATCTAACTTTTTAGTAGTACAAATTTTGATGAGGCAATCACTATTTAATTTATAAGTCGGTCAATAAAATAAAAATTTAAGTAATTTTAGTATTGAATTTTCAAGCTATTCATTATAATTGAATCAATTCTACAATTTTCTACATGGATTTTGATAGGTAAAAGAAGCATTTTTGTATGTATATGATCAAGAAACTAAAGAATGGATTCCTACATTTTCAACATATTCATTGTGTTAGTCAATGAATTCAATGTTAGTGGACCGACCACACTCAATTAACCACAATTTTCCACATAGATATATTCAAACTCAATATAAATATATATGTTATATGTATTGATCCATGTATCAAAATAATTAAATGAGTTTCCTAATAAGGAATTATAAGCTTTCAGTTGTTTCATTTTTGCTTTTGGTGGATATTCTCTTCTCCACAAAAGTTTACTGCAGCAGCCATGATTCTTGTCCTCCTTCATCTTTCTCTTGTGGAAGCATTCGAAACATCTCTTATCCTTTCAGATGGAAAGGCGATCCAAAAAACTGCGGTGAACCCTATTTTGAATTAACCTGCGAGAACGACAGCGACAACGTTGTTAATGTTACCACCATATACCTTAAATCCAAGAAATTCATTGTGAAGTCAATTACAAATCATAACTTCACAATTCGACTCATTGATCCTGGTTTTTCTTCGTCTTCTTCTTCCTCCTCCGCCTGTCCACTCCATTTCCTCACCCCATATGATCTCTCCTTTTTCTCTATCTATCGTTATTACTATTACTATGATTACATATATGATAACACATGGCTGACATACATTAGTTGTTCATCATACATAAATACAACCACCCTAAACATTGAAAACATTGAAAACTATGATTATTATAATTATTCTGAGGCCCCTGACGCGACTCTCTGTGGTTTTGACTCCCACTTTCCAGATGAGAAATATTCCTACCTAGTTTATGGGAAACGTGATCCATTGCCTGGAAGCAATTTGAAAAATTCTTGCAGATTGAAAAGAGCAACTATGATCTCAAATAGAGCACCAAACTACACATACGGATTTGAACTTGATTGGTCTTGGATTCCCTGCACAATTGAGTGTTATTCTAAAGAAGATTCCCGCTGCGTTCAGTACCCAGAAACGGGTACCATAGTTTGTGAGAAACACAACAACTGCATTTTTAGATTAACTCACGAAGGATTCGCAACTCTCCATAATATCAAGTGTAAGAAATTCTTCTTCTTCTTCTTCTCAATTATTTCTTTTTCTTTTTTTTTTTCTTCTCCATAATATCAAGTGAATGTGAAATTTTGATTTTCATTCTGCCTAAATTGCACGTACAAACTGTCAAACTTATAATTTCATATAATATTTACAAAAATATACGTCTTGGAGGGCTTTCTTCTCAATTCATTTTTGAAGTATAAGAAATTTAAAGTTTTATTATGAATTTTCAGGTTTGAAGGAATACTTGGAAGGTAAGAACGCTAATTCTTTCTTGTTAGGTGAAATACAATACATACCAAAACAGATCTACTTTTTCATTCTTTATTTTTATTTTGTAATTTTAATAATTTTAATT
Source organism: Cynanchum wilfordii (assembly GCA_025388415.1). Classification (NCBI taxonomy): domain Eukaryota; kingdom Viridiplantae; phylum Streptophyta; class Magnoliopsida; order Gentianales; family Apocynaceae; genus Cynanchum; species Cynanchum wilfordii. The sequence continues at coordinate 674,287 of JAHSUH010005243.1, forward strand.
ACTTTTAAATTAAACAAATTATTTTTATTTTTTTTTCTGTGGACATTTTCAGGGATACTAAAAACTTTGCATAAGCGGCGGAAGGAGATAGAACAACTCATAGGTTTATTAGTTTGTCCCTATTTTTATTATTCTTTTCTTTGGTCTTATTATTATTATTATTCTCATATTGTTTTTTATTTAACTTTTTAGTCATTTTTATTATATTTTAAATAACTTTCATTAAGCTAAAATGTTATAATATATTTGTTCCAATTTAATAAAAAAAAATTTGAATATTTGATCAACTAATATTATTTTATATAATAAATTTATAATTTTTTATTTTGTTTACTCTATGTTTATTTTTATATTTTAAAACATATATATACATTATAATAATATTTTTATAGAAATACTATATGTTTTTATATATGTAATGATTATATTCATGCAAAAAATCTTTTTTTTTTTTCCAAAATAAAACATAATCAATTATTTATAATTGTTTACAATTTTTTTCGGTACAGAACTGATTATGGGAGCAAGATTTTTTGCTGGAATCCTTTGCTTCGCAGCACTGTTGATTTACAAATGGAAAAGAAAGCATCTATCTATGTACGAAACAATTGAAACGTTTTTACAAGGGCACAACAACCTCGTACCAATAAGGTATACATATTCAGAGGTTAAAAAAATGACGAATAATTTCAAGGATAAATTGGGTGAAGGTGGCTATGGAACTGTGTTCAAAGGAAAGCTTCGAAGTGGGTTTTTCGTAGCAGTTAAAATTCTTGGTAAATCAAAGGCTAGCGGTGAAGAATTCATCGGTGAAGTTGCTACCATTGGAAGGATTCACCATTTTAACGTTGTGAATCTTGTCGGGTTTTGCTTTGAAGGGTCAAAGCGTGCACTGGTTTATGATTTCATGCCAAATGGATCTCTCGAGAAGTATATCTTTTCCCCTCATCAAAATAATAATAATAATAATAATAATAATAATAATGATAATGATGGAGAAATCAATAAATCCATGAGTTGGGAGAATATGTTCAAGATTTCTCTGGGAGTAGCTCAAGGGATTGATTATTTACATCGAGGTTGTGAAATGCAAATCCTGCATTTCGATATCAAGCCTCACAACATTCTTCTTGATGAGAATTTCAACCCGAAGATCTCTGACTTCGGATTAGCAAAACTATATCCTGCTAATGGCAGCATGGTTTCCCTGACGGCTGCAAGAGGGACAATGGGGTACATGGCACCAGAGTTGTTCTACAAGAATATAGGAAGAGTTTCATACAAGGCTGATGTGTATAGTTTTGGTATGCTGCTAATGGAGATGGCTGGAAAAAGGAAAAATTTAAACCCTTTTGTGGATCATTTGAGCCAGATTTACTTTCCGTCTTGGGTTCATGATCAGTTCAGTCAAGGGAAAGAAATTGAGATGGGTGATGCAACTAATGATGAGAAGATTCTAGTGAAAAAGATGATCTTTGTTGCACTTTGGTGCATACAGATGAAACCTACTGATCGTCCTTCCATGAAGGAAGTTGTGGAAATGCTCGAAGGAGATTTTCATCTCTTGCAAATCCCTCCTAAACCTTTTCTATCTCCGGAAGGAATGCAAGATGATCAGCAGATTCAACAAATCAACAACAATATTACAACAGAGCTTCCTTCACAAGATGATCATCAAATTCAAGAAGTAGAGCTTCCTCTTCTCTCCACTACTTAGAATACCATGCATGTTTTTACTATATATATATATATATATATATATATATATATATATATATATATATATATCTGTATATGAAATACTGCATATATTATGTGTGTTTCTGGTCATGATGGAAATGAAATAGCAAACATATATTTGAACAAATCAACTAAAATGAACACAATAGGAAGGACTAACAAGAAAAGAAGGATTTTATAAGCCTTGTGATGAAAGTAGAGGGTTTAGGCCCATAGCTCACAATTCCAAACAAATATATTGTCATGGTCAATATAGCCCTAAATGAAACAATATATAAGTAAAGCCCAATATATATAATACATATATATTTTATTTCTTTAATGAACAGAATTTTCCTAACACTTGTAAGATTAAACATACAAATTATTTATATACACACACAAATCAATTTATATATATATAATATATAACTTATCAAAATTAATAATCTACATTATCAATATATATACCGGATTGCTTAAGCAAAAACAATCTACATTAGCTTCCCAATTATATTCTATCAAAATCATCACACATAAATTAAGATATTGTTAAAATCTATATAAATATAATGAAACGAAACTAATATATTCTTGAAAAATATTTATGAAACGGTTTATGAATCCTATAGATTTATCGAATTCGAGTTTAATTGACATTCACCAAATACTCATTATTATCCTTTAATCTGGAGATGAATAATACAATTAATTTCAAGATGATGACGTGTTACTAATGATGATTATCTATTCCCTTTCTTACTCTAAAAATAGAGATCTTCACAATCCTGATATCAAAATAATCGAAATAAAATTATCTCTTTTTCTATATCTTTGTCGAATTTTATTATTATTTTATATTTCTATAATTTTATAACAAAAGTGATTTTTATTGATAATTATAAGGATACAGAAATAGCAATTAAGAGGAACTGTATATATATATATATATATATATATATATATATATACATGATAGGATGTATCGCTTGCCCGTGACCAGTAGGAATGTTTAGAATGCTAGACAAACGAATATGGGTATATGCAATGCATAAAGATAAATGGTCCCTAAAAAATACCAAGACCAAGTTACAAAACAGTGCTTTCAGATTTTATATAGGGTAAACTATCCAGGTAATACCTTAACTTTTTGGGATTCCGAGTTTTGCACCTAAACTTTTTTTTCTTCCAGCTTTTACACTCCAACTAAAAAAAAATCACATAATTTGCACCTCCGTCCAAAAATTTCGTCCAAACTAAAAATCCGTCTATTTTTCAGGGGTATTTCAGTCTTTTCCTATTTCAAAATTTTTTTAATTTAATTTGGTGGTCGAACCCAACCCATTCAATTTCAAATTTTTTTTATTCATAAAAAACATTCAGGTGGCAGGATTCGAAACCTGGACCGTTCACTCCCGCACACCTTTTGCACTCCAACTAAAAAAAATCACCTAATTTGTACCTCCGTCCAAAAATTTCATCCACACTCAAAATCCGTCTATTTTTCAGGGGTATTTCAGTCTTTTCCAATTTCAAAATTTTTTTAATTCAGCTGGCGGGTCGAACCGACCCATTCAATTTCAATTTTTTTTTATTGTTTTTATTCATAAAAAACATTCAGGTGGCAGGAAACAGCGGTTTCAAAATTTTTTTATTGTTTTTATTCATAAAAAACATTCAGGTGGCAGGATTCGAAACCGGACCGTTCACACCCGCACTACTGTATTTTACCGCTGCGCCATACACATTACTTGTATTATTTTTAACAAATATTTTATTTATTATCTTTCAAGAGATTTTTGTTTTATAAAAAATAATTATTTTTGCTATTAGTAAAATTCAAACCCAACATCACAACGAATTTAAACACACTTTACCACTGCACCAATATTGTAAATTATATAATTTTTTACGGAAGTTTTATTTATTATCTTTAAAAATATTTTTTTATAAGCTTTTCCACTGTACCAATGTTCTAGACTGCATTATTTTTTACATGAGTTTTATCAATTAACTTTAAGGTAATTTTTATTTTATAAAAAAATTTTAATTCTTGTTGTTAGCAGGATTCTAACCCAACGCGTGTTGAAACTAAACGCGTTTTTCTACAATACCAATATTTTAAATTCTATTATTTTTATAGGAGTGTTATTTATATATTTAAAAAGATTTTCTTTAATAAATAAAAATCTTGTAAAAAAATACAATCTAGGTCATTGGTGCAGTGGCAAAGCGCACTCATTTGAGAGCATGCGGTTTGGGGTTCAGGATATAGAATATATAATTTTTATATATAAAATAAATATTTTTAAAGATAATAAATAAAACTCATGTAAAAAATTATATAATTTATAGTATTGGTACAGTGGCAAAGTGTGTTTAAATTCATCATGATGCTTTGGGTTCGAATCTAATCAATAACAAAAATAATTATTTTTTATAAAACAAAAATCTCCTTAAAGATAATAAATAAAATATTTATTAAAAATAATAAAAATAATGATTATGGCTTAGCGGCAAAACACAGCTGTGCGGGAGCGCGCGGTGCGGGTTTGAATCCCGCTAGTTGCAATATATTTTCTGAATATAGAAATTAAAAAATTTTTGAAATATAAAAAGACTGAAATACCCTGGAATATTAAAAAAAAATTAAAAAATTTTGAAATATAAAAAGATTGAAATACCTAAAAATTTTGAGTTTGCCCGAATTTTTTGGAGGTTGGAGCAAATTAGGCGATTTTTTTTTGGAGTGCAGAAGGAAAAAAAAAGTTTAGGTGCAAAAACCCCCGGAACCAAAAAAGTTGAGGTGTTACCTGAATAGTTTACCCATTTATATATATATATATATATAGAGAGAGAGAGAAAGAGAGAGATATGTACATCTATAGTTACGACCAATATGCACATATATATATACATTTGTATATCTATGTATTTATCCATTGTGAGGATCCACCAATATTTCTTGTATTTTATAATCTCCACATCTTCATATATATTAGGTTTGGACCAATTATTCATTTATCAATAAATGTTCCGATAAAAATCCTAATTTATAAATGGGTCCTCTTTCTCCTCTTCCTTCATTCTCATTCTTCTTTTTCCCTTTTATGAACTGTTTATTATAGTGTTATTTTTTTAACCCTTCACACCCTTAAGCCTATAAATAAGAGCTACTTATTCCGCCGTATAGAGCCTAAGGCGAGTTAGGCGGTCGCCTTAGACCCTACTCATGAGCTCCAAAAATATAAGATGTACGTTTTTAGAATTATATCTGAATTATTTTTTTGGAGAGAAAATCAACTAGTGTTCATAAGTGAAGCTCAAGTTCATTGGGTGAAATAGTTTATATTACCTAGTTCATCGTATCCATTGTATCCTAGAAAATAGATACATATTAAACCTCCTCGAACACATCCATCAAAAAGACAAATTTTTTTTTTTTTTTTTTTTTAAAAAAAAAAAAAAAAAAAATAGAAGGAAATTGTGTACTACACAAGTTTCGTATAATTATCTCCCACTATCTACTTTATAATATATAATTTCAATTTATTATTATTATTATTAAATGATTGTTTATTATTCATCTCACTATTATATTATATTTTATTTGTACCTTCTAGTAAAATTTAACTCACTTATCTCTTTATATATATATATATATATTTAGTGTTCGTAATTGATTGTGATCATTTTGTATTATAATTTTTATTTTCATTTCAATTATTATATTTTATTTTTGTGTTTAAATATTTGATAATTTTTTTTCTTACTATATTTGATAATCATTTAGGATATTATTTAGTTGTGCAATATTTTTAGTTACGTAATGACAATATTTGACGCGTTATTGCATTAAATACAACTTATACGCCTTCAAACGTTATGTTCACGTTATTTTTTTTATTTTAATATTTAATGTTACACTTTTTTATTATTTTAATTTCGCATTATAATATCAAGTTATAAGTAAATTTGACAAAATTCATTTCTTATGATAGTAATGGCTCCAACTTTTCATAAGTTTGAGTGAAATTATAAGTGAAAACAATCTCTCTCTTTCCTTTTTTTTTTAAGCTTTAAATAAATTATATAAAAATATAATTTATATTATGAATATTTGTATGTTCTACCTTCAATATCTTCATCACCTTCACTATCTCCATACCTAAATTATTTCCATTACATACCTAATTACTTTCACTATTTCCATACCTAATTACTTTCACTATCTTCATACCTAATTCCTTTCACTATCTTCATACCTAATTAACTCCATTATTGTTATTATTTACATTATGTCTACTACCTCTTCATCCCTATAAATAGGGGTGAAATGTGTAGTTTTGTGATGTGAAGAATATATAAGAAGATATATGAAATACAAAGATCTCTCTCTTCCTCTTCTTTTCATTTGATTTCTATCTTACATTTTGTTCTATATTTATTTTATTATCAATAGTTTTATAACAATAGTTTTATAACACGTTATCAGCACGAGTCTCTAATCAATTGAGACTAGAGGCTTTACTACCGAGTAAAGTGTTTTTGAAGTTTATTTGAAGAATAATAAGGTACGTTATTTACCATTATGGAAAATCTTACTAAACTTGAATTTACGATCTCCGTCATCATCTTCATGATGATTTGAAAATAGAATATCTTACCGTGAAAGATCCCTTTGTTTTGTGGGAAAATTTTGAAAGAAAGATTCGACCACCGAAGTTGGTCGTCCTCCCTAAAATACGGTATAATTGGTTGCACCTGAAGTTGCAAGATTTTAAATCCAACAAAACAATGAGTTGTTGATGAAAATCACGATACTTGACCAACGAGTTCTATTCCATTCCCGAAGTGAATGATATTATAACTCATGATCCCGGAAGAGATCGTGGTCATGGTTATAAGTATGATCATGGATATGTACTCGTTATAAATTTGTCCATTATAATCATAATTATCGGGATGATAATTCATGTGCCAAAAATGTTGATGACCACCCGAAGTGGCCAAAAGAATTAAAACATTATATTATATATTATATGTTTATGTAATATATTATCTTTTGTTATTTAATATTTTAGTTATCTTATATTTAATGTTTTTGTTTATAAATATTTTGTTATTATTATGATGGTCTTATGATTGCTTAATATTAACTCACAACCAGAAGTTTGTGAGATTATTTGCTTAATTCACAACCAGAAGTTTGTGAAATTATTTGCTTAATTCACAACCAGAAGTTTGTGAGATTATTTGTTTAATTCACAACCGGAAGTTTGTGAGATTATTTATATTGAATATTATTAACTCACAACCTGAAGTTTGTGAGATTACCAAATGGCTATGATCCCTTTTTATGGGTTGAATGATGACATTGAAAGTGTATGTCTAATTGATAGTGGAACTACACACACCATACTGAAATACGAGAAATATTTTTCTCATTTGAATGTGGGAGAAACAAGTGTTACCACAATAAATGGTAGTGTAAAACTTATTGAAGGCTCCGGAAGAGCTAATATAATATTATCGGGAGGAACTATGATTGCTATTGATAAAGCACTATTTTCCTCAAAGTCTCGAAGAAATCTATTGAGTTTTAAGGATATCCGACATAATGGATATCATATTGAGACTATGGAAGATAACGGTCATGAATATTTGGCTATTACGAAAATGACCTCCGGTAATAAGCATTTGTTGGAAAAGCTACCATCTTTATCCTCTGGCCTATATTATGCTAAAATTAATGACATTGAGGCGCATCATTTAGTAAAACCCAAGTTTACTAATCCCGTTACTTTTAAAATTTGGCATGATCGTTTGGGTCATCCGGGATCAATTATGATGCGAAAAATTATCGAGACAACGCACGGTCATCCTTTGAAGAATCAAAGGGTTTTGACTGCCGATAAGCTTTCATGTGCTGCATGTTCCAAAGGGAAATTGATTATAAGGCCATCACCATTAAAAGTAGGAGCTGAAAGTCCTACATTTCTAGAACGGATTCATGGAGATATATGTGGACCGATTAGTCCACCTTGTGGGCGGTTTCAATATTTTATGGTTTTGATTGATGCATCGACCCGATGGTCGCATGTTTGTTTATTATCTACTCGCAACCTGGCGTTTGCGAGATTACTTGCCCTAATAATTCGCTTGAGAGCGCAATTTCCTGATTATCCTATTAAACGAATCCGTCTAGATAATGCTTTGGTGAATTTTCTTCGCATGCATTTGATTCTTATTGCATGTCGATTGGCATAATTGTGGAACATCCTGTAGCTCATGTTCATACACAAAATGGTCTAGCTGAATCATTTATCAAAAGGCTACAATTAATTGCTAGACCGTTATTGAAGAAAACAAATCTCCCTACAGCAGCTGGGGGCATGCTATTTTACATGCTGCAGCACTTGTGCGTTTAAGGCCATCGAGTTATCATAAATATTCTCCACTACAGTTGGCTTTTGGTTTAGAGCCTAATATTTCTTATTTGAGAATTTTTGGGTGTGCTATATATGTTCCTATTGAACCAACTCAACGAACAAAAATGGGTCCTCAAAGAAGATTGGGGATATATGTTGGGTATGACTCCCCATCTATTATAAGGTATCTTGAACCTTTGACAGGGGAAGTTTTTACAACAAGATTTGCTGATTGTCATTTTGACGAGAATTTGTTTCCCAAATTAGGGGGAGAGAATAAATAGCATAAAAAAATTGAACTTGCGTGGAGAACATCATTGAATCATTTAGATCCACGTACAAATGTGAGTGAACTAGAAGTTCAAAAGATAATTCATTTGCAACAAATTGCAAATCAACTGCCATATTCTTTTGCTGACTCCGGAAGAGTCACTAAATCACATATTCCAGCTATAGATGCTCCTATACGAATAGAAGTTCCTGAAGAACAAAATGTAAATCCTATAGTTGTTGAATCAAAAGCACGTCGAAGCGTGACCAGCCCCTTGGTTCTAAAAATAAAAATCCTCGAAAGAAAAGAGGATTAAATGATCCGGAAGATCATGATGAAAACCAAGGGACAACTGATGAAAAGATTCCAACTATAAATGATGAAGAGAATTCGGAAATCTCTATTAATTATACAACTTCGAATAAAAGTTGGGATCGAAGTAAAATTGCTATTGATAATGCTTTTGCATATAATGTAGCCCTTGATATTTTCAAGGATAATGAGGATTTAGATCCTTCATCGGTTGAAGAATGTCGGCATAGAATTGATTGGCCTCAATGGAAAGATGCGATTCAATCCGAGTTAAATTCGCTTGCAAAGCGAGAAGTTTTTGGACCCCAAACGCCGGATGGTGTAAAACCCGTTGGCTATAAATGGGTGTTTGTGCGAAAACGAAATGAGAATAATGAAGTCGTAAGATATAAAGCACGACTCGTCGCACAAGGCTTTTCACAAAAGCTAGGAATTGATTATGACCAAACTTATTCACCCGTTATTGATGCTATTACACTCCGATATCGTATAAGTTTGGCAGTTCATGAAAAGGTGGATATGCGTCTAATGGATGTTGTTACTGACTTATCTATATGGAAGCCTTGAAAAGGAAATTTATATGAAAATCCCTGAAGGATTAAAATTACCAAAGGCTTCTAATGGCCCTCGTGAGAACTATTCTATAAAATTACGGAAATCATTATATGGGCTTAAAAAACTGGACGCATGTGGTACAATCGTCTTAGTGAATTCTTATTGAATTCGGGATATAAAAATAACCAAATCTGTCCATGCGTATTTATTAAGAAATCAGATTTTGGTTTTGTGATTCTTGTTATATATGTTGACGATATTAATCTCATCGGAACTCCGGAAGAGCTCCGAGAAGATATAGATTGCTTGAAGCGAGAATTTGAAGTTAAAGATTTTGGGAAAACCAAGTTTTGTCTTGGGCTTCAAATTGAACATGTGGAAGATGGAATTTTTGTTCATCAGTCAACATATACAACTAAAGTTTTGAAAAGATTTTTCATGGACAAAGCATATCCATTAAGTATTCCAATGGTCGTGAGGTCACTGGATGTAAATAAGGATATTTTTAGACCTCGAGATAATGATGAAGAACTACTTGGTCCTGAAGTACCATATTTAAGTGCTATTGGTGCATTAATGTATCTAGCAAATAGCACTCGACCTGATATAGCTTTTGCTATAAATCTATTGACAAGATTTAGTTATTCACCAACACGACGACATTGGAATGGTGTTAAACATGTCCTTAGATACCTCCAAGGAACTATTGACCTCGGATTATTTTATTCAAATAAAAATGATCCAATTTTAATTGGGTACGCAGATGCCGGTTATCTTTCCGATCCGCATAAGGCACGTTCTCAAACTGTCTATTTATTTACATATGGCAATACTGCTATATCATGGCGCTCTACAAAGCAAACTATAACAAAACTTCTTCTAATCATGCTTTGAGATAATTGCCATTCATGAAGCAAGTCGAGAATGTGTATGGTTGATGTCAATAATACATTATATTAGAGAGAGTTGTGGTTTATCTCTCGAAGTGAGATTCCAACTCCTCTATATGAAGATAATGCAGCTTGTATAGCTCAATTGAAAGGAGGGTATATCAAAGGAGATAGGACAAAACACATTTCACCCAAATTTTTCTTTACTCATGAACTTCAAAAGAAGGGTGATATTGATGTACTTCAAATCCGGTCATGTGATAATCTTGCATTTATTCACTAAGGCTCTTCCGATTGCAACCTTTGAGAAATTGAGATATAAAATTGGTTTGCGTCGGTTCAAAGATTTCAAGAGTTCATCTCAACAGGGGGAGTGTTGAGATTAATACCCGTCGATGTATGGATTCTTCATATTCATCGAGAATGACCAATGACGGAGGCATAATTTCAGAAATTACGGTTTCTCACATGCGCATCAAACGGAATTATTACTACAATCGAACAGAAGTTTGGAATGTTCCTCTAGCAGCATGATTCCTGCGAAGTAAAATCATCCTTAAAACCTAAGATTCTTCTTGTGGAAGACAATAAAATTAATGTGATGGTAACGAAATCGATGATGAAGCAGTTGGATCACGACATAGAAGTCGTAAATAATGGAGTTGGAGTTGTGCGTACATAAAAGAATATTGTACTCTTTTTCCCTTAATCAGAATTTTTTCCCACTGGGTTTTTATCCGATAAGGTTTTTAACGAGGCATATTCTTTATGTAATGGACATCCAAGGAGAAGTGAACCCTGAAGATTCATCACATTGAATGGAAGTATGAGACATATTTATTGTACAATGGACATACAAAAAAGGGGGAGTATTATGAATATTTGTATGTTCTACCTTCAATATCTTTATCACCTTCACTATCTCCATACCTAAATTATTTCCATTACATACCTAATTACTTTCACTATTTCCATACCTAATTACTTTCACTATCTTCATACCTAATTCCTTTCACTATCTTCATACCTAATTAACTCCATTATTGTTATTATTTACATTATGTCTACTACCTCTTCATCCCTATAAATAGGGGTGAAATGTGTAGTTTTGTGATGTGAAGAATATATAAGAAGATATATGAAATACAAAGATCTCTCTCTTCCTCTTATTTTCATTTGATTTCTATCTTACATTTTGTTCTATATTTATTTTATTATCAATAGTTTTATAACAATTTATTATTTAGTTTGATTATTTAGTTTTAATTGGTTTCTTGTGGCAGTGATATATGTACATCCACAATATTTTAATATATATATATATTGTAGTAAATATAATAATGATAGTGAACATGAATATAAATCATTAAGAACATATTAATTATCATTTTCATTTTGCAAGATAATTCAACATTAGGAAAAAAGCAAATTACACATATAAGAGGAGAATTTCCAACAATCACTCACCAATACACGCACTATAAAATCACTTGTCCAAGGTATATATTTTAATATATGTATATATACTAAACTTATCAAAGACTTTCTTTTATTGCATGGTCCTATTACAGGACTGGACTGTCTAATTCTAACACAACTTTACTCAGTATCATTAGAATCTCCATTTCACTTCAATCTCTGCAAACAACAACGACATATAATTAGTATAAACCTAAACATTTTAATAAGAAGAGAATTTAATTAAATAATGGAAGAAGGCAAACCTTTCAACATATGCAATTGCAAACACCAATTCGGGGCCTTCGAATCTTTGTACAAATTCCAAAACGAGCACCCTCGTTTTTTCTGCACTTTTCATTACACTGAGAATTTGATATGCAAAACCCATTCATCCTCTTACACGATATACCCTCAACCATTTGTCCTTCTGTTCCACATCCAGATCACAAAGTTTAATTTCCAGACAACATTTTGTAAATGAAAATTACTTACGTTGTTATGTTGTATTAAGAGAAGCAATATATATATATATATATATATATAATACAAAATGAAACTTACCAAAGCTTATAACCATGAACAGGAAGAAGAGGATGCCGAAAACTTTTACGTAGCTAACTTGAGATTTAGCCATAGATATTTGATTTTCCTGCTGATGATGATAATACTTGTTTTGTACACTATATTCTGGATAAAAGGCTTATGGTATTTATAGTGAAAGTCTTCTTGTTTATCAGCTCATAATTAAGGTTGAAATATGATAAAAAACAATAGTTTGAGGGGTTAGAATATAAATAATAATTCATAAAAGGACTAGAAAACAAGAAAAATGTTTGGGTAGTATTGGGCATCGTTGGCGTCGCCCCATGATTTTGTTCAAGTTGGTGTTTGGAATGTTAGGTTCCTGGCATCATCCCTCTAGTTGTTGTTTGAAATGTCAGGCCACCTTCTTTGACTGAAAAAGACAAAAATCAAAAATCAAAGTTAAAAATAAAAAGAACAAAAAGGACAAAAAAAAAAGTGTATATATAGATTTGTAATTTTTAACTAATTTTGAGTGATGAATCAAGAAAGATAAGTTTATAACACTTGATCATGATACTCATATGTCATGCCAATAGTAATACTAAATTACCAAAAATTATTTTATCATCAATTTTTTGGATAATATTTAAGAGCAAATGTAATTTTCCTTATTTGTCAATGAAAACTCACCATATATATATATATATATATATATATATATATAAATGGAAAATTGTAATGATTGTATACCACTTATCTGTACTTAAAAATTATCTGCCAAAAAATATTTGTCTTCACTTGATTTTGGGAATTGAAGGAAAAATTATTCCACAATAGACAACCAACACATCAAAATAGTTTAGAAATTATATATTGTAAAAATTTATTATATATTCAATTTTTTTTTTTTTTGCTGAATAATTATATATTCAATTGAATACTATAATATTATGATAATTTATTTTATGCAGTTATATGTGCAATAGTTTATATTATTATATATATATATATATATATATATATATATATATATATATTCACATCAATAAATGTGTTTGGGATCGAAGCACACAAGAAAACGAATAATTATAAGAACAAAAGTGAACAACAAGATTTAGAGGAGACTTAAGGATTTACGTTGTTCGGTCAATAGACCTACATCCACAATTGTTCTAGAATTGAATTACTTGAACTCTCACTTGTGCCCTAATTAGAGTTACACTAAAGTCCTAATTTTACAAGTTGGATGTCCGATGTCCTTTTCTAAGTTAAGCAGATTCATCTCTAACATCCTTATTTACCTCCTTTTATAGGCACAAATAGAGTTAAGGCAGTGACTCCAAAACGTACTAGAATTAGGATTCTTCCACAAAGTCTCATACTAAAACTTGTTATATTTATCCTTCTTTGATTATGAATCAAACAATGCCACCATCTTAGTTTTAATTCAATAGTTCCGATAAACTGGGCCTAATAAACTATACTACGGTTATCAACATCAATAAACCTAACAATCTCCCACTTGGATGCTGATCAAATCAAAATTGCACTCCGAAGTGAATCCGGTAAACCCTAATAGATTGAGCCCGATAAATTATCGGACACCATGAACCCAACAAACTCCCACTTTGAGTCTAATGTATGCACTCCAACCTGTTATCCTTGCTAGATCTCTATTGTCTCTCCTAGATCCCTACTACCTTATTAGATCTCTAATATTTTTGTTGTATCCTTACTATCTCTACTAGATCCCTTGTCCTCTGCTACCTTTGCAGGATCCCTATTAACTTTCTTGTATCCTGTTAACTCTTCTAAATCACCTACTAACTATGTTGGATCCTCTATTAACTCTCTTTAACTTTTCCTGGCTTCCCGTACATCATCTTCTCCTTGACAATAGTGTAGGCAACGTTCTTTTCCAATATCAATTTAACAACACCTGGGGCCTACCGATCTAGCAACTCTTGATCGATCTAAGACATATCGATATCTCCTCAAACTTGTTGATCTATACTTTTCCCGTCTTCTGCCATTGCTCTCACACTAGCTTGAAAATCCTAACCTCTAAACTATAAGCACATAAGCACATAAGCACACGAACAATTATAAGAACGACAATAAACAACAAGAATTAAAGGAGACTCGGGGATTTACGTGGATCAGTCAACAGACCTACATCTACAATTGCGCTAGAATTGTATTACTTGAAATCTCACTTGTGCTCTAATTAGGGTTACATTGAATCCCTAATTTTACAAGTTGGATTTCTGATGTCATTCCCTAGGTTAAGCAGATTCATCTCTAACACCTTAATTTACCTCTTTTTATAGGCACAACTAGGGTTAAAGCAATGACTCCAAAACCTATTAGGATTAGGATTCTTCCACAAAATCTCCTCCTAAGACTTGTTATCTCTATCCTTCTTTGATAAGGAATCAAACTATACCACTATCTTAGGTTTAATACAATGGGTCCGATAAATTGGGCCTAATAAAGTAAACCTTAACAATTATCAGCCTCCATAAATCCAACAAAATGTCATTTACCTGACAGGCACTATGTGGAGCCACCATTCAAAACTATCGGGAAACATACTCAATCCAGGTGTTACTTCCCCATTAGATCACTCTCTCTATAAATATGGTAACACACACGACAAGTGAAAGCCGGATATTCTCATATATTCCAAGTAATCCCTGTTACGAGACACCGACTTTATCATTGGAGAGCTAACGTCGGGCACACACCCCTAACGCCTTATCCTTCTTTGCAGAAAACCTGGCACTACGCCACTTGATATGGCAAGACCGAAGAGTCATTTCATGATCATGTAGTAAAAAATTTAATGTTAGTAAAAAAGAATATAAATCTTTAAGAATACACATTCATTTTGTTTTATTACAAGATACTTTAACCTTAAAAGGAAATACAGTAGAAACCTAGGAGGAGAATATTCAACAATCACTCAACAATACAAGCACTATAAAATCACTTATTTTGAGGGTATATATTACATGGTGTGAGACCACAATCTATTTTAGACACAACTTTATTCAGTATTATTCGAAGCTACATTTTCACTTGAATCTCTGCAAACAACAACGACATATAATTAGAATAAACTTAAACATTTGAATAAGAAGAGAATTTAATTAAGTAATAGAAGAAGAAGACATACCTCCCAACAGTTGAAGATGCAAAAGCAAACCTTTTGAATCTTATTGCACGTTCCATATAGAGCACCCTTTTCTTTCTTGCACACTTCAAAGCACGGATTACTTGTTAAGCAAACTCCAGTAAACTTTTTGCTTCTCTTCGCACATATTTTTCCATCAACCATTTGTCCTTCTGTTCCCCATCGATCCAGACAAAGTTTAGTTTCCAAACAACATTTTATAAATGAAATTATTTACGTCGTTATGTTGTATTAAGAGAATCAATATATACATATATATATGTATATATATATGATACAAAATAAAACCTATCCAAGCTTATAATCATGAACAGGAAAAAGAGGATGCCGAAAACTTTTGCATAGCTAACTTGAGATTTAGCCATAGATATTTGATTTGCCTCCTGAGGTTAAAAGGGTGAAGGTATTTATAGTGAAAATCTTCTTGTTTATCAGCTCATCATTAAGGTTGATCTTTCACATGCATGTTGTGCTATTGAAGTAAAGTTTGTGTTTTCTTCTGGTGTCTAATGACAATAATTCCGACAGATTCCTGTTGTATTAAGATTTGATTTCTAATACATCGTTGTCGTCGCCCCTTGAATGTACAGGAAAAAGACGAAATTCAAAATCAAAGTTAAAAATACAAGGGAAAAAGGAAATTATATATATATATATATATATATGATAGGATGTACTGCTTGCCCATGATCAGTGGGAATGTTCAGAATGCTAGACAAAGGAATATGGGTATATGCATTGCATGAAGATAAATTGTCCCGAAAAAATGCCATCAATACACAAAAGAAGCCAATTCATGATATATTCCCAGCATATATGAGCAAATTACAAAACAGTGCTTTCAAATTTTATATTTATAGAGAGAGAGAGAGTGAGCTCCAGCTTTTTCTTGCATTAAAGCCGTGGGTATTTTCTACAATTATATGCATGCGTTGCACTCTGGGTATATATATCTTTAGTTAGGACCAATACGTAGATATATATATACATTTGTAAGGATCCACCAATATTTCTTGCATTATTTAATCTCCACATCTTCAGATATATTAGGTTTGAATTATAATTACAGAAAGTTTTAATGATATATTTTTTTTTTTTTTTGGCAAAACAATTTGCTTATGACTTTTGATTTACTTATTTTTTCTTAGCCTTTTCACTATCTTTGAAATCCAACTTTTCTTTTTTTATATCAATTTGTATTGTTTATATTTTTTCTTAATTAAAAATAATTATTTATCAAATAAAATTATTTTAAAAACTTTGTTTTTTTTATTTATATTTTTTATAATTTTTTTTACATAAATAGTTATTTTTGGACCTAAAACTTATACAATAAACAATTAAACTATTACCTTCACATATTTATTATCAATTTAAAAGAAATATTATTATGCTTTTTGCAATAATTTAAATTATATTTTTTCAATTTAATTTTTGATATTCTAATAAATATAACAAAAAAATATATAATTCTTTCTATTTGTATTAAATACTTCATACTTAATAGACATACTTATATCAATACAAATATTAATAAAATTAACTACTTATATACAAATTAATTTTAAGGTCTTAATTATTATATATATTTATTATCTGCATAAATAATATATTTTAAACACTACCATATTTTTGTAAAATTTATAAAAAAATAAAAAAGAACAAATAAAATTTATAAATCAACCATATAATATGGAGTAAAAAATATTAAATTCATCTTAAATTAAAAAAATGTTTAAAAAATTATAATATATACATACCACAACCAGATGTATAACTAGTATAATATATATATATATATATATAAATATATATATATATATATATATATTTATTTATTTAAATCCTTATTCACCATCCATTCTTATTATACAGATAACATAAAATAATGCACTAAATTCATTCCGTTTCCAAGTCAAACAAAAGTTTCACTATTAATAATTCTAAGACGCGGATAAATTACTATCTAACTCTTTCGTGTTAATAGAGAGTTATGAAACCAAACTCGTTTTTATGTATGTATACGTTATTTAAAACTAGGCATTATATTTTTAAATATTTATTTTATTATTTATTAATTGAAATAGTGCTTCTTTAATGAATAATTTCATCTCTTCTATTTTGTTATAATATATTTGTTGAAAGAATATATGTAAGAGATAGATATATATATATATGTATATATAAGATAAAGTTATATTTTTTATATCATTATCTCGTAAACAAGCTTAATTTTATTCCTCCACAATCTCTATTATTTGAAAAAAAAATTCTAAGTTGTCTATTTGTTTCCTTTCATATTTTAAGGTTCAAAATATATTGTAGATTAACATAGAGAATTTAGAGGTTGAGGTTTATAGATTGCTTTCATAAAAATTAGGTTTTCTATATTTATAGACAGTTGTATTGTTATTCTAATTAATCTTTTATCCCAAATGCATGTGTTAAAATAATTGAAATAATTGAAATAATTACTGCCACCATAAATCTTTAATTTTTCTTTTAGGTTTTTTTTTGTTTATTTTTATTTTTTTTGTAAACTAGATCGTTATTTTTTTAACAATTTGAAAAGCAAATTTGGCTTAAATTTTGACCATTAAGAAAGTTTATTTCGTCAAATGTGTTGTGGCCGAGTGGTCAGCAACCACACTTTTTTCCCAAAGGGCGGAAGTTCGACACCCAACTCGGTCATAGTGCTGCCAGATCCGAGTGTGGATTATTCGGGTATAATCAGGACACCACACGAAAAAAGTTTCTTTAATTTCTGTAAAAAGGTCCTTCCAAGAATACCAATGGTGAGGTATAAAATTCTTTTGGACAAAGTGTGAAGGAAATTGTTGTCCTCTAATATTAGTAACTCTTGAGACCTTCCTAGGATTGCTTATCAATCAGAAGAGGTATTATATATATATATATATATATATATATATATATATACATATTGTAGTAAATATAATGTTAGCAAACCAGAATATAAATCATTAAGAACACACTAATTTTCATTTTGTTTTATTGCAAGATAATTCAAATTTAAAAGGAAATACAATACTCGTGGAGGAGGAGAAAGTCCAACAATCTCTCACCAATACGCGCTCTTTAAAATTGCTTATTTCAGGTTATATATTGCATGGTGTGAGACTATAGTTTAATTCTAAAACAACTTTATTTCGAATCAATAGAAGCTCCAGTTTACTTCAATCTTTGCAAACAACAACGACATACATTTAGTATAAACCTAAACATTTGAATAAGAAGAGAATTTAATTAAGTGATAAAAGAAGAAGACAAACCTCTCAACAGTTGAAGATGCAAAAGCAAACCTTTTGATCGTTGCTGAACGTTCCATAAACAGCACCTTCCTTATTCTTGCACACTTCATAACACGCTTTATTTATTAAGCTAAGTCCAGCATACTTCTCTTCATAGCACGCTTTATTTACTTCTCTTCGCACATAGTCTACCATCAACCATTCGTCCTTCAGTTCCATATCCAGACGAAGTTTAATTTCCAGACAACATTTTATAAATGAAATTACTTACGTTGTAATTTTGTATTAAGAGAAACAAAATACATTTATAATACAAAATGAAACCTACCAAAGCTTATAATCATGAAGACGAAGAAGAGGATGCCGAAAACTTTTGCGTAGCTAACTTGTGATTTAGCCATCGATATTTGATTTGCCTGCTGATGATAATAATATTTGTTTTGTACACTATATTCAGGATAAAAGGCTTAAGGTATTTGTAGAGAAAGTTTTCTTGTTTATCAGCTCATAATTAAGGTTGAAATAGTTTTGGGTTAGGTCTTCACCCTCGAGTAAAAGTTGGACTCTACGAGCACAATCCAGGCCGAATTCGAATTAATTGGCGCTTAGAATATAAAATAATAATTCATAAAAAGACTAGAAATCAAGAAAAGTGTTTGGGTGGATCTTTCACGTGCATGTTGTACTGTTGATTATTTTGTTTTGTACTTATTAAATATTTTTAGATATCATTAGATATTCTTGTATATATTATTTTTTATATATATTATTTGATTTGATTTCCGAGGATCTTGTGAATATTTTAGAAATATTCTATTTCCTTTTGTAATGTTGACTCAATTGTATATATTCTTTGAATATATAATACAAATCACGGATCATATTCTTTTATGGTATCGGAGCTTTAGTTAAGAAAATATATTTCTTTTCCTTTCCTTCTTTGATTTCTTGTTACCATGGCCGACCACAAAGACTCAAAACCTACCTCCTCTCTTCTTCATCCCGCTCTTGCAGTTCCTAATATTGCTAATTTCATTAAGGTTACTTTAGATCTTGAAACGGGTCAGTATATCACATGGTCGACACTTTTTAAAACTCATGCTCGGGCATATCAAGTTTTGGACCATATTCTTCCACCTGCTGATTTCTCGGATTCTTCCCTCCATGAAACCGATCCCGATCTCTGGTCTCGCATTGATGCGATTGTTTTGCAATGGATATATGGTACTATATCCAATGATCTTCTCAACACTATTTTGGAGCCCGATACCACTGCCGCCGTCGCTTAGACTTGCCTACGAGACATTTTTTCGGACAACAAAAATTTTCGGGCTCTCTATCTTGAACAAGAATTTTCCAATGTTCACATGGAAAATTTTGCAGATGCTTCGTCCTATTGTCAACATCTCAAATCTTTGGCTGATCAATTGTCCAATGTCGGTGCTTCGGTTACTAACGATCGGTTAGTTCTTCAATTAATTGTAGGTTTAACCGATGCTTACTCCACTGTAGGTACGCAAATTCGGCATGGTGATACTCTGCCTTTGTTCTACAAGGCTCGTTCTATGCTTTGGTGTTGGAAGAAACAGCCCGAGCAAAACGTACAGAACACACGCAAGACTCTTTTTGTTTTTAGTAGCCCATTCCGATCAACTTGGCAAAAACAGTGGGCAAAATCCGCCACGTGGTGGCCGCCATGGCTCCGACGGTCTGACCGGCGCTGGAAATCACTCCGGCAGAGGGCACAGTGATGGCGGACAGCATCGCGGCAATCGTGGCGGCCGATCTCCAAAATGGCAGAACTATCGGCAACAATAGGGCTTGCTCCTCCACCTTGGGCCCATTTAAATAACGTGTTACATGCTCCTCGTTTAATTAAAAATCTCGTTTATGTGCGTCAATTGACTACTGATAATAATGTTTCTGTGGAGTTTGACCCTTTCGGTGTTTCTGTCAAGGATTTTCAGACAGGAATACAACTAATGCGATGTAACAGCTTCGGTGCTCTCTATCTCATCACCGGTCGTCCTTCCGTTGACTCTTCGATTCCATCCTCCTTCACTGCAATCTCTCCTGCATTATGGCATAGTCGTCTCGGTCATCCCGGTGCTTCTATTTTAAGCACACTTCGTCATCATCGTTTTATTTCTTGTAACAAAGAGAGAGATACATTTTTTTGTCATTCTTGTCCACTTGGCAAACAAACTAAATTACCATTTACTTCTTCTTTGTCTTCTACTACTTTGCCATTTGATATTGTGCACAGTGATATTTGGACTTCTCCCGTTTCAAGTTCTAGTGGTCATCGCTATTATGTTTTATTTCAAGTTTATGCTGTCTTTCTTAAATTCCATAATTATATTGTGACACAATTTGAACGTTATATTAAATGCTTCCAATGTGATAATGGTCCTTTCCGCAATTTTTGTGATTCTAACGGTATTCATCTGCGTTTTTCATGTCCTTACACTTCTCCTCTGAATGGCAAAGCCGAACGCCAAATCCGAACAATAAATAATGCTCTCCGAACTCTCCTCACTCATGCTTCTGTTCCCCTCTCTTTTTGGCCTTACGCTCTGCAAATGGCTACCTATCTATTAAATATTCTTCCCTCCAAGAATCTTAATTTTCGGTCTCCTACTTCCCTTCTCTATAATTAAAATCCTTCCTACTCTTATCTTCGCGTTTTCGGATGCTTATGCTACCCTCTTATTCCCTCTACTTCTCATCACAAATTGCGGGCTCGTTATACGCCGTGTGTATTTTTGGGGTACCCTCCCAATCATCGAGGTTACAAATGTTTTGATTTGTCTACAAATAAAATTTCCATTTTCCGTCATGTTTTATTTAATGAATTTAGTTTCTCTTTCTCTAAATTGCAGTCCCCCTTTTCTAATTCTAATTGTGTAGGTTCTATTTGTTTTAAGCATTATACTCGGCCTAAGGCCTCCTCCGACTCCGACCCACCTACAAATTCTCTTCTGGTCCAGCTTCCCACTACGGCACAAGCCCAACGGCCTGCTCATTTAAATTTCAGCCCACCCTCCTCGCCGGTCCAAGCAGGCCCAACCACCAATCTCCATTTTTCCTTCACCACTGTAGTCAATGAGCCAGCCCACCTCACCACCATCTCAGCCCATCTCATCAGCCGACTGGGCTGCCCAATCCCCTCCATCTTCTGCGGCCCATTCCTCACCTCCTCAAGAGCCTCCTTCACAACTTATCGCGGGCCAGCCCATTAATTCCTCATCTCCATCTTATTTTGGGTCGTACTGTTTATCTCTCCTACAATCCCGTCCAACATCAATGACTAAACACATTGAAATGGATATTCATTTTGTTCGTGAAAAAGTTGCCCGTGGTCAAGTACGTGTTCTTCATGTTCCATCTCGATCTCAAATTGCTGATATCTTCACTAAGGGTCTTCCGCTGCAACTCTTTACTCATTTTCGAGATAGACTCAATGACGTTCACCTCCGTTTTTACTACGGGGGAGTATTAGATATTTTTAGACATCATTAGATATTCTTGTATATATTATTCCTTATATATATTATTTGATTTGATTTCCGAGGATCTTGTGAATATTTTAGAAATATTTTATTTCCTTTTGTAATGTTGACTCAATTGTATATATTCTTTGAATACATAATACAAATCACAGATCATATTCTTTCAATACTCTCACTCATTATCTCCGGTGTTTTCTAATGACAATATTTCCGACCTCGTTGGCGTCGCCCCTATTCCACCTGTATCATTTTTTTTGAGAGAAAATCAACTAGTATTCAGAATTTGAGTTCAAGTTCGTTGGCTGAAATAGTTTGTACTACCTAGTTTATCGTATCCATTGTATCCTAAAAAATAGACATCTATTAAATCTCGAATACATCCGTCAAAGGGACAAATTTTTTTCTTTTTTTTTTTTACAACACAAGTTTCGTATAATTGTCTCCTTCTATTTGCTTTATAATAATTTTAAATTATTATTATTAAATGATTGTTTATTATTCATCTCACTATTATATTATATTTCATTTGTACCTTATAGTAAAATTTAACTCACTTATCTTATATATATATATATATTCAGTGTTCGTAATTGATCATGATCAGTTTGTATTATAATTTTTATTTTCATTTCAATTTTTTTTTTCTTTTTGTGTTTAAATATTTGATAACTTTTTTTCTTACTATATTTGATAACCATTTAGGATATTATTTAATTGTGCAATATTTTTAGTTATGCAATGACAATCAAACTAAATAATATATGTTTGTTTTAATTGGTTTCTTGTGGCAGTGATATGTACATCCACAATATTTTAATATATATATATATATATATATATATATATATATATATATATATATATATATATATTTTGTAGTAAATATAATGATAGTGAACATGAATATAAATCATTAAGAACATACTAATTATCATTTTCATTTTGCAAGATAATTCAACTTTACGAAAGAAACATATTACACATATAGGAGGAGAATCTCCAACAATCTCTCACCAATACACGCACTATAAAATCACTTGTTCAAGGTATATATTTTAATATATGTATATATACTAAACTTATCAAAGACTTTCTTTTATTGCATGGTCCTATTAGACGACTGTCTAATTCTAACACAATTTTATTCAGTATCATTAGAAGCTCCATTTCACTTCAATCTCTGCAAACAACAATGACATATAATTAGTAGGGTAAACTATCCAGGTAACACCTTAACTTTTTGGGATTCTGGGTTTTGCACCTAAACTTTTTTTCTTCCAACTTTTGCATTCCAACTAAAAAAAATCACCTAATTTGCACCTCCGTCCAAAAATTCCGTCCAAACTCAAAATCCGTCTATTTTCCAGGGGTATTTCAGTCTTTTCCTTATTCAAAAATTTTTTAAAATTTTTTTTTAATTCATTGCGGGTCGAACCCGCACCATTCAAGTTCGAATCCATTCAATTTCAATTTTTTTTTTCAATTTCAAATTTTTTTTATTCATAAAAAATATTCAGGTGGCGGGATTCAAACCCGAATCCTGCGCTCCCACACAGCTGTATTTTGCCGCTGCGCCATAAACATTATTTGTATTATTTTTAACAAATATTTTATTTATTATCTTTAAGGAGATTTTTGTTTTATAAAAAATAATTATTTTTGCTATTGGTAAAATTCGAACCCAACATCACGACGAATTTAAACACACTTTGCCACTGCACCAATATTGTAAATTATATAATTTTTTACGGAAGTTTTATTTATTATCTTTAAAAATATTTTTTTATAAGCTTTTCCATTGTACCAATGTTCTAGACTGTATTATTTTTTACATGAGTTTTATCTATTAACTTTAAGGTAATTTTTATTTTATAAAAAAATTTTAATTTTATAAAAAAATTTTAATTTTTATTGTTAGCAGGATTCTAACCCAACGCGTGTTGAAACTAAACGCGCTTTTCTACAATACCAATATTTTAAATTCTATTATTTTTACAGGAGTGTTATTTATATATCTAAAAAGATTTTCTTTAATAAATAAAAATCTTGTAAAAAAATACAATCTAGGTCATTGGTGCATGGCAAAGCGCGCTCATTTGAGAGCATGCGGTTTGGGGTTTAGGATATAGAATATATAATTTTTATATATAAAATAAATATTTTTAAAGATAATAAATAAAACTCATGTAAAAAATTATATAATTTACAATATTGGTGCAGTGGCAAAGTGTGTTTAAATTCATCAGATGCTTTGGGTTCAAATCTAACCAATAACAAAAATAATTATTTTTTATAAAACAAAAATCTCCTTAAAGATAATAAATAAAAATAAAAAATATTTGTTATGAAAATAAATACAAATAATGTTTAGGGCGCAAAAGGGGGGGGGGGGGGGGGGGGTTCAATCCCGCTAGTTGCAATATATTTTCTGAATAAAAAAATTAAAAAATTTTTGAAATATAAAAAGACTGAAATACCCCTGGAATATTAAAAAAAAATTAAAAAAAATTTGAAATATAAAAAGACTGAAATACCCCTGGAAAATAGACGGATTTTGAGTTTGGACGGAATTTTGGATGGAGGTGCAAATTAGGCGATTTTTTTTTTGAAGTGGAAAAAGGAAAAAAAAAAAATTTTGTGCAAAACCCAAAATCCCAAAAAGTTGAGGTGTTACCTGGATAGTTTACCCTAATTAGTATAAACCTAAACATTTTAATAAGAAGAGAATTTAATTAAACAATGGAAGAAGAAGAAGACAAACCTTTTAACAGATGCAATTGCAAACACCAACTAGGGGCTTTGGACGGGGCTTTGGAAAACCAAACGGGGGCTTTGGAAAACCAATTGCCTTTCGAATCTTTGTGCAAATTCCAAAACGAGCACCCTCGTTTTTCCTGCACTTTTCATTACACTGAGAATTTGATATGCAAAATCCATTCATCCTCTTACACGATTTACCCTCAACCATTTGTCCTTCTGTTCCACATCCAGACAAAGTTTAATTTCCAGACAACGTTTTATAAATGAAATTACTTACGTTGTAATGTTGTATTAAGAGAATCAATATATATATAAATATGTATAATACAAAATGAAACATACCAAAGCTTATAACCATGAACAGGAAGAAGAGGATGCTGAAAACTTTTGCGTAGCTAACTTGAGATTTAGCCATAGATATTTGATTTGCCTGCTGATGATGATAATACTTGTTTTGTACACTATATTCAGGATAAAAGGCTTATGGTATTTATAGTGAAAGTCTTCTTGTTTATCAGCTCATAATTAAGGTTGAAATATGATAAAAAACAATAGTTTGAGGGGTTAGAATATAAATAATAATTCATAAAAGGACTAGAAAACAAGAAAAATGTTTGGGTAGTATTGGGCATCGTTGGCGTCGCCCCATGATTTTGTTCAAGTTGGTGTTTGGAATGTTAGGTTCCTGGCAGCATCCCTCTAGTTGTTGTTTGAAATGTCAGGCCACCTTCTTTGACAGGACAAGAAAAAGACAAAAATCAAAAATCAAAAATCAAAGTTTTTTTTTTTTTTTTTTTTTAAATATCAAAAATCAAAGTTAAAAATGAAAAGAAAAAAAAGGACCCCCAAAAAAAAAAGTGTATATATATATATATTTGTAATTTTTACCTAATTTTGAGTGATGAATCAAGAAAGATAAGTTTATAACACCTTGATAGTGATACTAATATGTCATGCCAATAGTAATACTAAATTACCAAAAATTATTTTATCATCAATTTTTTGGATAATATTTAAGAGCAAATGTAATTTTCCTTATTTGTCAATGAAAACTCACTATATATATAAATGGAAAATTGTAATGAGTGCATTCCTCTTATCTATGCTTAAAATCTTCCTTATCTGCCAAAAAATATTTGTCTTCACATGATTTTGGGAATTGAAGGAAAAATTATTCCACAATAGACAACCAACACATCAAAATAGTTTAGAAATTATATATTGTAAAAATTTATTATATATTCAACTGAATACTATAATATTATGATAATTTATTTTATGCACTTATACGTGTAATAGTATATATATATATATATATTTATATTCACAACATTAAATGTGTTGGGATCGAAGCACACAAGAAAACGAATAATTATAAGAATTATAGTAAACAATAAGAATCAAAGGAGATTCAAAGATTTATGTTGTTTGGTCAACAGACCTACATCCACAACTGCATTAGAATTGTATTACTTGAACTCTCACTTGTGCCCTAATTAGAGTTACACTGAAGCCCTAATTTTACAAGTTGGATGTTTGATGGCCTTTCCTAGGTTAAGCAGATTCATCTCTAACATCTTAATTTACCTCTTTTTATAGGCACAAGTACGGTTAAAGCAATGACTCCAAAACTTACTAGAATTAGGATTCTTCCCCAAAGTCTCCTACTAAGACTTGTTATCAATATCCTTCTTTGATTAAGAATCAAACTATACCACTATCTTAGGTTTCATACAATGTGCCCGATAAATTGGGCCTAATAAACTAGACCTTAGCAATTATCAACCTCCATAAACCCAACAAAATGTATGTTACCCGACAGGCACTATGTGGAGCGACCATTCAAAACTATTGGGAAAGAAACTCAATCCAGGTGTTATTTCCCCGTTGGTTCACTCTCTCCATAAATACGGTAACACACACTTACACACGACAAGTGAAAGCCACATTCTCTCATAGATTCCAAGTGTTCTCTATTACAAGACACCGACTTTACCATTGACGAGCCAACGCCGGAAACACACCCTTAGTGTCTTATCCTTCTTTGTAGAAAACTTGGCACTACATGGAGGCCACCCACCCGATGTGACAAGATCGAAGAGTCATTTCCTGATCATGTAGTAAAAAATTTAATGTTAGTAAAAAAGAATATAAATCTTTAAGAATACACTAATTTCATTTTGTTTTATTACAAGATAATTTATCTTTAAATGGAAATACAGTACAAACGTAGGAGGAGAATGTCCAACAATCACTCAACAATACACACACTTTAAAATCACTTATTTTGAGGGTATATATTACATGGTATGAGACCACAGTCTATTTTTAACACAACTTTATTGAGTATCATTAGAAGCTCCATTTTCACTTCAATCTCTCCAAACAACAACGACATATAATTAGAATAAACTTAAACATTTGAATAAGAAGAGAATTTAATTAATAGAAGAAGAAGACAAACCTCCCAACAGTTGAAGATGCAAAAGCAAACCTTTTGAATCTTATTGCATGTTCCATAAAGAGCACCCTCCTTTTTCTTGCACACTTCAAAGCACGGATTACTTGTTAAGCAAACTCCAGTAAACTTTTTGCTTCGCTTCGCACATATTTTACCATCAACCATTTGTCCTTCTATTCCACATCGATCCAAACAAAGTTTTTATCCCGATAACACTTCAACTTTTCGAGATTTTGGGTTTTGCATCTAAACTTTTTTTTTTCATCTTTTGCACTCCAACTAAAAAATATCGTATAATTTGCACCTCCATTCAAAAATTCCGTCCAAACTCAAAATCCGTCTATTTTCTAGGGGTATTTCAGTCTTTTTATATTTCAAATTTTTTTTAATTTTTTTGATAATTTTTATTCATAAAATAGATTTAAATTATTGTAGCTAGTGGGATTCGAACATGCACCGCATAACAAAAATGGAAGTGTTTTATCGATGCGCTATAGACATTATTTGTATTATTTTTAACATGAATTTTATTTATTATCGTTAAGGAGATTTTTGTTTTATAAAAAATAATTATTTTTGGTCGAACCCAACATCACGATTGTATTATTTTTACATGAATTTTATCTATTAACTTTAAGGTCATTTTTATTTTATAAAAAAAAATTAATTTTTGTTGTTAGTAGGATTCGAACTCAACGCGTGCTAAAACTAAACGTGTTTTTCTATAATACCAATGTTTTAAATTCTATTATTTTTACAGGAGTGTTATGTATTACATTTAAAAATATTTTCTTTAATAAATAAAACTCTTGTAAAAAAATGCAGTGGCAAAGCACGCTCATTTAAGAGCGTACGATTTGGGGTTCAGGATATAGAATATATAATTTTTATATATAAAATAAATATTTTTAAAGATAATAAATAAAAAAAAATTTGAAATAGAAAAATACTGAAATACCCCTGAAAAATAGACGGATTTTGAGTTTGGACGGAATTTTTGGACGGAGGTGCAAATTAGGCGATTTTTTTTAGTTGGAGTGCAAAAGCTGAAAAAAAAATTTAGGTGCAAAACTCAGAATTCAGAAAAGTTGAGGTATTATCGGGATAATTTACTCTTTTATAAATGAAACTACTGTTATGTTGTATTAAGAGAATCAATATATACATTTATATATATATATATGATACAAAATAAAACCTACGAAAGCTTATAATCATGAACAGGAAAAAGAGGATGCCGAAAACTTTTGCATAGCTAACTTGAGATTTAGCCATACATAGTTGATTTGCCATACATAGTCGGAAATATTCTCGAAAACTTTTCTTCTGGTTTCTAATGACAATAATTCCGACAGATTCCTGTTGTATATATTAAGATTTGATTTCTAATACATTGTTGGCGTCGCCCCTTGATTGTTCAGGAAAAAGACAAACTTCAAAATCAAAGTTAAAAATACAAGGGAAAAAGAAAATTATATATATATATATGATAGGATGTACTGCTTGCCCATGATCGGTGGGAATGTTCAGAATGCTAGACAAAGGAATATGGGTATATGCATTGCATAAAGGAAGCCAATTCATTTTTGTTTTGGGTAAATAAAGGAAGCCAATTCATGATAAAGGAATATGGGTATATATGCATTTCAGACTTTATATATATATATATATAGAGAGAGAGAGAGAGAGAGTCAGCTCCAGCTTTTTCTTGCATTAAAGCCGTGGGTATTTTTTTTTATTATTTATTAATTGAAATAGTGCTTCTTAATTAGTGAATAATTTTTATCTCTTCTATTTTGTTATAATATATTTGTTGGAAAAATATATGTAAGTGATATATACATATAAGATAAAGTCACACTTTTTATATCATTATCTCATAAACAAGCTTAATTTAATTCCTCCACAATCTCCATTATGCGAAACTTTTTTCTAAGTGTTCTATATCTTTCCTTTCATATTTTTAGGTTCAAAATATATTGAAGAACATATAGAATTTAGAGGTTGGCGGGTTTATAGATTGCTTTCATAAATATTAGGTTTTCTATATTTATAGACAATTGTATTGTTGTTCTAATCTTTTATCACAAATGCATGTGTTAAAGTAATTGAAATAATTATTGCCACCATAAAAATTTTATGTTTAATTTTCTTTTAGTTTTTCTTTTGTTTATTTTATTTTTGTAAACTACATCGTTGATTTTTTTTTTAAGAATTTGAAAAGAAAAATTTGTGTAAATTTTGACCATTAAGAAAGTTTCTTTCTGTAAAAAGGTCCTTTCAAGAATACCATTGGTGAGGTATATAATTTTTTTGGACAAAGTGTGAAGGAAATTGTTGTCCTCTAATATTAGTAACTCTTGAGACCTTCCTAGGATTGCTTATCAATCAGAAGAGGTATTTTATATATATATATATATATACATATTGTAGTAAATATAATGTTAGTGAACAAGAATATAAAACATTAAAAACACACTAATTTTCATTTTGTTTTATTGCAAGATAATTCCACTTTAAAAGCAAATACAATACTCTAGTAGGAGGAGAATGCCCAACAATCTCTCACCAATACGTGCCCTATTATAAAATCACTTATTTCACGGTATATAGTGCATAGTGTGGCATGACAATCTAATTTTAACACAACTTTATTTAGTTTAATTTAATTGTCTAATTGAATTATAATTAGCAAACAAGAATATAAAAATTAAGAACACATTAATTTTTATTTTGTTTTATTGCAATATAATTCAACTTTCAAAGCAAATACAATACTCCGGTAGGAGGAGAAAGTCCGATAATTTCTCACCGATACGTGCCGTATAAAATCACTTATTTCAGGCTATATATTGCATGGTGTGAGACGATAGTCTATTTTCAACACAACTATATATTCAATTATTATTATTAGATCTATTTCACTTCAATCTCTGCAAACAACAACAACATATACTTAGTATAAACCTAAACATTTGAATAAAAAGAAAATTGAATTAAGTGATAGAAAAAGAAGACAAACCTCTCAACAGTTGAAGATGCAAACGCAAACTTTTTGAACTTCGCTGCACGTTCCATAAGCAGCACCCTCCTTTTTCTTGCACACATCATAGCACGCTTTATTTATTAAGCAAAGTCCAGCATACTTTTTACTTCTCTTCGCACATAGTTTACCATCAACCATTTGTCCTTCTGTTCCATATCCAGACAAAGTTTAATTTCCAGACAACATTTTACAAATGAAATTACTTTCGTTATAATGTTGTATTAAGAGAAGCAATATATAATATAAAATGAAACATACCAAAGCTTATAATCATGAACAGGAAGAAGAGGATGCTGAAAACTTTTGCGTAGCTAACTTGAGATTTAGCCATAGATATTTGATTTGCCTGCTGATGATGATAATACTTGTTTTCTACACTATATTCAGGATAAAAGGCTTAAGGTATTTATAGTGAAAGTCTTCTTGTTTATCAGCTCATAATTAAGGTTGAAATATGATAAAATACAATAGTTTGGGGGCTTAGAAATATAAATATTAATTCATAAAAGGACTAGAAATCAAGAAAAATGTTTGGGTGGACCTTTCACATGCATGTTGTGCTGTTGAAGAAGAAAAGTTTGTGTTTTTTTCTGTAAAAGGACTATTATTGTTTTTGTTTTGTACTTATTACCCCTGGTGGTTTCTAATGACAATATTTCCGACCGATACCTGGTAGTTTTCGGCATCGTCGGCGTCGCCCACTGATTTTGTTCAAGTTGGTATTTATAATGTTAAGTTCCTGGCAGCATCCCTCTAGTTGTTGTTTGAAATGTCAGGCCACCTTCTTTGACTGGACAAGAAAAAGACAAAAATCAAAATCAAAGTTAATAATAAAAGGAAATATAAAAGATAAAGTGTACATATATATATATATATATTTTTTTTTTTTTTTTTATGACGTGGAACGTGCAGCCGCTACTTTTCGAATGTGTTCTGGGTAAATCTCCGAATATAGGGCAATAGTCCGCAAACTATGTCAGTCTAGTAAACTACACTGAATAAATCTTGTGTAACAAGCTCGACAAAAAAGGCGTTGACAGAATTCGAACTAAAGATCTTACAGTCACCGAGATATCCTACTCCACCAACTCGACCACCCCTTGGGGGCAATAAAGTGTGTGTATATATATTGATAAATTTTGAGTGATGAATTAAGAAAGAGAATATTAAATTATTAAAAATTATTTTTAATATTTAAGAGTTAATGTAATTTTCCTTGTCAATCAAAACTCACTATATATATATATATGGAAAATTGTAATGATTGAATAATATCTTAAAAATGTCTTCACTATCTCCAAAATATATATATATGTATATATTTGTCTTCTAGCATTCAAAGTTTTCACATTATTTTGAGAATTACATAAAAAATTATTCCACGAAATAGTTTAGAAATTATATATTGTAAAAGTTCTCTTTATTTATTTATTTTTTTCTTTTCTTAAATCGGATTTGTTATTTATTCAATTGAATATTATAATATTATGATAATTTATTTTATGCACTTATAAAATTAACAAGTTAATCTACAATAAATATCTATAACATACAAAACTTTATAATAATTTCGTGTGATGAAGAGAAAATATTTTTGTATATATACACACGTTTAAAACTTAGGAGCATACTTTCATATGTAACATTATATGAATAATTTCAAGTTTTTGGTAACTTCAACACAATTATATTTTAATGGACTCATTTTTTCTAATTTTACAAATGTTCGTAAACTCTAACTCTAACTTGAATTTGCTGGTCTCATATAAATTTCAATACTAATTTTACTCTGAAATTCACCAAATTAATTAAACGTCAAAATTTCTTAACTAAATTTTTAAGGAAAATAATCAAATTTCTTTGTTGATTTTATTAATTAAACGTCAAAATTTCTTAACTAAATTTTTAAGGAAAATAATCAAATTTCTTTGTTTCAAAATCAACAACTATTGAAAAAGTTGATGCACGGGTCAGTAAGATTATATAGTATGTTGATTATTCAAATATAATATAAAGCAAAGAATAAACTTAGAATTATTGTTTTTTAAGCGGACTCCTAATGCTTCTTTCGGAGTGGATAGTTGAGGGTTCGAATCCCCTGGAGTGGTTAGCGTCATGTTAAAAGCTCTGGGACAGGCCCTAATCCTCAAGTAAGAGTTGAACTCTGCGAGCGTTTTGCAAATCGAGTCTGGATAAGTCTCACCGAAAAGGTGGGGACAAGTGGGTACCAAAATATATATATATTTATTGTTTGAAAAAATTATGTAATTTTTAATATTTAATTTTTATGTATGAAAATAAAAACTACTTCCACAATTGTTAGAGAATATTTCAAAATCACTTTAGAAATCATAGTGAAAAATTTTACATATCATAACATTATATTCTTTGTTATATGGTGGGGTTTTTGAATTACATTGTTGTTGTCGCATTGGCCAAAATTAATTCAATTATAACAATGAACAATGTAGAATGTTCATCGAGTCATTTCCTTAAGAAACCAGCTAATCAAAATTAATTAATAAGAAATTGAAAACAATAAAGGGGTTTTGAGATTAGGAACTTGTAGAAAAATAAACTAAAAGAAAAAAACGTAAGTATGAGATTTAAAATTTTTGTCCAAAATAAAATTATATATTATTTATATATTTAGAATTTTAGTATTTTATTTTTCTAGAAATTATCTAATTTTTAATATTTAATATGTGAAAATAAAAACTACTTCCACAATTGTTAGAAAATATTTCAAAAATCATTTTAGAAATTATATATCATAATGAAAAATTTTACTAATATTTTTTTATATAAGTAAACAGTCGTAGCATTTTGGGAATATATATGGCAAATTTGTATAAATAGTCCCCAAATTACAAAGGTTTGGTGACATTGGTCCCCAAATGATTTTTTTAGTGGGATTAGTCTCCGAACTATAAAAAAAAATGTGACATTGGTCCTTCCATTAAAAATTCTGTTAAATCACTGTTAAGTTATAAAAAAATTAAAAAATTCCAAGGGTATTTTTGTCATTATACAATTTAAATTAATATTTTGGGGTGTGCATTAAGGTGGGGCGGAACTCTTCTGCGCGGACATACGAAGACCCGTGGTTGCCGGGCCTTCCAAACTTCGTTGTGCCTGAAGGAGTTCAAGTTCGAGATGAGCTCTACTTGGTGCGGGATCCGATGAATCGGGATAAAATGACCTGGGATAGAGACAAAGTGCGTGCTGCTTTTCCTGGTGAGGTTTGTAATGCAATTTTAAGTATTCCCGTGGTTGAAAGGGAACAAGATTCTATTGTTTGGGCTCCCTCCAAGTCGGGGTCTTTCTCTGTGAGAAGTTCTTACAGAGCAAACAATGGGATAAGATTTGGTGAACTCAGTTTGGAGGACAGGAGGAAATGGACACTGCTTTGGCACTCGGATCTCCATGAACGTCATAAACTCTTAGTTTGGAAAATACTGATTGACATAATCCCCACAAAAGATCGCATCAAACAATTTGTTCCTCTCTCAGACCTCTCTTGTCTGCTTTGTGGGGGCTGTGCTGAATCTTTACAGCACCTCTTATTTGATTGCCCTGCTACTGTTACTTGTTGGCTCAATTCTCCGTGGAATGTACGAATACAGAGCTGTGCGGACACTGGGGCTACGGTTTGGTTCTCAAAAGTCTTGAGTAACTCAACAATCTTTCAGGATTCTTTGGCTGAGGATGACAAATCCAAATTTCTTCATTTCGCAGTCATTGTTTTTGAGCAGTTGTGGTTAGTTCGGAACAAGGTTCGTCTAGGTGTTCCTTTGCCGGACTGGAAGGAAGTATCGAACAGGATCAATCGTACACTTGATGTCTACTGGAATGCGGCGAACCGTCGACGATCAATACGCTTGAGACAGCCTACTCAAAAATGCTGGAACCCCCCGATATTGGGCGAGCTGAAAATGAATGTTGATGCTGCATTCTCGAATATGGAAGCGGTGTCGGGGATAGTTCTTAGGGACCATAATGGTAAGACATTGGGGGCTTGGTCAAACCACTTTCTATCCCCTAATGTTTTCTGTGCAGAAATGGAAGTGGTGATCCAAGCCTTCACAATAGCGGAACTCATGAAGATGGACAAGATAACGATTGAAAGTGATTCTCTGGAAATTGTTTTGGCTCTCAACGGTGTGCAGGACTTTGAAGATTGGCAAGCCAAGTCAAATATTGTTAAAGGGAAATCCTTTTTGCTCAAATACCCCCTCTGGTTTTGTAAACATGTGAGTAGATGTTGCAATCATAGAGCCCATAATTTAGCTCAATGGGCAAAGTCTTTTAATTTCAGTGGGTCTGTTGACCTTAATTTGCTCCCGTCCGATATTTTCTGTAATGGAACAAACGCTGATATTATTGTTTTGGATACTGAGGATATGAATGATTAAATCTCTATTTACCAAAAAAAAAAAAAAAAATTAATATTTTTTAAGGAATAACCGTGAAGGATAGAGGATGGTAAGATTTGTGAAAAAAATGGTAACTTATTTATCAAAATTAATAATTTACCATTTTTTGTATAAACTCACCATTTTTATACTTATACTTACTTTAAAATGGCTAAAAATTGCTACAATACTATTATATTATTATTTTATTTAGTCAAAATTTATTGATAACATATTGAATACGTAATTTTTGATGATGTGTCAAACATACAAAATGTCATATCTCTTTTTAACTTTTTTTTTTTTTTATTAGTACATCTCCTTTTAACTTGTAAACCTACTATTGTATGTTATTAAATTACTATTGTATGTTATCAAATTACACTTATAAATCATTTATTGGTTTGGTTCATAATTGCATCGAATGCACTATTTTGATAAATTGCACCACAATATTATCCATGTGGATAATATATATACATTTGTATATGAATGTATTTATCCATTATAAGGATCCACCAATATATCTTGTATTATTTAATCTCCAAATCTTCATATATATTAGTTTTGGAACAATTCTTCATTTATCAATAAATGTTCTGATGAAAAGCATCCTCATTTATGACTTTTAAATTATTGGTTTGAATTATAATTACAAAAAGTTTTATGGTTTTTTTTTTAGGCAAAACAACTCGCCTATGACTTTTTATTTATTTATTTTTTCATTGTCTTTTCACTATCTTTTTAATCTTACTTTTTTACTTTTTATATCAATTTGTATTGTTTATTTTTTCTTAATTAAAAATAATAATTTAGCTAATAAAAAAAATTTAATTTTTTTTACATAAATAGTTAATTTTGAAACAATTAACCAAGATTTGAAACCTCAACTATCTGCCCTGAGGATAAGTATTAGGAGTTTGCTTACCAACTCTCCCAAACTGTTTGATTTAATAGGCATACTTATATCAAAACAAATGACATTTTTACAAAATAATTTTTATTAAATATAACAGTTGACTAATGGTTAAATTAAGAGAAATGATGAAATTGGCCAAAATTTATAAGATAAGGGATGAAATTTTCTAAAAAAAAAAAAATAGATGAAATCGCAAAAAAATTATAAGAGACTAATTTGGTCAATTTACCTAAAAAAAGAATAGAACAAATAAAATTTATAAATCAAACATATAATATAATATCGAGTAAAAAATATTAAATTCATCTTAAATTAAAAATGTTTTAAAAAATTATAATATATGTATAACTAGTATATATATATATATATATGTTCGTTTAAATCCCTATGCACCATCCATTCTTATTATACACATAACAAAAAATTATGCACTAAATTCATTCTGTTTCCAAGTCAAACAAAAGTTTCACTATTCATAATTCTAAGACGGGGATGAATTACTAAGTAACTCTTTAGTCTTAATTGAAGTTATCCGATCAAACTCGTATTTATGTATGTATAGGTTATTTAAAACTAGATATTATATTTTTAAATATTTATTTTATTATTTATGGATGTGGTTTCTAATCTCCAATCACTTTAGTCTCGATCCTCCGAATCTTCGTTCCTGTAAAAAATAAAGTCAAACGGAGATTGCTCCCCGTAAAACTCCTCCGATGCTTAAGTCGGAAATAAAAACGAGAGGAAAAACTAAAAAGACTAGGGTTTCTAGAGAAGAATTTCACATACATGTTCCCGTTATTTGGCCTTATATTTATAATGATATATGATTTCCCAATTTCCCAATTTCCCAATTAAAATAGACTCTGATTGATTAAAGAATTTATATATATTTATTGTTAAATAAATATTATGATATATATAAATATAAAAGATAAATATTAAGATATAAAATATAATATAAGTAATAAATATTATGATATCTATCATAATACCGTTTAAAAAATATATATTATGATATGTACAATATATAACTATGGACGTTTTATAAAATTCTCTTTCTTAATTTATCACTCAAAATTATATAAAATTTAGGAATGCATTTAATATATAGGGTTTATTCCCAAAAATGGTGCTATTTTTGAGATTATTCCCAAAATGAGGTTGCTTTTTTTGCAACTTCCCAAAATGGGGTACCTCTACTTTGGCAAATTAGAGGCTCAATTTTTTTTAATAAAATATTCAACCTCTACTTTGGCAAAGTATAGGCTGAATATTTTATTAAAAAAAATTCAGTCTCTACTTTGCCAAAGTAGAGGCTTATTTTTTTTAATAAAATATTTTAATATAATTTCCTATTTTTTAAAAAATTATTTATAAATTTTAATTTTATCATTTTCTAATAATGTTAATTTATAAATATTTTTTTAATATAATTTTCATAATATAGATTATATTTATTATTAATTATTATCATTATACTTATATTATATTTAACAAGTGATGTAAAAATTAATTGAAATTATAATATATTATAATATTAAAATAATATTTTATGTAATTATGTGAAGTAATTTTTTTTTTGTGTTTATATATTTAATTAATTTTAATTTAAGATTTATTTTTATATTCTTGAATTAAGTAATTTAATAAATTTATATTATATATTGACATAAAAAATCTTTTATATATTTGATGATTTTTTTTTAAAAAAAAAAGTCTAATATGACATGAAATAACAAGTCATTAATAATTTTTAAAAAAATCGTTCCACATTTGAATAACAAAAAATTCTTATATTTTTACTTTTTTAACTCTTTCAACTAATTATTATTATTTATTTGAAAACTTGTATTTATGTTCTTTAAGTAAATAATTTAATAAATTTATATTATATATTTACATAAAAAATATTTTATTTAAATAAAAAATATTAAAATTATTTTCATATATATATAAAATATTTTTTATGTAAATATATAATATAAATTTATTAAATTATTTACTTAAAGAACATAAATACAAGTTTTCAAATAAATAATAATAATTAGTTAAAAAAGTAAAAATATAAGAATTTTTTGTTATTCAAGTGTGGAACGATTTTTTAAAAAATTATTAATGACTTGTTATTTCATGTCATATTAGACTTTTTTGAAAAAAAAATCATCAAGTATATAAAAGATTTTTTATTTCAATAAAATATATTTTATGTCAATATATAATATAAATTTATTAAATTACTTAATTCAAAAATATAAAAATAAATCTTAAATTAAAATTAATTAAATATATAAACACAAATAAAAAAATTACTTCACATAATTACATAAAATATTATTTTAATATTATAATATATTATAATTTCAATTAATTTTTACATCACTTTGTTTTTTTTTTTTTTTGATACAATGGGGGAAGGGGGTGTCGAACTCCCGTAGGGGAGGGTGGGGAGTGGCTCATCTGCCATCTCCACCAACATCAGCCGACACATCACTTTGTTAAATATAATATAACTATAATGATAATAATTAATAATAAATATAATCTATATTATGAAAATTATATTAAAAAAATGTATATAAATTAATATTATTAGAAAATGATAAAATTAAAATTTATAAATAATTTTTTAAAAAATAAAAAATTATATTTAAATATTTTATTAAAAAAAATAAGACTTTACTTGTCAAAGTAAAGGCTGAATTTTTTTTAATAAAATATTCAGCATCTACTTTGTCAAAGTAGAAGTTGAATATTTTATTAAAAAAAATTGAACCTCTACTTTACCAAAATAGAGGTACCCTATTTTGGGAAGTTGTTAAAAAAGTAACCCATTTTAAGAATAATCTCAAAAATAGCACCATTTTGAGAATAAACCCATATATATACAACGTCTTATACATACATATTTTTTATTTTTTGTCTTTTTAGTCAAAGAAGGTGGCTGACATTCCAAACACCAACTTGAGGGAAGCTGCCAGGAACTTAACATTTTAAACACCAACTTGAACAAAATCATGGGGCGACGCCAACGATGTCGGAAATATTGTCATTAGAAACCACCGGAGATAATTAGTGAGAGTACAAAACAAAAAAATCAACAGTACAACATGCACGTGAAAGATCTACCCAAACACTTTTCTTGATTTCTAGTCCTTTTATAAATTACTATTTATATTTCTGAGCCCTCAAACTATTGTTTTTTATCATATTTCAACCTTAATTATGAGCTGATAAACAAGAAGACTTTCACTATAAATACCTTAACCCTTTTATCCTGAATATAGTGTACAAAACAAGTATTATCATCATCAGCAGTCAAATCAAATATCTATGGCTAAATCTCAAGTTAGCTACGCAAAAGTTTTCGGCATCCTCTTCTTCATCTTCATGATTATAAGCTTTGGTAGGTTTCATTTTATATTATATAACAACGTAAGTAATTTCATTTGTAAAATGTTGTCTGGAAATTAAACTTTGTGATCTGGATGTGTAACAGAAGGACAAATGGTTGATGGTAAAGTATGTGTGAGGAGAAGCAATAAGTATACTGGAGTTTGCTTAATAAATGATCCGTGCTATGAAGTGTGCAAGAAAAAGGAGGGTGCTGGTTTTGGAAGGTGCGTTCAAAAGGTTTGCGTTTGCATCTTCACCTGTTGAGATAGAGGTTTGTCTTCTTCTTCCATTACTTAATTAAATTCTTTTCTTATTCAAATGTTTAGGTTTATATTAATTGTATATGTTATTGTTGTTTGCAGAGATTGAAGTGATATGGAGCTTCTAATAATATTGAATAAAGTTGCGTTAAAATTAGACCGTCGTCTCAAACCATGCATGTATATACTCTAAAATAAGTTATTTTATAGGGTGTGTATTGGTGAGACATTGTTGGATGTTGTCCTTCTACAAGAGTATTGTATTTTCTTATATATATAAAAAGAAAATTAAGCTTGTTTACAAAATAATGATATAAAAAGTGTGACTTCATCTTTTTATATATATATATATATATATATATATATATATATATATATATATATATCTCTTACATATATTTTTTCACATGGTATCCTTCCTACACTTGATCATATCTGCAAATATATCCCTTCGGTGGACTCCACGTGCTACTTATGTGGCCAAGCTGCTGAATCTGTTTACCACTTAACTCTCGGTTGTTCTATTACTAAGCTTCTCTGGTGGAATTCAAAGTGGCACATCAGATTGGAATTTTTCTCCTCCTTGGAAGTATCGCAGTGGATTGAATTGTTGATTGAAGACAACGAATCACTCCCAGTTGGTAAAGTGGAGAGGCGCAGGATTTTAATTTTCTTTGTAACTCTGATGGAACAATTATGGATGACCAGAAACCAAATCTGGAAAGGCAGTCAAGCTCCAAACTGGGATGAATTTTCTCAAAATGTCAACTCTATTGCGTCTAGATATTCTACAAGACTGATGGAGTCTTCGGCTCCCAACCGTCGGCATCTTAATTCTACTAAATGGTATCCACCAGCACCAGGTGAATTGAAGATTAATTTCGATGCTGCTTATCTTAATGGGAAAACCACTACTAGTGCCATTCTTCGTAATTATGTAGGGGAAATCAAGGGGGCTTGGGTCAATCACTTCAACAATGAAAATTCCTATTGTGCTGAGGCTGAAGCGGCTATCCGAGCCCTCCATGTATGTCTCAATCTTGATCTGGAATCGGTGACGATTGAAGGAGATGCATTATTCGTGATTTTGGCACTTCAAGGTATGACAAATTTCGAAGATTGGAAAGCAAAGAAGAACATTGAGGACGGCAGGAAAATTCTTAAGTTGAGGACGCTTTGGTTTCTTAATTTTGCCCCTAGAACCAGCAATGCTTGTGCACATCACTTGGCCAAATGGGCATTTCATTCTAATTTTTCTGGGCTTGTTCCGCTACCCCTTCTGTTGTCTGTCCTCCCAGAAGGGTGTTTTTGTTAGTGTTTTGTCTTGTTTGTTTGTTTTGTTTTGTTGCTCTTTTCTGTCTTTCCTTCTTGTATTCAGTCCTTTTATTCAATGTATTGCCGCTTAAAAAAAAAAAAAAAATATATATTTTTTCAATAAATATATTATAACAAAATAGAAGAGATAAAATTCTTCATTAAAAACCCACTATTTCAATTAATAAATAATGGCGCCCACCGTGGGGCACCAACCCACGACCATATGTCATGCTCATATGTCATGCTAATGGTAGTACTAAATTATCAAAAAACAATTTATAATCGTTAATTTAATATTTAAGAGCTAATGTGTCAAGAAGGTCTCAGTTGGTAGCACCCTCACTTATAATATAAGAGGTTATGAGTTCGAGACATGATAGAAGCTAAGATTTGAAACAAAAAAAAAAAAAAAAAAAAGCTAATGTAATTTTCCTATTTGTGAATCAAAACTCACTATAATTATATATATATATATATATATATATATATATATATATATGTATAAAAATGGAAAATTGTAATGATTGCATACCTCTTATCTATACTTAAAAATATCATCATTATCTGCCAAAAAATATTTGTCTTCACAGGATTTTGAGAATTGAAGAAAAAAGCTTAATACAACCATAGATATATATTCATATAATAGCAATAAAAGCTTTATATTCATATTTATAATCACAATCATAGATAAAAATACAAAAATAATACAACCTCTTCAAGAATCATGAAATTTTACAAAGTCCAGCAGAGATCTGTTTAGTATATTACACTTGGAAAATATACTTAATGTGTAAGATAATATATTAGAAAATATATCAACTTATTTATTTATTTCAATTAAATAGGAAATAAATTTATTTTTTAAAAAGTGTTGAACCTTTGAAATATCATGCTCTTCCTCTTTTGTCTAGATCAAGCGCCTAAGCTCTCGAGATTATATTCAAAATTGATATCGGTCTTGACATAAAGCTTCAAAGACGCTCAAAGTTTTATCAATTTATTTCGATTTTAAGTCAAAACTCTCATAATGGATTAAAATATGCTAAATTTTGTTTAAACGGATCAGGATTAAGCCCAAAAAAGCCTTCAAATCTATGATGGTTTAAATCAACATAGCAATAAAGGTATGGCCTAATATAAATTGGATTGATATACATATACTCTTTGTATATGTAATTTGCGTTTGTTTTAATTATATTTTTGACGAAACAAAAGATATTTATATTTAAACAAATATATAAATATATATTAGAATTCAAATATATATATACAAATTATTTTTCTGAATAAATATAATTTAAAATTTTATAGGATTAATTTAATTTCTAACTTTTTTTTTTGTTAAGCAATTTAATTTCTAACTTGAACCATACTATATCCTTATAAAAACATCCAAAATATAGTTTTTTTTTATCACTTTAATTAATTAAAATAATTTTTTAATGTGATTATAATTTAAATTTTAAAAATAATTATCAACATTAATTAAACATAAAATAGTGGTATTTATTTTTTAAATTATATTTTTTGATTAATTATACAAATACATGTCATATTTTTATTAGTGTCCCATACAATATTAAAGGATGTCTTAAAAGATCCTATACCCAAAAAGTGTAATTAAAATTTCAAT
Organism: Cynanchum wilfordii; assembly: GCA_025388415.1. Taxonomy (NCBI): domain Eukaryota; kingdom Viridiplantae; phylum Streptophyta; class Magnoliopsida; order Gentianales; family Apocynaceae; genus Cynanchum; species Cynanchum wilfordii. The sequence continues at coordinate 716,638 of JAHSUH010005243.1, forward strand.
TAAAAAGGAAATAAATTCATTTAAAGATATTTGTTTTTTTGCTTTAAATATTACACGAGCTTATGACCTTTACATTCAACCTATTTTATTTATCTTTCTTTATATTAGTTTACAATCTTTATTTTCAAATAAATTGATCATTTATCGATTTTGATTTTTTCAAATTTGTCATTCTAATAAAAATTGGTCAATATCTAACAACTTTTTGACATATAACTGACACATATATTAAACTTAAACGCATTTTTATTAGTTTCAATCTTTTGGGCATAGTTATTATAATTAAACATATTTATTTTTGTAGAATTTTAAATTCAAGATATTAGGAAAAAATAAAATAATTGTGTCTTCAAGCAAAAAGGAAATAAAAGGACCAAAGACCCTTAAGTTTAATGTGTATACTAATCATGTGCAAAAAAAAAAAGCCAGATATTGGTCAATTTTGAATGAAAAAACCAATTTGAGAAAATTAAAAATAGATAACGGATCAATTTATTTGAACTTAAAGATTCATGATCAATATAGAGAAAGGGATGATCCAACTATTATATTGATTGATATGAAGCATTAATATATTGTTTTTTATTGTATTCTTTTTTTAAATATATATATTATTGAAATTTTTTCATGTATTAAACGCATAACCTTTTGAATCATAAATGAAGTTGCTATTGTATATTAGGGACTAATCCGAGATTGATGAACAAAAATTCTAATTAATCCACCTTTAAGTGCTCGATCTACAAGTTAAAAGACAAAATTTAGTTTCTCCCCTATCTTTGCATAAAACTTTGAATTTTTTTAATTTTTTTGACATGAATCTTTGTTTAAATATGACACGAAACTAAGCAAAAAAAAAAAAATCTATAATGACTTTTAGTTAATTGGGTAAAAATGTCAACTTAACGGTTTGTCTAATTTTTTAACGGCAAAAATTGACGACATTTTACTAATTATAGTGTAAATTATGAATCGAGAAAAGTTCAATCCAGAAATTAATAAAATGTGAGTATTTTTTTTTTTAACCCACTTGGGGCGCTCGGTGTTCCTACCTTTTCGGTGAAACTAATCCGAACTCGGGCTGCAGAGTGTTCGCAGAGTTCAACTTTTACTCGAGAGTTAGGGTCTAGCCCACAGCTTTTAACATGACACTAACTACCCCAAGGGGATTCGAAACCTCGATCATCCGCCCTGGAAGAAATATTAAGAGTGTGCTTACCAACTCCCCCAAACTAGCGGGTTGAAAATGTGAGTATTAATTAACTCTATTTTAACATGATTTAAGAGACAATTATATATAGCAAATGTCAAATTTAAAATAATCGTAATAATTTCTTACTTTCTATTTAGGGAATATTTTATTTTATTTTTATTTAACATTTTATGAAAAGATACAGAATTTAGTTTTCTTTGCCTCAGTGATATATATATTCTCGTAATTTAAATTTAAGATATTTTGTTATTCTTATTTACTTAACAAAAAGTTTTTTTTTTCTTTTTATTGAAAAGTTACGTACAATTATACAAATTTGTAGTTTTTAAGGATAGTAAAAATATGTCTAATAAAAAAATAGAAAGAAAAAATGAAATTATTTGAAGTGTGAATTGCAAAAATGGTCTTTTATGCTTTTTTTTTATTATTATTACGATTTCTCTCTAATGCATATATATATATATATTAGATTTTTAGACAAAAAGTATATTAAAACTTAATTTTTTATTTTGAGAAATCCTAACTTTTAATGTATCTTAAATTCATAACTTTTAAGTCATAAGTGAGAGTGTTTACCAACTGAGTTACACTTTCTTGACTTAATTTTTTATTAATTAATTACATTTTAAAGAATAATTTTTATGAATTAAAAATTAAATTATATTTTAAATTGATGAAAAAAAGAGAATGATAATTTCCAAAAAAAAAAAAAAAATTAGACTATTTCATTTGGAAAAATTAAATGAATAATACACGTTACGAATAAATAATAATAATAATAATAACCAAAAACATTAAAATCTTCCAAACGATTTCAACTAAAAATTAAAAATTAAATACAAACGTAGGGAGATCAAGCTCCCTCAAATTAGATTAAGCCAAAACGGATCAATAGAAATAGGACCAATGTAAATTGGATTAAGCAATCTGAATTATACACTTTTTGTACTTTTTATTGTTGTTTTACTGATAAAGAAATTTATGTCTACACTGTTGGGGTTGGGGTGTCAACCCACATTGGAAGATTATGCAAGAGTTGTCTAGTATATAAGGAGTTACATCTATTCCATTAGTATGAGACCTTTTGGGAAAGTCTCAAGAACAAACCCGTGAAAGCTTAGACCCAAAGCGGATAATATCATACTAATGTGGAGTTAGATCAGCAGTCGGCCCTAGCTCCCTGATGGGAGAATTGGGCCCAAGAATGATAATAATAATAATAAAAAATAAAAAAAATTAGACGTGAATAAATATATACTTAATTTGGGAAAATTGTATTAATTATACAAGTTGCAAAAAAATTAATAATAATAATAACAACAAAAATGAAAAGATCAAAATCTTTCTAATCCAAAAAACCTTTACTTTCTTCTTCCAGCATCATCAATAAGCTGTTTTCTTTGGACTTGGAGAATGTTTACCTGATCTCCCGGTCGGCAGTTTTTTTGTTGACTTGTTTTTTTATCACAAGAAATATTATCACGTTTCATAACATCATTAGAAATGAATTTTTTTTTCCCTGCTTCAGAAAAGTCATTCAAAAACCCCAACAAAATTAATCCAAGCAGAAGAAAAGCTGTTCCTTTGAATGCCATCTTCAAAAAACAAAACAAAACAGCACTTTTGAGAATGTAAAAAATAATTTTTTTTGAGGCAACAAAATATTATTTTTTGATGCCTTACAAATTAAGTTGGAGAGAGAAAGGTAAATTTTTTAAATTTTCATCAATACTATATCTATATATATATATATATATATATATATACAAGCATACATGAATGAAGAGGGAGAAAAGACTTTCTACGGCAAGGATTTATTGTTTTGTATTTCAAATATTTTGTACCATATCATCTACTCTAAATGCGGATGAATCAATAAAAAATTTTAAGAGTTCATCTATTAATTCGCTTTCTTTTGTTGAATTTTTCTACTCGATGTTGCGGTTTTTCTCAAATTTTATATAGATTATGTTCTATAATATATTAAAGAAATCTTAACTTCTATTATGTCTTGAACTCATGACCTTCATGTCATAAGCGAGACTGTTACATGTCTATTGTGTCTTAACTCATGACCTTCTTGACCACAGTATACTTATATCCTTTTAATTACAATAATTTTTCTATACTAGTATTCCCTCAAATATTTCTTTTGGTTAATTTTTCTCCCCATTAATACATACATATATATATATATATATATATATATATCTTTTTTTTTTTTTTTTTTTTTTTTTTTTTGTTTTTCTTCGAGATGATGAGGAGCTTTAGAAGTTCACCTGCTAGATTCGTTAATTGAAAGCATGAAACAAGAAAATTGGGGAATTGCGTACGTATAGTAAAGAAATGAAGGAAGGAAGGAAAGAAAGAAAAGGGAGAAGAAAATCCCAAATACTGGATTAGGTTTGATGAAAATTGCTAAAATTATAAAGATAAATGATGATATTATATAAAAATTTTAAATATGGATGAAATCACAAAAATTATATAACTTAATGAATGAAATTTTGTCAATTTGCCTTATATATACATCCAATAACCATATAGGCTTTTTGATAAAAATAGTCCTCAAACTATTAATGTTTGGTGACATTAGTCCCTATACTATATCAATATTGTGAAATTGCCTTATATATACATCCAATAACCATATAAGCTTTTTGATAAAAAATAGTTCCCAAACTATTGACGTTTGATGACATTAGTCCCTATATTATATAAATATTGTGAAATTGGTCATTCCGTCTAAAAAATATGTAAATAAAACATCCTTAAGTTCATAAAACAAACCAAAAAAAAAAATCAAAGGTATATATATATATATATCATTACACTATTTTAATATATTTAATAAATTATTAATTGGACTAAATCCCACAATTATGCATAGTCAAAATAATATGATAATTACTATTATATATACATCCAATAACCATATACTTGGGCTATTCATGTGAAATTAATTTACATAATTACGTAATCCAGAACCCACCTTCAAAATCGACTTGAGTGGTCTTGAATTATTTTCATCAGCAGCTTCGCTTTCCATTGACATGCTTTTTTTTCTTGTAGTTTTACTACTTATTGGGAATACTTCAACATTTTCATTTATGCTCACCATTTTCTTTGGAGCTTTCTTTTCCTTCACTGCCATTGTTGGTTCTCTCTCATTCTGTGATTCTTCATGATCCTTCTTCTCCGGCGACGGAGGAAGTGGCGGTGGCGGTGGTGGAACAAGCTGCTGCATGATTAATGTTGTGGTATGATTGTGGTGTTTTCTTGTATTCGGCGGTGTTTGATTTTCTGATTCTAACAATCCAACACTGCCCGTATGGAATCTTTGGAGAAATCTTCCCAAGAAGTTGGAGAATTTGTTGCAAATGGCTAAAATTTTGCAGACAGGACAGAATGTGGGTAAGATGGAAAAGAGGAGATTAATGTGTACTGGTTGATGATGAGAATCCATGTGGGCAAAATTCATTAACTTTTCCGAAAAAATTAAAATTATATAGATTAAGAATGCAATTGTGTGATTTCTTTGGTTTGCAGAGATTCTAAAACCCGATTGACTTGTCCTTCTTTATTGGGAAGGTAATGTTCTGTTCTTTCCTTTCTTTTGCCTTTACTTTGTAACAGGGAAAACAAATATGTAGAAGAAGGGAGGGGCAAATTAGACATTTAGGACCGAAGTTTACATTTTTTGAAAAACAAATAATTTAGAGATCGAATTAATTATATTTTCAACTTCAAAATAAGTAGTAAAAAAAAAGACGTAATTTAGTTAGTAAGAGGAAAAAAAAATACCAATTTAATCACTTGACTTTCAGTACTATTCTTTTAGGGGCATTTTAGGTACTCCAAAAAATGTGGAATAAAATAGTTGTAAAAAAAATAATTTTTTTTAAAAAAAAAAAAAAACCTTTCTTAATTTAAACAAAAAATACAATGTCTTAATATTTCCATTTTTATACAAGAAAAAGAATTTTTTTTTTCCATTGTTAGCTTCTAAATAGTTTTTTTTTTTTTTGATGTGGTATATCTCGGGTCATTCCGGCTCGGACTAATTCACCCAGAAAGGCCCAACAGTGCGGGTATACCCGCACTTGTGAATATATCTCAAACTGTGGAACCCCGGGTGAAGTTTAAACCCTTAACCTCTTGACAAACCAGGAGGAAAGGGAGGAACTCCTAAAACAATGGTCGGGAGAGATTCGAACCCTCAACCTTTTGGTTGAGGGAAAGACTCCTAGACCATTACGCCAAGAGAAGAACTTCAGCTTTAAATAGTTGACAAAGAGAATTTTCAATTAAAAATTAAAAAAAAAATGATTCAAAGGATGAAATTGGATAATCATAAAAAATATATAGCATTAAGTAAGTAAAATTAAGCATTTAGAATTTAATTGGAGAAATAAAAATATATATATAATTAAATCTGGGAATTTTTTCCTAAAAAAAAATCAAAAGTGATAAATTATAAGCTACTATTTATTCAAACTCATAAAAACTTTTTTTTTTTTTTTAAAACCATCAACATTAAATTACTTACAAGATTTGTATTTTGGTGATTCAAAGGAGATGTTTAACTTATCACACAATCAAGGAATATTGTTATTTTTGCACTCGCATTGAACTTTGCCACAAAATTTAAGAAAAATATATAAGTATTCCACCAATAATTTATATGTTCGGCTATCAATCCAAATCTCACATCTGAAGATCTCAATAGTTACCTAACATATAAGTATTCCACTCAATCTATTAATATGAATCTTTTTTTGAAAGTGTCAAAAAAACAAATCAGTAAAGCTTAGTTCTAAAGCGGACAATATTATACGAATGTAGAGTTAAATTGAGGTTGGAGCCCAACATTATATACATCTTATAATGGTGGATGCATATATATTAGAATAATATCATTTTAATATATATATATATATATCGTTATAATATATTGTCTTGTGAATAAAAACAAGAAAATTGTAAGAATATATTTAAATTAATTCTTTGGTGAAAATTCAGACTTGATTGTCTCAACTTCCTTAGTACTAATTTGGAATGTCTGACTCAAGACATCATCAGGAACCGGAGGTGTAGCGGCAAACAATGTCGTGGCAACGGAAACAGTACCGGGAAATTGACTATTGAAACCGACGATAACAGTCGCCGGTAACTTACCGTTATTCTTCTGAAAATGGACAAGACCTCTTGGGAAAACAAAGTTATCACCTTTCTTAATAGTTTTTTATGAGATTAGTTGGTTTGTTGTAGTGATGAATCCAACCTCTAATTCACCTTCTAGAACAAAAATAATTTCCGTCGCTCGAGGGTGGCTGTGCGGCGGATTCAGGCCGCCGGGTGCGTAGTCGATCCTTGCCATGGATATACCGAGAGTGTTTAGTCCTGGGATTTGTTGCACGTTGGCTGGTGTCACTACTGAACCCGTTGAGGTGTTATTGGTCACTCCTGGCTTTGCTAGACCGGAAAATGAGAAGTCCGTTGCCGTGAAATTTGCTTTGCATATAAACCCGTTCACCAAAACAGCTGCATTCACATATATACATATATATATATATATATTAATAATAATCATAATGCTAAAAGAATATGAGTAGTGATTGAACAGTTATTCCTTACGAGAATTAAGATCAGCAACACAAAGATCTTGAAGCATGTCTGGATCTCCAGCTGACACTAATTCGTTGAAACCTACGAAAAACAACTCCAAAAATATCACAGCCAAAAGAAGCCTCTTAGAAGCCATTTTTCTCTGCAAAAATAGAGGAGTTAAAGAAACATATTTATAGAGAAAACATGATAGTAATCGAGTTGGTATAGTTCCCTTTATTTGTGTATGTATACATATACTTTGTCAATTGAGAGATCTTGAATTCGATTCATATTAGAGATGATTTTGTACCGTATTTTTAACTAAATGTTATAATTTTGAGAATTTTTTTTTATTGAATTCTTTCTAAATTAGTCGAGATGGAATAGAAATCTCTCATTAGTTTGAATATTTTAAGGGTTTTGGTGGACAAATAGAGATGGGAGATTAACAAAACATAGCTACTTATAAGTTTTTGTTTAAGAGAGAAGGATAACAACTCCTTCAAAGTTAGTTAGAGTTGGATATATATATATATATATATATATATATATATATATATATATATGGTATGGCAGGAAACATCGAAATTAGGTTGTACGGAAAGGAAATATTTAGCTTTGATCATTGTTTCTATAATTAAAACATAGGAGACTATATTTTTTATTCGCAATTAAATTAATTGTCATATTATGTATAAATATAATTAAACTATTATATGTTTGAGTCGAAAAATATATATATATTATATTTGTAAACTTTGTGGTGTATATGTGAAAAGTATATATTCCCACTAGAATATTCCTAGTGATTGAGATACCTAATCATTATAAATATTAATTATTTAAAATAAAATTATATAAAACATTACATATTCAATAAAGTGAAAAATATTAATAAGACGTATTTGATTTGGTAAGGAGCTCTCATAGCTTAAATAAGGTTGTGTTCAAATTCCTATATATGTAGATGTTTAAAATTTGGACTCATCTACGACACTTCTTGCCTAAAAAAAAAAAAAATATATATATATATATATATATATAAATTAATAAAATTACATACTTAATTCTAAATAATTTTTATATATTTTTATTGACTTAATCGTCAAACATCTAAGAAAAGTATCCTACCCTTTCTTAGGAGTAGGAACCCATCCACTTTCTCCTACTTCTCATTCTTATAAATTTATTTAGTTTTTTTTATAACCATTTGGGGTGTTTGGTGTCCCTATCTTATTTGGTGAGATTAATTCGGACTCGGCCTACGGAGCTCTCATAGAGTTCAACTCTTACTCGGGGGTGAGAGTCCGACCTAGAACTTTTTTTAACATGACGCTAACCACCTCGGGGGATTAGAAACCTTGACCATCCGCCCTAGAGGAAGCATTAGGAATCCGCGCATCAACTCTCCCAAGCATTTTATTTAGTTGTTTATGCTTTGATTAAGAAATTTATGTACATGAATTATAAGAATGATTGATACTATCAAAATTACAAGGAATTGCAACTTTAAGTCTAGTATTTTTGTTTCATCATTCAAGGAGATTGATAGCGATTGAGAAGAATTACGTATTTAAGAAAATTTAGATTTCTTTAAGAATATTATACTTGTTTTTCATTAATAGTAAGATATTTTATAGTTGATCCGTAGGACCTCAAAAGTAAAAAGTGGTATCGGAGCGTTATTGGACCTAAGTTGTAAAAAGTGGTGAAAAGACGATAGCTTAATTAGTTTAACTTGTCTTATTTTCACCTCGTCCACTGTCTTGAAGTACAATTCTCATCGAGGGGCATGTAAAATCTTTTGCAGACGACTTAAATACGCGATGAGGATAGTAAAGGACAAAGTGACCTTGTTGTCATGATTCTTTGTCGACTGGATTCGTCTCTCCCCCACCCTCCTACCTCTCTTAATTAATATTGTTTATTACCGTGACGTTTCTCATTACTACCCATTCGTAACTCAAAAAAAAACTCAAGTATTGGTGGAAAAAATAAATAAATAAAAAATGTCTCTCAACCCCCACCCCATATTTTCGAGAAAAGGGTTGTGAAAATATTGAAAATTGAAACGCCCATATACGGGTAATGCTAGTCTTAGAAATTTTCTCTTATATATTCTTCTCAAATTAGTTGATAAAGATACAATATTATTAGAAAATGAAAGGAAAGGAAAAAAAAAAAAAAAAAAGCGGGTTGTTATTGGGCCAAAATTAGTGGTCATTGAATTTTGGGCCATGAAGCTGAAACGAAAACAAAAATTGCGGTGAACGTGGATCGAACACGTGACCTTCAGATCTTCAGTCTGACGCTCTCCCAACTGAGCTATCCCCGCTGAATGATCTTAATGTTTTTCAAAATAAATATATACACTATTTTAATAAATCCCACAAAATAAACAATTTATTACTTCTTTTTTTTATTTTTTATTTATTTTTTTAACTCAAACTCATACTTTTGGTTATAAGTATATATATGACTCTCAATTATTTATGAATTAAGTTGATAAAAGTACAAAATTATATATATACATGCACATGGGTCAAGAAAGCCTATTTATTTTTTTATAAAAAGGTTATACAAATTAACTTAAGAAAAATAATAAATATTTTTAATTAAATTGATACGTGTCTTATTTTTACTCATATCTTATAACATGTTTTAGAGATCCATTCATTATTTTTATTTAAGTCAGTCTAAAAATATCAAAATTACTAAGATCTAATATATTAAGACCTAAAAAATTAAAATAAAATATTTAAGATCGAATATATGAAAATATTTAAAATTTTGAAGTAAATTTATACTAATCTTCCTATTTTTTATTTAAAAAGAATGTTTCTAATAATATATATTTTTAACTTTTGTTCATAAAAAAATCATTTTTATTAAAATTACGCTAATATATTTTATTATAATATTAATAATAAGAAGAAAATAGAGGGACAAAGAATACATAGTAATTTTATTGATATATTACTCTTTTAAGAAAACCCTCTATTTATTAGGATATAATTCTAGAAAAACTACGAGATAAGAGAATTAAAAAGTTTAGTATAAATTAGGATTCTTTAATAGATATTTACATAATAAATAAATTTATAACATGTTTTATATTAAATTAGGTAGACATGAATCGTATTAGCCAAAATTTTAACAAAATTTTAATAAATAAAGAATTTTTGGCAAATTCTGTTTATAAAAAAAACTTTTATTAAATAAGAATTATATTAAATAATTATTTATAAAATATTATCCAAATAACACTCAAATATCAACTTTTTTCAAAAAAAAAATATATATATATTTTTTAATTTTAAGTTTAACTGAAATTTTAAATAAATAAATAGAATTTTACATTAAAATAAAAAAAATCAAAAATCAAAAGATTGTAATTGAATTAATACACCTTTAACTAGAACAATCTTTCCTTATTTATTCCGAGTTTTTCTTTTAACCTAAATAATTGAAATAAATCGTCTTTTGGGTTGCCACCACAAAAAAATTAAAAAACATAAAAAAAAATCATCTTTATATCATATAAATGATATAAAAAGTTACGAGTTTGACACTTTATATAAATATTATAAAAAATCAGAATCAAAATTTTTCCTCAAGTTTGAGTTAAACTTATAAGTAAAATCTCGACCAAATTTAAATTGATCAAATCAATAATTTGAAATATCGAATGATATTAATAATAATAATAATAATTATGCTTAATCGTCGATAGAGTGCAATATATATCTTATATATATAAGATTACAACTTTCTAATGATATGATTTGTAATTTTATTGAATTTTTGGATTTTAATGTCTTTTTTATCTTTATTTTATGATGATGTTTAGGGTTTTTATTTTTATTTCACTTTTTTTTAATTAAACATTAATGTCTAATAATCTTTCATATTTTTTATTATGATGTTTAAGAATTTTTTTTAATTAAATATTTATGTATCGTTTAACATTCTTATTATAACATTTTAATTTTTATTTTTAAATTTTTTTTCTATTTTTTTTGTTACTATATTTTGTATCAAAATATTTAATAATGAGAGAGATTTTTTTCACTTTAATTTTTTTTTTAAAAATAAAATATTTATATCTAAGGACCTCTCATATCCTTTATTATGACTTTTTAATTTTTATTTTTAAAATTTTTTTTGTACCAAAAAATGTAATTATAATGTTTAAGGTTTTTTTCCTTGACCCTCCTTATAATGTGAGTAGAAATATTAAATTTAAAATTTATAAAATCTTTTTCCTCTAATTTATATAAATATTTTTGTTATTATAAACAATTTTTTAATTTTTAAACCATAAAAAAATACATTTTATTATCTATTATATTTTTAATATTGTAACTATTTAATGTTTTTTAAATACATTTCATAAGCAAAAAAAAAAATATATATATATATATATATATATAACATGAGCAAAAACTTATCCATATTATATAAAATCTTTTAAAATATTTTCTTTAATTGCTATTACATAATTAATCAAAAATTTTATAATTTATTTTATCATTATATTGATCTTTTGATTTATATATATATAAATTTTTTTTTTCTACTTCAATAATAATTTTACAATATAAGATTACAAAGTTTTATATAATAGGATTTTAATTCTTTTAATATCTTTTAACGTTTTATTAGATTAAATAATATATTTTAAATATTACAATATTTATATTACCAGCAATAGCGCAGCAGTTACCGGAGCAGGAGGTAGAGGCCGACATCATGTGATGATTTTTCAATTTTTATTTTTTTAAATTGAATTGACATTTTTACCATTTGAAAAAAAAAATTATTTTTATTAAAAATAATGTTGACTAGCGAAAAAATTAAGATAAGGATGAAATTATCCAAAATTATAAAGATAATGGATGAAATTGACCAAAATTATAAAGATAATGGATGAAAGTTTCCAAAAAATTTATAAGTTAAGGGACAAATTTGGCCAATCTATCTTTTTTTTAAGTGAATTGACATTTTTTCCCTTTGAGAAAATTATTTTTATGAAAAATAACCGTTGACTAACAAAAAGATTAACAGAATGACGAAATTGGTCAAAATTATAAAGATAAGAGATGAAAGTTTCCAAAAAATTTGATAAGGGATGAAATCACACAAAATTTATAAGTTAAAAGATAAATTTAGCCAATTTTCCTAAAATGTATAAAAAAATAATATAAAGAATTAACTATAGATTAAAAAAAATTATAAAATAGGCATCACACTAGGCATCACACACCAGAGTGTGGGTTATCTACCTAGTGTATATATATATTCCTTTCTCTCTCCTATAATTAGAAAACTATCCTTTAAAAAGTGCCAAGTCATTCCACGACCAAAGAAGGAATATTGTGTGGACAAGAAAAAGTTGTGAAGACAAATCTAAAATGCTTTACTTTTCCTCTTTTACTTCCACTAAGGAAATCAAATCACTAATTTCTTCAATATTAAGAAATTTTTGGGTTCTATTCATAAACTTAAACTAAAATTAGGACTAAAAAATAAAAATTATATTTATCCCTTTAAAAATAAATATTTATTTTAAAAAATTGTGCATTCTAATTTCAAATATAATAAGTTAAATATATATAAATATAAGTTTTCAATTTAGTATAATAGGAAAATACGAAATTGAGTGTTTAATACTCGTTATTAACATCATTTATAAATTATATTGAATCAAAATTAATCGGAATTATGATGATTCATGAATCTGGTCGAGAAATGTTGAACGAGCCCCTCAATTTTGCATGTGAAGAACATAACCTTGTCACCATTCAACAAAGTAATTAAATCATAAATGGCGTCTATGGTAATCCCTAGTCGCGGTGGTCAACACGGCGGCCGCGGTCTCCGCGCCGATGATCAGACATACTACTGCTTCGACTGCGATCGTCGTTTGACTATTATAGCTACTTCCGACACCGGAATCATCATCTGTCCTATTTGTAGTCATCTCGTTCTCGAAGAATTCGAAACTCCCTCTTCTCCTCCTTCTCCTCCACCTTTTCCGATGCCGCCGCCGCCCAGGTCCACCACCGCCTCTGTTGATTTCGATAGTTTCTTCCCGACCTCCTCCGATATTGACAGCGATGCCGAACTATTTGATCCACTCCCACCACCTCCGCCACCTCTTCCATTCTTCTTCACCACTAATATTAATACAACTTCTACTGGTGCTTCTACTGGTGGCCGGGTAGTTGACTGTCTAAGTCAGCTTCATATCTATCCTCCACCGCCGCCGCCGCCGCCGCTGCCGTACTCACGAAATATTGGGGATTTTCACTACACTTTTGACAGTGATGTCAGACATCTCCGGCTGCCTTCTTCACCTCCTCTTCCTCCACCACCACCGGTAACTGATCAACGTCACCTATGTCCCCAATTCCCTGATCCATCAGCCCCAATTCCCCTTCCGCCATCTGAGAGTGAATTACCCCTAGAAAACTCGGTACCTTCTCCACCACAGGCTCCATCAAGATCAAGTGATGCTTCTGATATTTTCTACTCTCCTTCTAGAGATGCAGAGGAGGAGGAAAATCCTAACCAGCAGCATCCATTTCCGCCGCCACCGCCGTCAATATCAAACTCTTGGGATTATTTCTTTCCCGACACAGACCTACCACCGAGCAGTCCGTCAAACCACGAAAATTCATCAGATCTACAACCGAACAGTCCGCCAAACCACGAAAGTTCATCATTTGATCTACTACCGCCGCCGCCTCCTCCATGGTTGATGTCGGATTTGTTAATTATGAAGATGACGAAAGAGTTGCTATCGGATTGGAAAAGCCATCAATGTTCGATTTGTATAGATAATTTTGAGGTGAATCAGATGGTGAGACTGACGCCCTGTAATCATTTATACCATTCTGATTGCTTGTTGCCGTGGTTGGATTTGCATAAATCATGTCCGATTTGTCGCCGGAAATTATCATCTCAGTAAAAGGGTAAGAATTTCCCAATATTTTTCTTTGCTCTGAAACCTAATTTCTGTTTACGGTTTCATTTTTATTCCTTTCTTGATCCAGAAATTGAATGTAAGATTATTTAGATTTTGTTCAGTAAAAAACCAAAAGTTAAAAAAGAAAAGGATTTTTTATTAAAAAAAAAAAAATTATAAGGCTTTTTTGAATGCTTGAATATATATATATATATATTATATAAAATTACAAGTTTATTCTTTAAATTTAGTTAAACTTTTTGTTTTTTTTTAAATTTTTTACTTTTAATTAATGATTAATAATTTTAAATTTTTTTTTATTTTTTATTTTATTGACATAATTATAATTAAATTAAATTTTTAGAATTTTTTATTTTTTAATTCTCAATTAATGTTTAATAAATTTTAATTTTTTTATTTATTAACTTTTTAATATATTTTTTATCTTAATTTTATATTTTTTAATATTATTTTTAAATATTTTTATTTCAATTTTTTTTTTTATAATTTGTAACCAATTATCTATTTTGTAACATTACAATAGTTGATATTTTTTTATGGTACTCTTTTAATTATTTCTAAGTCTTTATTGTTTTTCTCTATTATTTAATATTTTTCAACCTTTAATTTTTTGATAATAATATTTTTAACTTTAATTAATTTATTAATTATTATAACTTTATAATATTATCTTTAATAAAAAAATTATCTCTTAATTATTTATAACTTTTAAAATTATTTCATTTGTTGATTTTAGAGATATAATTTCTTAGTGCATCTAATAATTATGAGTAATATTCTTAATTATTTATTCTTTTAAATTCTAATGTTTTTAAAAATTTTTATATAAGTTTATCTCAAATATCTATTATACTATGATATGATTCCATAATTTTATAAAATTAATTTAATAATTAATACAAATATATATCATGTATATATTCATAAAATTTAAATTCAATAATATATATATATATATAATGAATATTATAGCAAAATAAGTAAATCTCTAAAATTTTAATAATAAAATTTTTATATCCTCTATTTAAAAACAAAATATTATATATTTTTTAACACAAATTTTTGGTATACTTGGGAGCAAAGTGTACCACTAATATATATATATATATTTTAAAATATATATATATATATATATATATATATATATATATATATATATATATATAAAATGTAGCTGAAATGATCAGATTTCCCAATCCCAATATATATTGATTATCAAAAACAAAAAAAAAGCCTATTTTTTTTTTTTTTGACACTTATTTCTATTACATGCATTCTTAAGCTTATTTTTAATTAAATGATGAGTGGTGTAGCTCTATTTTGGCTAATTTTAAGTAAATGTTTGTGTGTTGTTTTAAAAGTGAAATTTAGAGGCTGAATTGAAGACGCTACAAAACTTGAAGGACTAAAGGTTTAAATAGGAAAAGTTGAGCTTAAAAAGGAAGTGAGTTGTAACAAAATTATTGGGCCATGAAAAGTTGGAAATTAAAGAAAGAAAACAAAAGAAAAGAAAGAGAGGTCCATGGCACCTTCTTGATAAAGCTAGAAGGTGGGAACATTGTGGATATCGTTTTTGAGCAAAAAGAAGAAACGACAATTCAAGATTCAAGGAAGTTTTTGTTCAAAGGAAGTTTTAGAATCCTATATTACTAAAAGATTAGTATCTAGCTTTCTATCTTTTTTCATTTGTAAATTGGTTAACTTTTGTTTTTAAGGATTCTATTGGATTTCATAATGTTTGCCTATGCTTATTTGATCCAATCTATTGGTAGATTCATGGGCTAAACTTTATGTAGTAGGTTAGTTGGATCCTTATTATGTAAATATTTTGATATGTTAATATTGAGATTATAAATGTTTTGTCAGTTCATTCAAGTATGTATGATTTTAAATGTTGCTAATGATTGATCATCTCTAATTAAAGAATGAGTTAATCTTTAAATCTGAAAAGATTGAGATTAATGGACACGACACTTGAATAATACTTTATTGATTTTTTGGGTTTCAATTTTGTGATGATATAGACATATATTGTTACCACCGCATAAACATATGAGTTGCAATTATGGTATGTTGAAAAAAAACGTGCTTTAAGTTGTTGAGAAATTCTAGACTAATTGACATAGCATTGCTTTAGTATTAGTACAACATGGACAATTTTTTTTTTTGTGTATAACAGGGAAAACTAGTCTAGTGCTCATTTTAGATTGAAATTGTTTTGTTTCTCCTCTCTAGTTGTTTGATTACTAATTTTTAGATTTCCAACAAACTTCTTTACTCTTTGCTTTTGCATAATTTGTGAACTATCAAATTCCATGTGAAACAAGAGAATTCGACATCTATCTTGAATTTTCTCTTTCCATATGAATATTATTTAAAACGTGAAAATGATTTTTTTTTGGTATCCACTGGGCTCCCGGTGTCCCTACCTTTTCGGTGAGACTAATTTGGACTCGGCCTGTGGAGCGCTCGCATAGTTCAACTCTTACTCGAGGGTTAGGGCCTGACCTAGAGTTTTTAACATGACGCTAACCATCCCGGGGAGATTCGAACCCTCGACCATCCGCCCTGGATGAAGCATTAGGAGTTTGCTTACCAACTCCCCCAAACTATCGAGTTAATGCAAAAATGATTTATTCGTCCACAATTCAAACAATTTTAAAGGTACTGAAATTTACCTATCATAAATTTTAAAGTTTATAGATGCAATTTGTGTAATTAAATTTTATGAATATTATTATCAAAAACTACAAAGTCCAATGATCTAATTGATTTTTAAGTATATGATTATTGAAAAATATAATTATTGTATAAGACAATGTATTAGTATATATATCCTACTTTCAACCTATCTTATTTATTTCAATTAAAAAGGAAATTGATTTATTTTTATATTATATAAAAAATTATAAGGATTTTTTATTTTAATATTACACGAGCTTATGACCTTTCATGAGCATTAATCAATTCTTTTAACAAATTCAACTATTTAATTCATTATAGTTGATCATGTTGGAGCAATAGGGTTATGGTAATCTACAAGGAGCATCAATAATAGAGATTTAATATTATCAATTTGTTTAAACGAATATATACATATATATACTAGAGTAACATTCCACACCCGAGGTGTGGAAACATATATACAATTTTTTTTTAATTTACTATAATTTTAATTTTTTATCATAGTTTTTATTAATTTAATTTATATTCTAATTATTTTTTTAAAAAAATTATTTATAAATAATTGAATTAAATTATATTTGTATTAGAATTTTAAATATTTAGACAATAAAAAGAATTTTACTCTTTAAAATATATGTATAATATATATTCTAAATCATATATAATAAATATATACATGTAAAGCATAAAAAGTTATTATTAAATTGATATATAGTCAAGAAAGCGTAACTCAGTTGGTAGCACTATCACTTATGACATGAGAGGTCAAGAGTTCGAGCATAAAATATAATAATAAAAATTAGAGGAAGATGAAATTGAAAAAGCTAACAAAAATACTAAAGCTTTAGTTAGAAAAAAATTACAATTAGGAGGAAATTTTACGATATTTTGTACATTGATGAAGTTTATTGTAGTTGAAAGAGAAGCATGTAGAAAAAGAATTAATTCAATTAAAATAATAGTACTAACATACATGTAAATAAATATATGATATTACATAATATTTGAAAATTATAAGTAAGGATGAAAAATTGGTTATATTGATTATGTATGTATTATGCAAATCAATGAATAGAATAATATA
Organism: Cynanchum wilfordii; assembly: GCA_025388415.1. Classification (NCBI taxonomy): domain Eukaryota; kingdom Viridiplantae; phylum Streptophyta; class Magnoliopsida; order Gentianales; family Apocynaceae; genus Cynanchum; species Cynanchum wilfordii. The sequence goes on from JAHSUH010005243.1 coordinate 734,221, forward strand.
GTGAAGATGAAACAATTATAAAATAATATAAATGAGATTAATATATATATATATATATATATATATATATATATATATATATATATATTAATTGGAAGATAAAGAGTTATAAGAGAAAAAATAAAGGTAAAAAAAAAGTTAAATTATTAAGATGAAGACCATAAAGACATTAAAATCCAAAACATTCAATAAAATTACAATATCATATCATTTCAAAGTTGTAATCTTATATATATAAGATATATATTGGAATTCAAAATTATATAGATAAAAAATAATTTAGAATCTAATACAACTAATTTAATTTCTTTTTTTATTACTTTTTTAATTTGGTAAGTGATTAATAGTACAAATTCAAATATCTAATTCGTTGTGGTTAATCATGCTGGATGATAGAGATTGAATATTATTAGTTTGTTCAAACAATATATACATTGGAGTTCAAAAAAATAAAATAAAATAAAATATAAAAATTATTTGCCTTATGAATACCATTAATTTAGAATCTAATACGATTAATTTAATTTCTTACTCTTGAACCGTACTTTGTACTTATGAATACCATGAGAAACACAACAATGATTGATTTCTCAATCATTTAAACAAATTGAAATGTACTCCAATGTGAAACGCATAAAGAGGGGGAAAAAAGTATTAATATTACCATAAAAATAGCTATCTTCTAAAATATTTATAATTTTATAAAAAAACTAAAATTATATTAGTGTTTGTAAACATTGAAATTTTACAATTTCTAATATTATTTAAATTAATTTAATTTATATTTAATTAATTATGAATGAGTGAAGGATATAAAAACATATGTCTCTACCAATCGGATGATGACACACCACTCTCTCAGTCACCTCTTCATTTATAAATAGAACACTAAGAGAAGCATTTAGAAGGTGGTGGATCATAAAGAAGAAAATAAACTTTGACGATCCTCGTCCATAGTTTTAGAAGCAAACAAGTTCTAGCAAATCCTTCCTTCAAGATCAAGCCCCATGGCCAGAATTAGTGGAGATATACAAAGAGTGGAACTCAATATCAAATATATATTATTATCTTGTAACATATATTTTTTATTAATATTTTGTAGATTATCGAAAATTTATTGTTTATATTGTAAACAGATTTATAAAGATATCCATTTTTTTCTTACTTTAATTAGTTAAAATAATATTTTTATATGATCATAATTTTCTTTTTTGATTAATTAATTAAAAGTAAAATAATGACATTGTATTATTATTATTATTTTACAAGAAAAAGGTGTCATATTTATAATGTTGTCTCGAACAATGTTAGAGAATGGTAAATTCATACACAATTCAAAAAATTTCAAAGGTAACAAAAATAGAAAGTACTACTATAATGTGAAACACGAAAAGGAATAGCCATATCATACTTTACACAATATAAAACCCTTGTACCCATTTGGATGTTGCATACATTATTAAAGTATTTGACAAATATTTAAGAGATCAATGAATGAATCATTTGAAAGCTATTAAGAAATTTTGCGATATTTTTTTAAAAATAAAATATTACATTCTCACATACAAGAGATTAGATTAGTGAGAGATCATCAAGTATTCTTGTTCCGATACTACGAGATGCCAAGATAGTTACAAATTTACTTTAGACTATATCCATCTTATTTATTGGAGGAGTAATTTCATAAAAGTGTTTAGTAAAGCACTCATAGCTCTTTCACTATGGTAATTAAGTATAACAAATTATAAGGCATCCAATCATGAAATATATAGCTAAGGAATCTTGTCACTAAATTGAGAAACAAAGGATTTTTTACAGTACCTAAAGAACATTTAAGTTATTTTCGATAATAATTTGGTTGTGTTATATTCTATGTTAATGTACGTGATCATTGTAAGGTTTAATTATGAATTTGTGATGAATACCCTTTTGGTTCTATGCTGATATAATTGAAGGAACGGATTGATTAAGTATGGAGATAATAATTATAGCAAAAAATTCAGTACTCATAAAAGATTACCAATACTCTATTATTTGTGACGAATTAAGCCTAAATGGAAGATTGTTGGATTTATATCAATAAATCATGTGAGTTTATGTGCCAATTATGTATTTAAGATTATCAAATTTTATTAGGCCCTATTAAAGTGTCTAATAAAGTTTTCATGGGTAAATAGGCATGCATAAAAAATAAGTATGGGTCCACATATGTACATAACCTATCCCTAGACTATGATAAGTTAGTTAGGAATATAATATATATTGGTTATGGTCCTTAGAAGGCTATCGAGAATTTTCATTATATATCCCGCTAGTAGAACAAAACCTTTAACTTCGATAGATCCATTAGAAGATCATAATTCCTTCTTTTACACAGGTTTCTTGAACATCTAAACTTAAAGATTATTAATTAGAACTCAAGAGGATTAATTTGAGACATTTTCACCTCTCCGTGTTTCGATCTCATGACCTCCAAAGTCATAAGTGAAGTTGCTAGACCAACTAAGTTATGTCTTCTTGACTATATATATGATAATATATTAAAAAATATATCGTACTTTCAGCCTATTTTATTTATTTCAATTACAAAGGAAATTGATTCATTTTATATATAAAATGAATAAATTATGAGGATTTTTTACTTTAAATATTAGGCAAGTTCATCAATTTTAATGATCATAGGTGAAATTGTAATTCGAGAGAAATAGTTATGGTAAAGATTACATATTTTGAGTTTGTTCAAACGAAGATATACATACTAGAATTTCATTTTTTTTTTTAGAAATCCTAACTTCTAGTGTGTATCGAACTCATGACTTCAAAGTCATAAGTGAGGGTGCTTAATTACCAACTGAGCTACACCTTGATAATTCCAAATATATATATAAAAATTTATTTGTCCACATATAAAGAATTTAGAATCTAATACGACTAATTTAATCCGTAGTTTGTCCTCACAATACCATGGAAAACACAATAATAGTCGATTTCACCATCATATAAACAATTTCAAAAGTACTTGATATGTAATTGAAAAGGACTACTAAATGTGAAACACAAAAGAGAGAAAACAAGAAAGTTATTGTTGCTATAAAAATACCCATCTTCTAAAATGTTTATAATTTTTTTAAGGGTAAACTATCCTGGTGACACCCCTTAGATGCCAAAATTCAGGTTTAGCACTTCAAAATTTTTTTGTTAACAAAGTGTCCTCCAAGATTTAAAACGTTCCACTACATGCCCTTCCGTCAATTTTGACCGTTAATTAAAAATTTTGACCGTTAGTCAACTATTTTTACTATTTTGGGCAAGGGTATTTTTGTCTTATTAAAAAATAAACCTAATTTTTATCACGATAATTTTGTAATTTAAAAAAAAAAAATAAAACAGAGTCTAAAATTTTCTCTTTCTTCTTCCAAGGCAATATTTTCTCTCTCTTTTTCTTCTTCCACCGGCGATGGTGGCGTAGAGAGGGGCAGTGATACAACGGATATACAGTGTAACTGAAAAGGAAGGAAGAATAGTTTTCTAAATAAGAATTCAAGATCTAATTTAAATTTTCATTTTCAATATGAAAATTATGATAAATCTATTAAAATTATCATTTACCTTAAAAATATTTAAAACTGAATTATAAAAAAAAAGTTTAATTTATCACTAAACGTACACAATAATTAACAAATGGAGACAATAAAAAAAAACACAAACTCAGGACCTACGACTCTAATTAAATGTTAAATCATGATAAACTCATAACCTACAACTCTTATGGAGAACAATTGTGAATATGTAAAATTTTTATATTATTAAAGAATGACATTATTAGAATTGATATTATTATAATGTATTGGGCTTTTATAAATATTTTATTGTCAGAATGAAATTTAGAATGTATTTAGAATGTTTTTTTTCATTGAATTTTATAAATTATTATAGTGAAATTTTGAATTTTTTATTATTCGGATTTTATATATATTTTCCTAGAAATATTATTATTTAAGTTTTTTATTGTTAAATGATTAATTATATTTAAATAATCTTTTTGGATATATTTATATAAATTTTTAGGTATTTAATAAACAATTTTATAAAATAAAATTAAAAATAATTATAATTATATTTTTTTAAAAATAATAGCGACCGCCTACAACATGTAGCAAATTTGTCGCAAATAGCGGCGGCCTTTTCGTCACAATTAGTGATGGGTTTTTTCCATCACAAATTGGATCGCAAAAAACCGCCGGTTGCGATTTACAAATCCGTCACAAATTGTGATTTGTGATGGATTTGGCGTACAAAAAAGCCCGTCTCTATTTGCGACGCCTTCAGAAATTCATCGGTATTTGCGATGGCTTTTTTTGTTGCAAATCAATCACAAATTACGACGGTTAAATCCGTTGCAATTCGGTCGCAAATTGCGATGGCTAAATTTGTCGCAAATAGCAAAGGCCCTTTTCTGTCGCAAATCAATCGCAAATAACAACGAATTCTAGCGGTCGCAAATAGAGATGGGCTTTTTGCAACGGCCAAATAACCGAACAAATCTTGAATTTTCTAGTAGTGGTATAAAAAAATTTTAATCAATAGTGAAAGTCTATAATGCACATACATAGTCGATTAATAGTACAAATTCAAATATCTAATTTGTTATTGTTAATCTTGCTGGATCATCAATGATAGACATTGAATATTATTAGTTTGTTCTAACAATATATTCATTGGAGTTAAAAAAAAAAAAATATATATATAAAAATTATTTGCCTTATGAATACAGTTAATTTAGAATCTAATACGATTAATTTAATTTCTTACTCTTGAATGAATCGTACTTTGTACTTACGAATACCACGAGAAACACAACAATGGTTGATTTCTCAATCATTTAAACAAATTGAAATGTAGTCCAATGTGAAACGCATAAAGAGTGGGAAAAAATATTAATATTACCATAAAAATAGCCATCTTCTAAAATATTTATAATTTTATAAAAAAACTAAAATTATATTAGTGTTTGTAAACACATAAATTTTGCAATTTCCAATATTATTTAAATTAATTTAATTTATATTTAATTAATTATGAATGAGTGAAGGATATAAAGACATGTGTCTCTACCAATCAGATGATGACACATCACTATCTCTTGGTCACCTCTTCATCTATAAATAGAACACCAAGAAAAGCATTTAGAAGGTGGTGGATCATAAAGAAGAAAAGAAACTTTGACGATCCTCGTCATGTCCAAGCAAACAAGTTCTAGCACACCCTCCCATCAAGATCAAGCTCCATGGCCCTTGGGAAGTCAAATACATTCCGAGATCAAAGTCCACAGACTCTCGGAACCCTTTTTGAGATCAAGCCCACGACCTTTGGAGAAATCAAATACGATTAGATCTAGATCAAACCCAAAAAAGCCCTTGAATCAACGATGAAAAGAATTAGTGGAATATATACAAAGATTGGAACCCAACATCAAATATATATTATTATCTTGTAATATATATTTATTATTATTATTTTGTAGATGATTGAAAATTTATTGTTTACAATGTTAACAAATTAATATAGAGATCCATTTTTTGTCACTTTAATTAGTTAAAATAATATTTTAATGTGATCATAATTTTCTTTTTTGATTAATTAAGAAAAAGTAAAATAATGACATTGATTTTATTATTATTATTATTATTATTACAAGAAAAACTTGTCATATTTTTAATGTTGTCTCAAAGAATGTTAGAGAATGGTAAATTCATGCATAATTCAAAAAATTTCAAAGGTAACAAAAATAGAAAGTAGTACAATAATGTGAAAAACCAACCTTTAGGTTGGGAGCATCGTGTTATACACAATACAACCCATTTGGCACCCATTTGGATGTTGCATACATTATTAAAGTATTTGACAAATATTTAAGAGATCAATGAATGGATCATTTGAAAGCCATTAAGAAATTTTGTGATATGTTTTAAAAAATAAAATATTACATACTCATATACAAGAGATCAAATCGGTGAGAGATCATCGGGTATTCTTGTTCCGATACCACGAGATGCCAAGATAGTTATAAATTTACTTTAGACTATATTCATCTTATTTATTGGAGGAGTAATTTCTTAAGAGAGTGTTTAGTAAAGCAGTCTTAGATCTTTCACTATGGTAATTAAGTGTAACAAATTATAAGGCATCCAATCATGAAATATATAGCTAAGGAATCTTGTCACTAAATTGAGAAACTGAGAGTTTTTTACAGTACCTAAAGAACATTTAAGTTATTTTTTTATAATAATTTGGTTGTGTTATATTATATGTTAATGTACGTGATCATTGTTAGGTTTAACTATGAATTTGTGATAAATACCCTTTTGGTTCTACGCTGATATAATTGAAGGAACAGATTGATTACGGATGGAGATAATAATTATAGCAAAAAATTCTGTACTCATAAAAGATTAACAATACTCTATTATTTGTGACGAATTAAGCCTAAATGGAAGATTGTTGGATTTCTATTAATAAATTATGTGGGTTTATGTGTCAATTATGTATTTAAGATTATCAAATTTTATTAGGCCCTATTAAAGTGTCTAATAAAGTTTCCATGGGTTAATAATAGACATGCAAAAAAAAGTATGAGTCCACATATGTACATAACCTATCCCTAGACTATGATAAGTTAGTTAGGAATATAATATATATTGGTTATGGTCCTTAGAAGGTATAATCCCGCCAGTAGAATAGAACCTGTAACTTCGATAGATCCATTAGAAGATCATAATTCCTTCTTTTACTCAGGTTTCTTGAACATCTAAACTTAAAGATTATTAATTAGAACTCAAGAGGATTAATGAAAAATTATGAGGATTTTTTACTTTAAATATTAGATAAGTTCAACAACTTTTATGATCATAGGTGAAATTGTTATTCGAGAGAAATAGTTATGGTAAAGATTACATATTATGAGTTTGTTCAAACGAACATATACATACTAGAATTTCAAATTTTTTTTTTTTTGAGAAATCTTAATTTCTAGTGTGTCTCGAACTCATGACCTCAAAGTCATAAGTGACGGTGCTTACCAACTGAGCTACACCTTCTTGATAATTCTAAATATATATAAAATATATATATATATATATATATATATATATATATATATATATTTATTTGTTCACATAAAGAATTTAGAATCTAATACGACTAATTTAATCCGTACTTTGTCCTCACAATACCATGGAAAACACAATAATAGTTGATTTCGCCATCATTTAAACAATTTCAAAAGTACTTGATATGGAAATGAAAAGGACTACTAAATGTGAAACACAAAAGAGAGAAAACAAGAAAGTTATTCTTGCCATAAAAATACCCATCTTCTAAAATGTTTATAATTTTTTTAAGGATTAACTATCCTGGTGACACCCCTTAGATGCCAAAATTCAGGTTTAGCACCTCAAATTTTTTTTGTTAACAAAGTGTCTCAAAATCTCCAAGATTTAAAACGTTCCACTACAATGCCCTTCCGTCAATTTCGACCGTTAGTCAACTATTTTTACTATTTTGGGTAAGAGTATTTTTGTCTTATTAAAAAATAAACCTAATTTTTATCACGGTAATTTTGTAATTTAAATAAAAAAAAATAAAACAGAGTCTTAAATTTTCTCTTTCTTCTTCCAAGGCGATATTTTCTCTCTCTTTTTCTTCTTCCACAGCGGCGATAGCGACGGCGAGACAACGAAGTGATACAACGGAGTGGTCTATAACCGAAAAGGAAGGAAGAATAGTTTTCTAAATAAGAATTCAAGATCTAATTTAAATTTTCATTTTCAATATGAGAACGATTAATTCATCTATGATTTAAACAATTTTACAAGTACTAAAAATAGAAAGTACTACTACAACGTGAAACACAAAAAATAATAGCCAAATAATACTTTGCACAGTATAAAAACCTTGCACACACATTTAAACAATTTAAAACTTATAATTAACAAGAATTCGAGTATATCTTCAATCAAACAGCTAAAAATGGGCAAGATTTCTTTCTTCCTAATCCTCCTACTCGTTGCCTCCGGTTAGCATTCCTTTCTTTCTCATTCTCATGTTCATATTTCTCTTACATTTTTTAAATATTTTTTTTTTTTTTTATTATTATCATTTTTCTTTCTAGAAAAAATTGAGCTATTTGTATGCATTCTATTGTTATATGTCAATGCATTCATATAAAATTTTATATGAAGAATTAATCATACTTTAAAATAGTTACGTTACATAATATATCAACAGTGAAAGTTTAAAATTTACTTACATAATTCATCAATAGCACAATAAAACTTTTATAAAATTATCTAGCTTTTTCGATTTGGGATTTGTAGGCATGGTAAATATAAATAATTACTCAAACTACCCTTGATATATATATATATATATATATATGTATATAAATAAGTAAAATAAAACATCATAATTATCTTCCCTTAATTTTTCTTTTTATAGTTCTTGAGCAGCAGCAACAAGTTGCCGTAGCAAGAAATCTGGTTGTTCAGAGTGCTATTATTAGAGGCATAACTGAAGAATGTGCTGGTCCTCAAGAAGAATGTGGATTGGTGGAGGAATCCAAATGGGTAAATTGTTGTGATAATATATGTTTTGTTGATACTGTTGGGGATAAAGGTCATTGCCTATGATTATTCTCTGCCAACACTCAAAACATATCGAAGAAGACACCTACTTATGTTTATGCTCTACCTAGCTACTCTCCTATGAGTGCTATTCATACTAAATAAATAAAATAAGGTTGTTTCAACTACTTTTATTTTGTTTTTTGTTTTTTCGAATTTGAGGAATTTTAGTCTTTACCGTGTCTCGAACTCGTGACTTCTAGGTCATAGGTGAGGCTAATACCAACTGAGCTACGCTTCTTAACCAACTAGTTTTGTTTGATCTTCTTCCCAATATTTTTGCTTATAAAATTAAAAGGAAAGAAAATTTTGTTAAATCTATTAAAATTATCATTTACCTTAAAAATATTTAAAACTGAATTATAAAAAAAAAGTTTAATTTATCACTAAACGTACACAATAATTAACAAATGGAGACAATAAAAAAAAACTCAAACTCAGGACCTACGACTCTAATTAAATGTTAAATCATGATAAACTCATAACCTACAACTCTTATGGAGAACAATTGTGAATATGTAAAATTTTTATATTATTAAAGAATGACATTATTAGAATTGATATTATTATAATGTATTGGGCTTTTATAAATATTTTATTGTCAGAATGAAATTTAGAATGTATTTAGAATTTTTTTTTCATTGAATTTTATAAATTATTATAGTGAAATTTTGAATTTTTTATTATTCGGATTTTATATATATTTTCCTAGAAATATTATTATTTAAGTTTTTTATTGTTAAATGATTAATTATATTTAAATAATCTTTTTGGATATATTTATATAAATTTTTAGGTATTTAATAAACAATTTTATAAAATTATAATTTAAAAAATAATTATAATTTTTTTTAAAAAAAATAATAGCGACCGCCTAAACAGTAGCAAATTTGTCGCAAATAGCGACGGCCTTTTTCGTCACAATTAGTGATGGTTTTTTCCATCACAAATTGATCGCAAATAGCGACGGATTGCGATTTACAAATCCGTCACAAATTGTGATTTGTGATGGATTTGGCCGTTGCAAAAAAGCCCGTCTCTATTTGCGAGCGTTCAGAAATTCATCGGTATTTGCGATGGCTTTTTTTGTTGCAAATCAATCACAAATTACGACGGTTAAATCCGTTGCAATTCGGTCGCAAATTGCGATGGCTAAATTTGTCGCAAATAGCAAAGGCCCTTTTCTGTCGCAAATCAATCGCAAATAACAACGAATTTCTGAGCGGTCGCAAATAGAGACGGGCTTTTTTGCAACGGCCAAATCCGACGCAAATCTTGAATTTTCTAGTAGTGGTATAAAAAAATTTTAATCAATAGTGAAAGTCTATAATGCACATACATAGTCGATTAATAGTACAAATTCAAATATCTAATTTGTTATTGTTAATCTTGCTGGATCATCAATGATAGACATTGAATATTATTAGTTTGTTCTAACAATATATTCATTGGAGTTCAAAAAAAAAAAAATATATATATAAAAATTATTTGCCTTATGAATACAGTTAATTTAGAATCTAATACGATTAATTTAATTTCTTACTCTTGAATGAATCGTACTTTGTACTTACGAATACCACGAGAAACACAACAATGGTTGATTTCTCAATCATTTAAACAAATTGAAATGTAGTCCAATGTGAAACGCATAAAGAGTGGGAAAAAATATTAATATTACCATAAAAATAGCCATCTTCTAAAATATTTATAATTTTATAAAAAACTAAAATTATATTAGTGTTTGTAAACACATAAATTTTGCAATTTCCAATATTATTTAAATTAATTTAATTTATATTTAATTAATTATGAATGAGTGAAGGATATAAAGACATGTGTCTCTACCAATCGGATGATGACACATCACTATCTCTTGGTCACCTCTTCATCTATAAATAGAACACCAAGAAAAGCATTTAGAAGGTGGTGGATCATAAAGAAGAAAAGAAACTTTGACGATCCTCGTCCAAGCAAACAAGTTCTAGCACACCCTCCCATCAAGATCAAGCTCCATGGCCCTTGGGAAGTCAAATACATTCCGAGATCACAGTCCACAGACTCTCGGAACCATTTTTGAGATCAAGCCCACGACCTTTGGAGAAATCAAATACGATTAGATCTAGATCAAACCCAAAAAAGCCCTTGAATCAACGATGAAAAGAATTAGTGAATATATACAAAGATTGGAACCCAACATCAAATATATATTATTATCTTGTAATATATATTTATTATTATTATTTTGTAGATGATTGAAAATTTATTGTTTACAATGTTAACAAATTAATATAGAGATCCATTTTTTGTCACTTTAATTAGTTAAAATAATATTTTAATGTGATCATAATTTTCTTTTTTGATTAATTAAGAAAAAGTAAAATAATGACATTGATTTTTATTATTATTATTATTATTATTACAAGAAACACTTGTCATATTTTTAATGTTGTCTCAAAGAATGTTAGAGAATGGTAAATTCATGCATAATTCAAAAAATTTCAAAGGTAACAAAAATAGAAAGTAGTACAATAATGTGAACACCCAACCTTTAGGTTGGGAGCATGGGTGTTGACCACTCGGTCACAACCCATTTGACACCCATTAGGATGTTGCATACATTATTAAAGTATTTGACAAATATTTAAGAGATCAATGAATGGATCATTTGAAAGCCATTAAGAAATTTTGTGATATGTTTTAAAAAATAAAATATTACATACTCATATACAAGAGATCAAATCGGTGAGAGATCATCGGGTATTCTTGTTCCGATACCACGAGATGCCAAGATAGTTATAAATTTACTTTAGACTATATTCATCTTATTTATTGGAGGAGTAATTTCTTAAGAGAGTGTTTAGTAAAACAGTCTTAGATCTTTCACTATGGTAATTAAGTGTAACAAATTATAAGGCATCCAATCATGAAATATATAGCTAAGGAATCTTGTCACTAATTGAGAAACTGAGGATTTTTTACAGTACCTAAAGAACATTTAAGTTATTTTTTTATAATAATTTGGTTGTGTTATATTATATGTTAATGTACGTGATCATTGTTAGGTTTAACTATGAATTTGTGATAAATACCCTTTTGGTTCTACGCTGATATAATTGAAGGAACAGATTGATTACGGATGGAGATAATAATTATAGCAAAAAATTCTGTACTCATAAAAGATTAACAATACTCTATTATTTGTGACGAATTAAGCCTAAATGGAAGATTGTTGGATTTCTATTAATAAATTATGTGGGTTTATGTGTCAATTATGTATTTAAGATTATCAAATTTTATTAGGCCCTATTAAAGTGTCTAATAAAGTTTCCATGGGTTAATAAATAGTATGAGTCCACATATGTACATAACCTAT